>JABFDZ020000052.1:4822954-4836405 GCA_019775955.2 Pollimyrus isidori
GCGGTTGCCTTTGGACCCCCAGGGGTTTATTTTTACCTACGTGGATTTTTTGGATTCTTCTCCTCCGTTTCCTTCCATTCATCCTACCTTCTCCCTGTTTCTTAAATATTCTTTATAAATGATGTAGGGATGCATGGCACCCATGTAAAGTGCCTTGGGCTGACTGTTGTGAAAGGCGCTATATAAAAACCAACTTGAACTGAATTGCATGGCATCAATAGTACTGATAATGACTGTCAGATCCTGACAACAAATACTTATCAAGTAAAGTAGTGTCGAGTAACATCTTAACTGTGGAGACTGTTGGATACTATGTACACGCATAATCATTTTAAGTATATTGAAGAAGTAAAGTTTATAATTGAATTTGTTTGATTTTAAAACTGCCCGTTCACTGATACATTGTCTATAATGATACCCATGCAGTTTTTTCGCTCCTTAGTAATTTTTGATCTTCTGCCACAGTGTCAGGCTCTATGGGACTGTCTGGGCGTCAATGTTCCTGCTAGGTGCTCTACACGCAGTCTGCCACATCCCAGTCTATATTGGCCCTTGTGAAACGTGCCCAATCAGAACAGCGGAGACGAGAACAGCAGGTTCTGGACACCTCGGTGACAGGCGATCGTGACGGCGGTATGCCCCGCCTCGCCAGACGTCATCGTCCAGGGTGGCATGTTACAATTCATACATTCACTAACAATTTATTGCTTAAAGGGGATTTTTCTGTTTAAAGAATGAGTTTACTTGCTGAACTTCAATGCATTGACAATAATACCACTGAGCATTAGCAACAACAACCATAATTTTAGTCTTGCTTTCAGTATTATGAAGCACCGCTTAGTATTTTTGCCATTGTTTATATATTTATAACTGTTGTTGATGGCATCATGTGAATTCCAGTCCTTTCTTTGCATTATTTTGCATCTTGAGAATAAGACAATGAATTTGAATAGAAGAGAAAAGTTTAAACGGAAGAAAATTACCTGAAGCATTAATCTCTGCAAATCCCTTCCTGTCAATTCATCTTTCAAGACTTCTGTATATAAAACAGAATTTCTTTGAAGAAGAATAAAGGGGATTCTGAAAAGTCTGTTAGCTTTCAGATCAGAACCCGGCAAGCTGTGTGATGAAAATAACAAGCCTTGGATGTCACTTTTAATAATCCCTCATTCATATTTGCTTAAAATTGTACTAGTTTGGAAGAGAAGATATGGAAGGGAATAGTAATCAAATCTGACACACAGTGCTCACAGAAAGTCTTAGGATGCTTGCTTAATTTTGGAAAAATGTTGCATATCTATCGGTTTCATAACTAAAGTCCATTGACAAGCAAGATGTTTAACATATACAGCACTACCTCGGTTCTCAAACTCACTAGAACTCAAATTTCTTTGAGTTGAACAAACCAGTTTGACCTAGAACTCGATCTGAATATCAGAAGTCGAACAATTAACGTTGACCTAATATAAATTGTACGCGCCCGGAAATGAGTAATACTACAATACAATTCTTACTTGAATGCCTTCTTCACAGACTGGACGATTAACTAAATAAAGCAGTGCAACATTACAGTAACTAACAATAAATAAACCACTAATTTACGTGTACTATTAGAGCATTTATGTCATTTATTTAAACTTTATTTTGTGAGAAATTAACTCAAAACCAGTTCTCACTGCTTTGTGAGATACTCGGGAAAAATATCAGATTACTCATCGAAACTGCCTGGGATACAAACGTCATGCGTGTAACTAAACTCTTCAGCCAATAAGGGCAAAGGTGTGTCGTCACGGAGGCAGTTCCAGTTTGTGCAGCCGGGTGAGATCTACATCTAACCCTAATGCATTGCGTCAGGATCAGAATGCGTTGCTTTAAGCCAGTGCTATAAGCAAGTCGAACACACCAAATGACCGGACTAGGGAAACAAAATTACTTAATACAGAGGACTAATGACAACGACCAGAAACAGCTGATCACATGGGGATCCCACACTAGGTTAACGAGGGGGCGTGACACACGGAAGGAGTGGACAATCGGGGCAGGACAGAGGTGATGTTGGGATCTTTATCGTTTTGGAAGCCATTAAGAAAAAGTGCTCTTCTTGTTTTATCCTGTTCGTTTTGTGTTTAAATGCTAAAAATAAAAATAAAAAAAAAAACATTTAGGTATAATTTTGGGGGCCCAGAGCCAATTAATTGGTTTTCCATTGTTTCTTATTATTAAAATTCAATCAGAACTCGAACTTTTTAGGATTCGATCCGGAGTCCGGAACAGATTAAGTTTGAGAACCAATTTTTTGACTCATTCAGTTCTGTTCTTGCCATTTTGCTATTAATTACAACTGTAGTCATTGGCTTCCAAGGGGATACTAAACCTATAATGTCTGGTATTTTATGTTTTTGCAAAGGTGTTACTAATTAAAAAGCACTCAATAATTAAGCAATAACGTACAAGAAGGATTGCGCTTGTACTCCAATATATTACAAGCGATATACTGTTAGTATAACCCCAGGACTTTGAATATGTTATTGCTTTTATACAACAGTTCATAATTCAGTAGCATTAACATAACAGTAATGAGTTACAGTATATTCTGGTTATTCTTTTAAACATTTACCTCTGCTAAGAAAAATGCATCCCGTAACATCAGCGAAAGTAGGACAGCCTATTGCATTCAAATCCAGAAAACTCAGTCTAAAAATGATATCGTTTCGTCTAACATCGTAGGTGCGAGCAGTGAAACAAGTAGGTGGCTTATTAGCGGAACAAGTTTGCATTGCAAATTAAAACCATGGCGCAGGTCTAATAAATAAAATATTTTGCCCAAGTGGCTAAGACCTCATCAGGCAGACAACAAAGTTCAGTTATTTGCATAGGCTTTTATTGCGCATTCCTTAAAAGTACATCGCTATACAACTAGCGAGAATAAACTCACTTACACACAACTGGGGGAGCCTTTACGGAGGAAAAAGCAGATATTGATATAGTGCAACAAGAAATACTTTGAAAACACTCTTTTTTTTTTTTAGTTTTTGCGGCTTATAAAAACTTTAAATCCGAAACAGATAAAAATAAATCCATCGAAACGGAATACGAATGGGCCTTCAATTTACTCCTGCAGCCCAGCACCGGTTCCCTGTTGGAGGAAATGAGTTATATGTGAAGCGGAGTGATGCAGCGGATGTGAATTGTCCAAATGCCTCTTTTCCAATCAGATTTCATTGGTCGGAGCTAACTGTTGTAAAATGCATGTCAATGAACTTTTTCAGAACAGCTGCTTTAGAAGTATAATTTGAGTTTCAATTTATTACTACTTGAAAAAAATGTTTTACTTAAAACTACTGCTTGTTTATAAAGGGATATATATCTTTTTGTAAATGAATATAGTGCTGATTTTTGTTATAAGACCGATAAATTAGAAAAGCTTTCACCGAGTTAAAGTATGTCGGCTTTCAGGCTTTCCGAGACCACTGTATATATTCAATCTTTCATACACCTATTTCCAAACGTCCGTGACTGTTAACCGATGGTGCCGTGGCAACCTGAGGGCCATCCCAGCAGGCACAGAGCCGGGGTGGAATACTAGGCCAACTCAGGGTCACACCAGGGGTATGCAGATACTATGACACCTAATGATAGAAGACGGAGTATGCAAATTAAACCCACAGGAAGAGATACAGGCACAGCCAATCAGGACAGAGAGAGCTCATCCAGCCACCATGACAGCACCATATATATACACATCATGCAAAGTTATCATCTAAAATGCACTACAGATACCTTCATAATGCATTATAATGAGAATATATAAGAATTAAGGATACTTTACTGCTTATGAAGGTATCCATAATACATTATAAATGAGAGATTCATAATGCATCATAAACATGGCTAAAATATGGTATGCCTTTTTATAAATATTTATAGCTTTATGAATGCATTATAATGTATTACGAATGTGTTTGTAGATTCTTATAGACATGCCATTCATAGGTGGTGTTAGCAAAAACAGAAATTAACATTTGAACATTGTTACACAAAAATCTCTTCTGTTCTCCAAAAAGTGACTGATATCTTTCTGGATGGTTAGATGAACAACAGCCCCCCAGTCATTCCACACATTTATGAAATTTCGCCGCCAACTACATGAATTTAATTTGTTAAATAACTCAGTGACGTATTGATTAGCCAAACAAGGTACACTAAATGGGAAATTCAGCAAATACAGAACTGGATGGAGTATTGGATGGACACTGAGGTGTCATTAGGTAAGGTTTTGAAATGGCTAAGATGAGGCACTGTGAAGGACACAATATCATAGTTTTACACTAACATGAAGATCAAACGACTGTGTATGTGTGTCTCAAACATGCATGCATGCATACGTACATGCATACATACATACATGCATACAACTACCAAGAAGGATCATCCAGAGTACACTAACATATGCATCAAGATATGAAAGCAACCCAAAACATAACTAAGATCAGATCTACAATCTGGCCACATGCATTAAAGGCTGTGAAATAAGTGTGCTAAGAATTTAAGCACTTAATTCCAACATCTGAAGGTGAAAGTATTAGACCATCATGCATTCCTGTAATATAAATTATATATTAACTGAAGGGTAAAAGAGCAGTTTCTAAGTAGGATTCCAGCTCCCTTCGGTCCTCTGCTAAATTAAACAGAGGCCTTGCTCCGCAAAGCTGCAGGAATATTACCAACCTTTGTGTGTAATTTTAGGACCCAAGCAAACCTATTGTATTGTTTGTTCAACTGTTTCCATGGCGCATATTTTTATGCGCATCTGGTTGCACTTGTCCTTCAATCTACAAGCTGTTCCAGAAGTTACAGTACAAACTGAAATAACGATACACTGTAGCTGGTCGGAACGAATAGCCCAAACGTACTCCCATGTTACGGGTTCTCCTTAAGTGGAACATTCAAAGTTTAAAATCGAAAGAAGGAACGGCACTATTACTATTGCGGACGTGGAGCCTTTTGAAGATAAGATGAAGAACAGGCTGAGAGCAGCTCAACACCAGCTGGTTTAGTAACCGGAGGCACAGAAGATTCCACAGGAACGATAACTCGTATAAAATGATGCCGAATGGATGCAGGAGAACATGGTGGAAATCCACCCAGATGGCCTGACGGAAAACTCTGCGAGTTTGTGTTCTCTCACCCACCCATCTGCCTCCACCCATTTTTCTACCCCCACCCCCCCCAATACTGTGGGGGTGGATTTGGCCCGGCATTCCACATGCCTGTAGCTGTCACCGAGCCACCTTGCAGTCATGCTTGATGGACTGATGCTCAGAAGGACAAGGCCTTCTCAGAATATCCAGAATATCCCACTAAAAAATATACGCTGTCCATGGCAATACAGATCATGCAAATAGGTAGGATTATAATACACATGTACTGTAACCTCTCCCCCATAATTCAGCATGTACATATGTAATTTTGTACATTTCATACAACATTGTACTGACATATATATCAAATGAATTGTATGCACCCTTTGTCGTGTCTTGCCTTGTGTATGTACTGTATTGTTGAGAGTCACTGACAACCAGAGACAAATTCCATGCATGCATGAACATACTTGGCCAAAAAAAACGTGATTCCGGGGCCTGTACCTCAAAGCCAGATTTGTTGCTTAGCTGGCTAACATGTCGGATTTCAAAGGGACAATCCAGCCAAAACTGGATCTCTTACCAGAAATGATGACCTGGTTAATCAAGATTATCCACACAATGAGCTGAACTCTGCACCCCAATCATACCAAGATACGAGCAGAAGCACCCTGGTCCTATCTTCTGTGGAGTAATACGACTGGTGTGTGGAGTTCGGCAGAAGAAAAGAATTCCTTCATTAAACTGCTTACTACAATCACTGAGTATTATCTTGAGTAACTGGGTCACAATTTCTGGTAAGAGACGTTGCTGTTGAATTTGTTTAATGTATTTTTCTGGCACTCTAATCACCACAGAAAGAATTCTATTCACTCCCATTACATTCGAAAGAAGGCCGACATTTATACAGCCAATATCTCCAAAACTAGGCAACTGCCAGCAGAACAACCTTGATGGATAGTTAGCCCCAAAGTCCCTATAAAACATATCAGTTTTAGGGTGAACTGCCCCTTTAAGGTAGCACAGTTGAAATGGACATCTTCGTTCACTGACATTTAGTGCAGACTACCTTAAATCCCACAAGTTATCTGGCTAAGCAAGAAATCCTGCTTTAAGATACAGACCACGGCTCTTCTGTTATCTTTTAGATACATTGTCTCTGATTTGTCTTATAAACACAGATGAGCCGCCATGTCCCCCACCTCCTTCACGTCTTTCCATGCTCTGATACAGACAAAACGCTTCCTCCGACCAGGTTCAACCTGACCTTTATTCTGAAGACTCCAACAGCCCCATCGTTTGTACATATGAATGTTGTCATGGTGACAAGTGACAGCAGGCTTCCGCTTCAACGGTCCATCATGTGATCCATCCGTCATACCCGAAGGCCGCCGGTCAATTCCGACGCCAGTTTTATCCGCGGGTGTCAGACAGTAATCCCTCGAAAGGATTGTATCCGTGCTCATGGATCGCTCCGTATAATATATTATTTTCCCCAAAGAGGATTTCTATAAAAATTCATGCAGGGCACAATGAGGGATTTACAGAAATTTGTAGTGGGACAATATTCAATAAAGAAAAAAGAAGCTTGCGAGTCTGGTTCTGTAGATTTCCCTGTGGCTGGTTCATATTCGATTTCATTATAGTGCTTGAAATGCTGGACAGGTCTGCCTTTCTGTTCCTGTGCTTTTTACTTGAGAGGCTGACGCTGTGCTTAGAATGCAGCCCCATTCGGATCCTCATGACTGTTGAAGGACAAACCAAGGCTTTTAAAAATTATTTTGTTTCATTGCAACAAATCAGATGTGGCAAAGGATCTCATAAAAAAATTGCGGTGTCGAGCTGAATACAAACTACTTCCCGCTGAAGGCAAACTAAATCTGACAAATTTGATTAGGCAAATTAGGTCCGGCAAACAGCGCCGTGGGATGATTAGTAGTGCTAACATACATTTGCTTCCTGGGTAAATAAATGATCATTGAACAAATACTGTTGTCATTAAGCTAACTCACGTAGGCTAACATAGCAGCTTTGTTATAAAAAAAATACATTTATAGTGCCACAGCAAATATATTTTTACACACTCTATAAAAGATGTCGCAATTGCCCATTTCTTTTGTTTTATGCAGGCGTGTTCGCTAATTAGCATATTGCTAGCTCACAGATTAGCTTAGTAGAAATGTTAACCCACACTAAGCAAAGACAGCCTAGCATGATAATATAAAGTACTGTGGCAAATGTAAAGAAGTATTAAAAATGGAAGAGTCCATATTTGCGTTTAATTGTACCCAACAAGTACCAAATACTTAGAAGTCATATACGCAGAATTCTTCATAAATATGGTTGTAAGTTTTATGGATATTCTTGCTAAAGTTGAGTTTGTTTCTGATGTATAAGATTAGTTTAAAAACAACTACACTTATATCGTACATCATATTCTCACCTAGCACCCATTACTTTTTGGACTAAACCTTTTAGATCAAACAGGCTAATTTTCAGTGACTATGTGTTTAGTCTGTATGATTTGGTCCAAATTTAGCCCAAGATGGACAGCTGTTTTGGACCACATACAGCCCTAATACAGCCATAAAAATAAGATCACATGGGAGCAAATGGGGAATATCTGATGAAAATGTGTTGTATGCATAGTTTCCAGAGTGAGGTGTAATTAGAATAAATTTAGTATGTAATTACATACATTCTTTTTATAGACATCTATTCAAAGACCTAAACAAAACTGTCCACCATTCACTTTTTTTTCAACCAAATCTCAACATTGCTGTGATGTCTGCAAAGCAGTCTTTTCAATGTCTTTTTTAGTAATGGCCTAATGAAGATTCATGAATCATTTGTTGCATTTTTTGACTCTACTGGTCTTCTTAGCTTTATTTGGGGCATGCTTTGAACCCTTTTTTGAACAGAGCACCATCTAGTGGGGGCAGAATATATAGCAAGTGGTTCATGAAGCTGCATTTGGTTGTCACTAGTCTTTTCTGCTTTTTTTTGCTGGGCATAGTACAAATCCTTAATTTCTTTTGAAAGCATTAACATGTGTTACTCATTTCCAGTTATCATAGAGAACCAACCTACCCCACTTATTTCCACCAATCTGGACTGAAGTAACCTTTTTGTTTCTACCAAGCAAAGAACCAAACAACTTAAGGCTTTAAAAAAATGTGCTACTCAGAATCTTCTGGAAATCTGCAAGTCTTTCAGCTTGCACTTAATGAGTTGTGTCTTACTGAATATCCACAACATCGAGATTCCCCTAGCCAACAAAATGATGTTGGTTCATCATATGCTACTGCACATTCATTCAAAGAAATACAAAATACACTCACATAGAAATATACACTAATAGACACAATACTGAATATTACTTTGTTGCATAGGTGTGTTACCTTCAGAACAACTATGTGATACAAGGATTATAATGCAGAACATGGGACTTTATAAAAACTCTGAATTTGAAAGATTTGGAGAGTGAAACATCTCAAAAAACCCCCTTTTATCTCCAATGAAACACTAATGGACAGGAAAACTAAGGCGAGAGCTGACAAAACAGTTTTACACAAAAAGTGTTCTGGGAGCACAACGAAAAATGATTTGTTCAGAGAGATAACCAATCAGATTTTAGAGGAAGTGAGTCCAAGCAACTGTAGGCAGGGCCAACCAATCAGGTGTCTTGACAACGTTGCTTGGACCCACCTCCACAATCTGACTGGTTAGCTCTCTGAACCAATCATTTTTTTTCATTCTGCCCTCAGAACATTTGTAAGCAAAACTGCCACAAGCCAGACAAGCACATGACATATCTATGTCACCCATTTATCTGGCACCACTGGACCATTTCGGGGAGGGGTTAAGGGCCTTGCTCACATAACTGACATGTGACCATTCTGCCAAGGATGGGATTCGAACCAACAACCTTCCAATCACAGGCTTAACCCGAAGAGCCACGCGCCACCCAGCAAATGTAGAGCAAGCCCTACGTTACATCATTAATAATTAGTCAGTGATTGCAGGTCAGTGCAAGTCCTTGTCCCTTGACTGCTCCCCCCCCCCCCAATAACACCCGTGCCCTAATTCATATGAAGCTTTTAATACAATTATCTGTAGCACATAATGGAAAGTCACCTATACCCGACGGGTGGCCCGATCCATCACACCACGACTCTGCTTGAATGCTGGGAACTTGGCACCAGGCGTGTACCCGGACAAAGAACTGTATACCAAAATGTCTCCTTCCGGTGGTCTCTTCTGAAAGGAAAGGCAGTCATTGCTCGACTGAAAGGTACCTCGGAAGAGTCAAACGCACGATACCAACTCGAAAAATCACTTTCTCCTTTCTTACCCTCTAGAAGACCTTACAGCTTCAGTAGGGACTCTTCTCCCCCCCCCCCTCCCCCCGGTAACCTATATGGGACCTAAATAATGTCAGATAAGTTCTTACCTTGGGGCACTTACTGGGAAGCAAATGGGGTATAAAAGAAGACAGAGAAAAGACTGGGAGCCCAGGAATGGAATACTGGTGTCGGGTGTTGTGTTCAAATACCAAACAGCTGTACTTTTCCTGCATCTATATTTCAATTCTGCAATGGAAACGTACTAAAGAGAGCAGTAAATAAATGAAAAGATAACGTGAAAATGCACTCATGGGCATATGTGACCTTCCTACATTAGTGCTTGTGCAAACTCAGTGCATCTCAAATAATGTTTTTTGCGTAAACCCCGATATACGCAAGTCGACTTTGTGCAAATGGAGAGCTGCCTCCGTATAGCTAGGATACGAACATAGCTGCAGCAAGACAGCCTCACAGCTCAGTTGATCCACTCTGTGGTTGATATCGACATTTTTCTGGCTCTAATTACATACTGAATTTATTCTAATTACACCTCATTCTGGGAAGTCTGTTTTAGACAATGTGTGACAGTGTTCATTGCAGCGTTCACGTAGTGACAACACTGGTAATAATTTCAGTGAAGTTCACATGACCGAAATCAATATAGCTTATTGCTCATCCGAATAATATATTTAATACATTTCTTTATTAAAATCATTATCTAAATCGCATTATTATTCTGTATCCTTGCACTTGTATATTATACTGATTTCAAAGTAACTGCCTCATGTGCTGCAATTCTAAAAGCGTTGACGTTCAGAGAGCGCTGAAGGCTACCTTTCCGAAAAAAAAAACGTATGTCGCTGGTTAGTGTGAACGCAAAAGTCCGCAGAGATCAGGACTGACGATCGCCGCTGTGCTTTGGGACCCCGGTGTCATCGTAGCGAGTTGGGCAGGATCACAGGCGCTCAACACAATACTTCAAGGGGACCATGACCTCCGCAGTAACATGCGCCTATTTAGGAAAATTATGTAAATGACCCCACGAGAGACAACCGAACAAGGTCAGAGACTTGCAGAGCCTTAAGTGAACTTTACATGGACTTGAATACCTATTGCTCCGGATGCCCAGCCAGGATTACTTGTTAGGTTCCCAGTATCTTATTTTAAAATCAACTGGGGTTGCAGAGGCAGTACTGGGAGAGCAGCCACCAGCTCCCTGGTCTGGGTCTGATAGTGCACTCGCTACGATCAGTATACTACCCACAATGCACTGCACCGAACAACAAACCCAGTGCAACTGGGGAGCGTCATCCTGCTAGGCATCTCAGCCAGTTACTCCTCCTAATGATGGGCTGGGAGGAGCAGTGGGAGCACTGGGAAGCTGGCCTCATAACCATTAATTGCTCTCATGGCTCTGCGTCATGGCTGGGGCCACAGCGGTCCGGAAAGGGGGGGGGTTAAAAGAGAGGATTTCACAGCACTGCAGCCGATTGCCCGTCAGCGCGACACTGCCAGCCCGTGCCGGAGAGCCCGAGGGCGAAGCCGCTCACTTCCAGGAACGTCGTGTTCACTCGCGTCCGTTTGCCGGAACATTCAGAGGCCTGCAGATGATGATGTCAGATCTGTAGGTGCTCATGCCTGGAATTAGCCTGAAATTTCGAAGAATCCCTTCACTACCCGTGCCATGCTTCACGTTATATAGGGCGTGAGACTGGTTATACAGTAAAGCGGAAAGGATACTGTGCATATGAGTTCTGTTCATTTTGATTTATTTTCAAATTTTAAGTCTTTCTTTTTTCAAATTAGCCCCACTCAATTCGCCCCCCCCCGCCCCCCCTCATCATCGTGACTTTGGCAGACTCGTCATTGACACCTTGGAAACAAAGGTTGTGTTATATTAATTTCAGGATTGGTTTTTATCTCGTCGCGGGGAAAATTGAAGCGCTCTATTAAGGCCGAGATGTT
This sequence comes from Pollimyrus isidori, assembly GCA_019775955.2. Classification (NCBI taxonomy): domain Eukaryota; kingdom Metazoa; phylum Chordata; class Actinopteri; order Osteoglossiformes; family Mormyridae; genus Pollimyrus; species Pollimyrus isidori. Next base: position 4,834,407 of record JABFDZ020000052.1, read on the forward strand.
AATTTAATGAAACGCGGATCGAGGAAAAACCCATCAGCTGATGGGAAAATCATCTCTGCCGTTCCGCACACACTCTTCGGTCCTATGACAGCAAAATCATTAAGTTCCTTTGAAGGTGATGAATGGGAAAAAAAGAATGAATTGCCTTTGCCTCTCATATTCCACACTCCTTTTTCTGTCTCGCTGAATGCAATCTGAAACACAATTTGCAGCGTACTGTGCGCTCAATTAACGCCACACTGCATGCGTGTAAAGCACAAAAAACACCCTGTTCTCCTTTTTAAAAAAGTTAAATGACATCCAGCTTGTCTTACTTGGCAGCTTCTTCGTAGCTACTCCAGTGACCAGGCAATAATGCAATTTTTGAAAAACCGAGCGCTTCTAAATAAAAAGAAGGATTACAAACTCAAAAAGCCCTATCCATGACCGAACAGAGTTTATAAAGAATCGTCTAGTAAGACAAAAAATTTTGTAGCTTCTGTGGGGACGCCGCAGATGAGCGGTCTGATTCCACTGAGAACATACGAGATCGTTTAAGACTACAAAATGAAACAGTTGATCTTGTCTGACCTGCCAAAGGAACACACACACCCCCAAGCTATTGCCAAGAAAGATGAGACAAACTGAACACAGCGAAATACAATTAGATCAGCAAAAAGGCTCGCTGGGTCATCTTGAACTTCACTCCCTCCGTCCCTTTTGACTTCTCTCTAGAGATCATGTTATTGCTGGCAAATGAAAAAGGACTATGGCAACCGCGATGATGTCACCACGGTAACCGGCGATGACCTCATAGTGCTGCTCAGCTTTCATACGGAAGACACTGAAGAGAATGTAACTTATAACAGCATCTAACAAGCCGTCTACCTCAAGTTGATTGTGACGCTTTGCGATGCCCTCCGCTGAATATATAATGCATGCAAGCCAAGTGTTTTCACAATAAAAGGCAGTTGAATAGTATTATATGAGGCAGCTGAATCTGTAACCTATGACATTTAAATTATGACTTAAAATGCATAATAAAGTGGTAATTACAGGGCAATTTTCCTGTAGCAGCGCATCCTGTGTGTCAAATCGACAGGTTCTCAAAGGGTGCAGCAGTGCGTGTCAAATTCAATTCAATAGCCAAAAAAAAAAAACACACACTTAATGACATCGTGCATTCATCTGCGAGTAAAACGACTGTTTCATTTTCCTTTGTTTTTTTTTTCTTGCTGACATGCTGACCTCTCACGTCGGCTGGCATCGGACGGAACGCTTTATGTATCCAAAAAATGAACACGCCAAGACCATGCAGGGCGCATAAACAAAATGGTGTGTAAGTCCAAAGCAAGTTAATATACAGTACTGAAGGGAGAGTGCGCAGACACAAAAAATCACCTGAATTTACAACTGCAAGCAAACAGATACAGTACTAAAATCACAGTACGGCTACGAATGAGATGCCTAAGATTGACTTAGGTTTTCTGTTCATTATTTCGAAGCAATTAACTAGTCACCATCACACTGTTAGGTTTATCAGATAGTAGACATTACAGAAATCCGGAAATACCGTCAGCCTACTGAAATCTCACGTCCTTGAGTTTGTGCCACATCGCTGACAACTCACTCGCAATCATTCCTGTGCTTTCTCAAATGTGCTATATTATATATATATATATATATATATATATGCATATAGAGAGACATTTATACCAATATAGTTAAAAAAATATATAGTTATAAAAATTGAGCACCACTGATTATTATAGCTTCCCACTTTGATCCACCCACACAAGTACTACGCAATACACAATTTTCTGTAGGTTGTGAAACGCCACTCAGAATCAGACCCTTACAATAGTGGTGGGGAACTTCGTATGTCATTAGTGTAAAACGTACGTGTGGACACGCATATTTAAATCAGAAGCAGAATTCACTTTATTGACCAAGCATACCTGCATGTGTTGTCTTGGTAGTATTGTTGTATATATATATATTCAGAAAGAACATGGAGCAT
>JABFDZ020000052.1:4919846-4937569 GCA_019775955.2 Pollimyrus isidori
ATTACGAAGGTGCATTGAACGTTCTCTGAATGCATTACGAAGGTACATTGAACGTTCTCTGAATGCATTACGAAGGTACATTGAACGTTCTATGAATGCATTACGAAGGTACATTGAACGTTCTATGAATGCATGACGAAGGTACATTGAACGTTCTATGAAGGCATGACGAAGGTGCATTGAACGTTCTATGAAGGCATTACGAAGGTGCATTGAACGTTCTATGAATGCATTACGAAGGTGCATTGAACGTTCTATGAATGCATTACGAAGGTGCAGTGAACGTTCTATGAATGCATTACGAAGGTACAGTGAACGTTCTATGAATGCATTACGAAGGTGCATTGAATGTTCTATGAATGCATTACGAAGGTGCAGTTACAGTAAGATATTAGGAGAAGTAGCCTATACACATAAAGACCGATAGGGGTGGGCAGAAACATCTAGTGGCTGGAACTTTGACGCGCATGATAGTGAGCAGATGAGCTCTCCTGAGTCTCCCGCTCTTGAGTGTCTCGCCCTGCCCACGCAGGCCATACGTGGAGCTGGTGAACATCCTGCTGGGCTGTGGGGAGCTGGTGAAGGAGGCCATCACCCGCAGCGTGAGGCAGCAGTGCGAGCAGAACTGGGGGGCCCTGTGCGAGAGCCTCAGCCTCTGCTCGCTGGGGGGGCCGCAGACGCCGGCCACGCCCCCCGCCGAGGACCCCTGGCACGCCGGAGACCCCCCCCGCCAGCCGCTCCCCTCAGGGACGCACAGCAAGCGTTCCGTGGCCGCCTGGCAGGGCGAGAGGGCGAAGGTAGGCAGGGTGGGCTTCCCCCGGACCCCGAGTCTGGGGAAAGGACACGGCTCCCCAGAAGCCGCTGGCCAGGCGGCCGCAGGGCACAGAGACTCCCGAAGGTGAACAATGGCGGCCGCTGATCTGCCCCCGTCTCCGTCTTCCCAGACTCTAGACTGTCTCTGGCCCACCGCCCGTCCACTGCTGCCCGGGGACAGACAGAAGGACAGAAAACAGCACGACGCCCAGGCTGCTCCACCCAGCACTCCCAGCCTTTACAACTAACTTCACAGGGTTGCCGTGACGACACACATTTGGTTTTTCTAAAGACCAACTTTCCATTTTTAATTTCATTATATTAATATTAAGGGGCCGCATACTGCAGGTGCGCATCGGGTGGGATATTATATTTGGCTAGTCCGCAGCCAGGAAAAGGGGGACTTTTATTTTGACAGTAAGCTTTGGAAAATATGCAAACAAAAATGCACTGCTTGGTTACACGACTTGCAGGTTTATGATTTCAATATATGTCCAAGTGATTATGAACGTTATGTAGACTCCCTGATGTAAAATTATATGTACAATTATATATTATGCACATCTGACACTCGGATCAGGCGGTAAACAGACATGGTGCAGAAATATTCAGCTCCTTGAATTTCAGCACATGGAAAATGACCTGCAAAGGATTGTGGGTGACTCATCTGTCTCTGTAGGCAGCTTTGGCCCCTGTACCTGCTGCTGCATTTTTATTTATTATTGTCATTATCATCAAGATACCCATAAAAATGTAACTTATTCTTCAACCTTAATCTAGCTAAAGTCGAAGTAATCTGATAGTTAAATAAAATCACCCTTTCGACTATTTATTTTTAAATCCTACTTTAATATATGTGCATATATCTTCTTATCCTTAAACAGTATGTGAACGAACGCAAAGCATATGCATTTTTAGTAAGTACGCAAAAACCACAACTTCGAAGAGAAGCACAAATTTGGACTGCAGATACGTGTCATATATGGTTTTAAGAGGTGGAGATTTCAGGTCTAGAGAGTACAAATCCAGACCAAGGTTTTGCTTCAACCGACCGGTTGAGTACTTTGTGACTGTGGCTCTATGTATTCAACTGTTTGGTTGAAACAAAACCTTGGTCTGGACTTATACTCTCTGATGTTCTTTTATTGTTTGTGTTAATGCCAGACATGTGTGTGCGGCCACTCTGACCGCAAGCAAACCGTACAGAATGGTGTCACCCGGTTTGGCGCATATCACCATAAAAAATGAACCTTTGCGGCTTCTGTTGCCTCCCTTTTAATAACCTCATAGCTTGACAGAAGAGCTCTGACATACAGCGCCTGACTACCGATTTCGTCGGAATTCAAACATGTGCGCATGCGTGATTACGGTTACTGAATCGCACCAGCTATAGGAACCCTAGAGCAAACTAAACAATCCACTACAGGGTTGCCAGCTCTCACGCATCTGGCGTGACACTCAGACTGTCACGCAGGCGATTTTATGGAAAATATATTATTCCATTATAAACCTAAAATTAGCTGCATCAAAATTATGGGACAGTTTGCAAACCCTATACAAACTATAAGTTAATAAAACTGTTGCATGCATGCAAATTCATGTGAGCGCAGACTTGCCTCGAATAGAAAATTTCTCTCCATCCAGCTGGCAGCCCTGTCACTATCATCCGCGCGGTCACAATAATATGTCTTTAAAATCGAATTCAAAGTGAAGTTACCTCAGGTCACATCCAGATATCCAGAGCGTGGCTTTTCAGTAAATCTAAGCCGCGTTGATCAAAGGGGTCTATCAGTACCAGACTTGTATAAACTATATAGACATTTGTTTTATTGCCATTTCTTTTTTTTTTTTGGACAAACACGGACTTGACCCCAGTGTTGTGTAACGACCTTCTAGGCCGTGTGCGTTCCTGCCTTTTGCACGGAGTGCAGTTTCATTATTATTATTATTATTATTATTGTGATACAGCCCCTACCTCACCTGTCTGACGACGTCTTAACGAATTTCGCTGTCGAATTCTGTGTCAGCTGACCCAGACTGACCCGGGAGCCGTTATTGCAGAGTCTATGCGTACCGAGACGATTCTCCAAATTCTAGGACCGGTATTTGAAGAGTGGGAGATGGAGTGCGGCGCCCCCTGTGCGCCGTTTTGGGTCGCTGCATCCCCTCAGGCTTTGGGTGACATCGTAAGCAGCAGACGCGATTATTAAAGTTTTTTCTTAACGTTTCACAGCATTGCTTTTTATGTCCAAGCTGGTATGTCTTTCAACCGAGTATTCACAGAGAAAACAACTTGATGTAACCGTAGACCTTGTATATATTACTTTAATAAGTTAGATAAAAACCAGTTTCATTCGATTAACAGGGTATTAAAATCTGTTGATCCCGTATTTGTGAATGTTTCCGTTTGTCTATATGTAAATGTTTTTTTTTTCTTTTTTATATCCTTCAAACGGATTACGACGTTGCATATTCACATTGCGGCTTGGATGATCAACGCAGTCAGCAAACTTTGTTTTGAACATCAGGTATCACTTTATAAAGATGTATGACTTAAAGAAAGCTGCGTTCGCTTCTTTTATTGTCTTGTCCTGTGTGATTTCACAGTCGCTTCTTGCAGGCTATTCAATGCTCCCACCTGCTGCTGGATAATTCTATTAACGAGGGGGGGGGGGGGAGATAGCCCTCGGGATAAACAACTACTGTCATTTTTTTTACGGCTGTAAACAGTCTGCCTGACTATCCCTGTTCAAGGAAATCGTATTCTGGAATAAAAGAAATAAAAGAATAGGCCAAATATGTGTGTGTCCACAATATTACAAATATGCAAACGATAAAAGTTAATCTCAAACTTTCTTCTAAACTGACCCACAAAATTAAACGTAGGTGTGGCTATGACTAAATAGGTGGCAAAAAATGAATCACGGAATATTTAGTCACGCCTAAGTAATGGACATTTTTCGCTTTACACTCTTCTTCAAAACCCTGGAGTTTGATGATATTCCCTATAAGAGGGAATTTTCATTTCATGGTGAAGTTACCACCTAGAAACGCCAGGTGGCGACGGCGAAGAAGCGCAGCACCAAAACCGCAGGACACATTCATTGTTGCCATTCAGCTACTGTAAGAAATGCAGATTTTTCAAAGCCGTTCGCGCTGGGAGTGATGCCACGCATCAAGGGCATGGAGCTTCTTGATTTATGGATTGCCGAACAGCTAGAGGGAAAGTTAATCACTGGAGATATGCCCCCCATCTATAAGAGAGAGGTGTAAACGTTAAAGAGTCGAAATAAACAAGATACCATGATTAAAATGTACAGTTTGTAAATTGGGAGGAGAAGATTAACTTTATTAGGGGTCCAGCAGTGGCCGCTGAGCAGGTACATATAGATGGATTATCTGTTTCCATAGCGCTGACTTGCAGAAAGATCAGATTAACTTTATTAGTCCCGCGAAGGGAAATTTAAGAGTAAATAAGGCCCAGAATTGTTTTGCTACGCCTTTAGGGGATTCAACGCGAGCTTCAGGGTTATTGAATCATCGACAGTTCCTTTCAGTTGAAATAAAAGCTTTTATCTCCAGTCTAAAGAAAGCGTTGGCAGACAAATCCTAGTTTCTAGGCCCTCGACGAGTCCTTATTTTACATTAAAGTGATAGCTGCGAGTATTCAAGCTGATGGCTGCGCTGGGAGTACAGTGTCTATTATGACATCAGTCAATTGTTTACTCTGATTTCAAATTATTTTCCATTGTACGCGACTTCCAGTTGAGCGCCACTGACCTTCTTCTTTGAGAGCAGAGTCATAAAAATTCCTTGGCGCCTGGACAGGAGTATCCCGCCACCCAGAACAGAAAACACAGACTCATGCTACAATTTATTAAGAATATAAAAGCGTGGGGTTTCCGCTTCCGGCATTTTGTATGAACAATAAGACGTTGTTCGCTCCGAACAAATCCAGACAAAGGAATGTAATGGTTCCCTATCTTATGACACCGCGACCCCGTCTGGATAAAGCAGTTACTGAAAACGGATGTGCAAGATCCGGTCTTTCCCAAGTATCTTAGACGCACCCCTTTGTTTCTCGGGTAAAACGCATTGAATTAAACATTTTATTGGTAAATGAACAATCCACTTTGCGTCGTTCTTTCATTAACCCATACAATAAAACCGGATCCTTGTCCAATAAAATAATTTAAAGAGTTTATATAACACTACTCGCTGAAACGGTTATTTAAAATGATCCCCAAAACGCGATGGATTTTTATCATTATTAATCGCAAATATGGACATGCACTCTATAATATAAATACGCCATATCACCAACACAACAGCAACAATAGTAATATATTTATACGTATGTCTTTAACGCCAAAGAATGCTGTTGGTATAACTGGACATTTTCGTCAATTTCATAAAAATGTGTAAGACTGTGGCGATTTTATTAAATTATATTGGTGGTTCCCTATTAAATAATCCCTAATCGCTGTCAATTTGACATTTTACAGTATTAATAATAAAAAGTGCTAATTAGGCAACCTGCACTTTTTATTATTAATACTGTAAAATGTAAAATTGACAGCGATAATAGATTATTTTTGGTGATAGCAAAATTTTAAAAAATCCAAAACGCGGTTCTGTATTTCGGAGCATTTTCGTTTTTATATGGATAAACTTCTGAGTCAATTTAATGTTAAAAATGTCGACGCGCTTTAAATATGAAGTCCTTAAAATTGTTGTATATATTTATACTCTATTCATATTTCCTTATAAACTGAACAATAATGGGTATCAAAAATTATTCAGAAATTGAATTACAGCCGTTGTAGCCTGTACATACAAGTGAAGAATACTTATGATCGACGTTTACCTTAAATTATTACGTACATTGGCATAGGTTGATTAAGAGAATAACCCACTTAATTTAAAATCACCGTATGCGAATTGCTTTAAATCACTTTTAAAAACTTGCAAACAAATCAATAAATCGTTTATCAGTCTTTCAGACGAAGACGCAAGTACACGAGAAAACATCCCGGAAACAAAAACATGCATATTTTGAATTTAATACATAATACATAAAGTGATACGCAATCTTTATTATTTAATTTCAGGCTATTAACTTGAACGAAAATACAAATTGTGTGTAATAAAAAATGGAAATTAAGGACATCGAACAGCCCGTTTTCAAGATTAAGTCGAGCAACGAATAGAAGATTATATTTCATTTAAAAAGTGGTGTACATATTTTCATGCAGTTGACAAAACAGAACGATTAATTAAATCATTAAATCATAAATCATCAAATAGGTACACGAATTCCATATCGTTCATTAAATGTCAGTAGAACCGCGCATCTCGCCATTAGCCGATATATTCATTCGTTTAGAAGTGCTGGTGTTTTCTCGCAATTGTACGTATAGGCCTAAATGTTTTACTTAAAACAGAGCATTTACATGTATACACATGGCTCCTTACGCACACAGCATGGGAATATTCAGTTTTTATTTGAGTTACTTTGTATTAAGCCGTAAAATATTAAATCTCACTTGTCAGGTAAATTAAACCCATTCATCGGGAGGTAATCAATAGGCCCAACAGTGCAGTCTAACATGCACAGTCGAGTGAATCCGATAGTTTCACGCACTGCGTGGTTAAAGCCGATCTTTGCGGGCGTAGCTAACAGGCGTAATTTTATACGTAAGAAATATGATTGAGTAAAATTACTAAATTGAAATTTTTAATGTTTAGCCTACTGGAAAGGAGAGGAAATTAAACTAAATTTCGTATATCAAATCAATATGCATTTTCATTAGGTGTGGTTAATATAAAAGGTGAGCATTACTTTGGGGAAATTTGATAATTTTGCATCGAGCTGTGTCTGACGTTTTTAAAACATGCGGGCAAATGTGAAGGTTCAGTCGTACAAGATAGACAACTCAAAATATTTGGCTACGCCAATATATTATTTTTAAGTTTTTGCTTGGCTGTAAAACAACTTCGCGCTTTCCCGCGATTTGAATGAAAACTGATATGAATCTGGGAGTAATTAATTTTTACTGCATTTATGCTATTTGGCATGACGGACTCGCTTCTAAATCACTCTTAAAATCCTATGGCGTCTACAGTACTTAAAATTTCTTAAAGAAATCAAGCTACAAAATTTTATACAAACATTTAGGTTTTATCTGCAAATGTCCATTAATACAACGTAACAAGTGCCATATCTGATAGCCCCAGTTAAAAACTAAAGAAGAGATGTTTTTATAACGGGGGTCCGTTTTGTATGAATTAAGCTAAATTCTATAGCACAGGGTCAATATTCGTCAACGTTAAACAGATGTGATTAAATTCACTGCCTACGCGCAATATATTGTGACGGAGCAAACGAGTTAAATGACCAAAATAGGCCGAATTGGCAATTTAGAAGAAGGTCTAAGATTATATAAATTCTATATTACATAATAAAGTCGCGGTCCCGCGCGCATGGAATTGATTCATTACTTTAGGTGGAAACCAAGTAATTTTTCGATTTCTACATGACACTTCAAATTAGAGTTGTTCAGAATCAGAGCCCAAGCGTTCCTCTCTTGTGACAACCATCTGTCAAGCTGTCATTTTCAATTCCATTCTACGCGAAGTCCCCTGGTTGCATTGCGATCTTTTATTTACTGTAAGTCTCAGGATGGATGGATAGACAGATAACGAATTAATCTACCCATATCGCATCAATAAAAAAAAATGGCACAGTATAAAAAATTGATGATGTTATTGTTATTTAATACGACGACGTTGAAGACGCATAACCCACGTTATACTTATAAATGCTGAAGTAGTCACGGTCATCAGCGCGTGTGCTAACCTTCGGCTTCCATCATTCGTTTACATAAAGTGTGTTCGTGTCAGACACACAACAGTACAAATACGTGGTTTAAGACGACGTGGTGTACAGACACTGAGGAAACATTTATTATTTAAGTTTATGTGACTAGCAGGATAGAACACAGAGTTTCTGCATATACTTTATTTGATTTGGAAAAATACAGCACAAACAGCATTTGCGAGAATAAATATTATACCATTATTTATAAAAATGTATTTCAGCCATTATTACTGGAACGGTAACAATTTATGACGGGATTTCACACATTCTGTGGATATGGCATGTCTGGATATCTGAGGCAGAATAAAGGCTGTGGCTGCCTCGGATTTAGTGTTTAAACTGCATCTCTTTGGCTATGACAACATTTGCCGGCACCCAAGAACAGAAGCAGTGGTTATAAATGCAAAATGAGCACAGCAGTCAAGCATGCTGATTGGTTAAACAGAGGACCTGCCCAAGATGGGAGAAATTCAGGGAATTAAATCCTGTTTGAATGTCAAACAAGTATCCAAAAAAGCTACACAAATGGACAAAATACCCAATGAGTTCATTAATATACCTGAAATAAAAATTAACCACTACTGCAAAGGATTGCTTCCACTACTAATCGATTAATGACCAAGGGTAAATAAATCATTAACCCGGTTATTAATAATTCAAGTCTTAACCAGAATATTACTGCAGGGACATAACATGACTTCGTTTTTAAATATATGGCATTGTTTTTAAAGAGAGGTGGCACATTATTACATTTTAAATTAAATTTGTCATTTCCTCAGGAGAAAAATATCCGCGATAGGTGCAACTGGGCATCTGATTACATAAGGGGAGTCAGTCTTTTCTTCAGAATGTACAGAACCGTTGCCAGAAAAAGGAGTAGCGCAAGGAGGATCAAAAGCCTGTCGATCGGCTCTTGCTGACTGTACCCGGCGAGGAGACTGGAGCCCGAGTGCAATGCCCCCGTCACCGACTTAAACTCTTCGTTTGTTTCCGTCAGTGTTCTAGAAGAAGCGGCTGGGAGGAGAAAATGACAGCGCGTGACGGTCGGAAGTATCCGAGATACTTGGGGACAAAGTGTCATTCCGATAACTTCAGACCTCACAGGGTGATCCGATCGACGTTCACAGAAACACTGACGGACAGACAGCATGCGAGTAAATGAGAGGCTTACGTTAAAGATTACATTTTTTTTTAATCCGTCAGCATGTATAAGCATTTTATTCAGAGATTAAGGCTTCGCTTCAGCTGCAGAATGAACCATCTTCACTCGACACCATCTCAAAGATTTTTGCTAAACAATATGCTGCAGCTCCATCTGAGAAGCTATATAGGAAACTGAGAATACATCTATGATCATCCATTAGAAAATTTCAAACAAGCACAAAACGTATAGAGGCAACAAGGGGACCAACAACTTGTCATTAAATCACGTGTGGAATCCTCAGCACCAATCCACGGAAGACCAACTCTGATGGGAACGGTGCTCAGTCTTTGTGGCATGGTGATATTTACCATTCAAGCTTGCAGATTTAGAGGCTAGACAAAGGTTTATCGAGTGGGCATGTAGAGAACAATATTTAATATTTAATCTTAATGTTTTTAAAAACTCAAACCCACGATCCAGCTTCAAACCGCTGGTCCATTGGCCATAATCATTTCTAAACAATTCTACGGCAAGAAAAATATATGAGAGAAAATGTACAATGAAATGTCACAGAAAAACGTTTTGCAACTTCGGTAGAAAACATCCAATTAAACACATTTCCTGATTTTATCAAAACGCAAGTAAAAGATGCAATTAAATAAGTCCTGATCTATTAGACAACAAAATGCAACTGTAGTTTAAGTGTTTGGTATATTGTAGCTTTAGTCAGCGATAGGCAGCTCAAAGTATAACATACAAGGCCACTTACCCAGAGTTCCAATGGTCTCCTCACTCATTTTAACCTGCTGTGACATCATGCGTGTGACACTCGTCAGACACCCGGTCATGTGACCGGCTGTCTGCGCTTCACTCGCTTTGGTCATCTTCCTGCAAGAACAAAAAAGCCGACTGTAACGTGCCGGATTCCGAGTATTTGTGCTTCTGTCTTCTTCCGCAGCTTTTCCCGTTTTACGCAAGATTTTGGCAACCGAGGTCTCAGAGAGGTTTTTCTCTTCAAGCTTCGGTTAGCAAAAATCGAGCTCACGTCCCGTCTCCGTACGGCGTATGGCTGTTTCGGGACCATTCCCAACATTTACCATAACAGCATGACAATCTTAAATTTACAACCCCACACAAAATATATATAAACACATTAAAAATAAGTGCCTATCGTTCGTGTTACAGCGTACCAGGGAGGATACACCTCTACTACAAGCGATTTACACTGTATTTCTTTAGGAGTGGCTGCTATCCAACGCAAAGTCGATTTGAGAAAGCAAGACCAGACCGTCCCCGAAGTAATAATGGTTAATGGTCTTGCACAGGGGCCCAGGGATGAAATTCCTTGGCAACCATGGGGTTTGAACTAGCAAGCTTCTGATCTCCCAACCACTCCCAGCTATGCAACACCACCAAGACAAAACTCTGCCAAGGAATACTTCTACAGTGAAACCTGATGAATATTACAAGAACATTCTTTGGTCAGATGAAACCAAAATAAATGCCTGTCTGATCCACATACATGTTTGCCAAGGCGTAAACATTTGTCCGGATGCCAATTTTTCGACGCTATACAAACGTTTACTTAGTAGCATGCCTGAAATATTAATCAAAGGCATATTGCGAGGCCTAAAAGTTAGCAATCTGTATACATTCAGTGCATGCGGCTATACAGGAATGTGATATCGTGCAGTGCTACCAAAACCCACTGCAAAAAAATTAAAATCACAGCGGTTTTTTGAAAACAAGAGTGAGAACTTTGAACTGGGTCAGGTATGCCTCCTAAACTGAATCCAACAGAACACTTCTGTGGTATTTTAAAGCGGAAGGGGGGAAAGTGATAAACCCCCCCCCCAACACAACAGGTTTGTGCGAGAGCAACATTATCCCTGCCTAGGAGGTACTAATGAGTCATCACAAATAAAGGCAGAGTAAAAAGAAAATATGGAAGAGAAAAATAGGAATGTCACTAATTTGGGGCGTATCAACTTTTATCATTGTGGGATCTTAAATAGGGACCTTTCCTTATTCAATAAGTCAAATAATTATGTCTCAAATTAATTGGTCTAATCCATATTGGGCTTTGGCTATAATTAAACAAAAATGTATTAAATGCAGGGGATATGTATTTTCTTATTTCAGTGATACTGGCATGGAATGTACCCAGTTTTGTTGGATACTGTAAGCCGCTAACACTGTTCGCTACTATGCTTCTGAGAAACATAGCCCAGCACGTCCAAATGGATTTCCAAGAGGGAATGGAACCCGCAACCTCACGGCCACAGTGCTACCCATCCTCCTCCCAGAGCTCTTTACAACAATATTTTAAAGTATGACAGGGAACAGTATCACTCACTCACTCAATCGATCAAGCGAGGTTTGTTTATATAGCAGTTTTAGCTACAAGGTTTAAAAACTGCTTTACAGACATTTAAAATAAGGGGATTTAAAAATAAGCACAGCAATACATAGGAAAAAATCATAAATATTTAAACAAAGTCACCACCACCTTGGTAGGGGACTTTAAACCACCCTCTCTGGTCCTCGTACAAGGGAACACAAACCCCTGCCATAGTGGGACCCAAACCTAGTGTCCTCTAAGGAACTCAAGCCCCCGAGCATTTGGGGGAGCAATCCCTGGCTGCCATCTACGACAAAGGGACCTGAACCCCCCTCCTACCTGGTGCTACACAAACACTAACCCCTCCTTCACCGGGGACTCTGGGCTCTAACCTCGCCGGGCACTCTAGCCCCTAGCAGACGACGCAGCAAAGTGAGAACACACGGAGCGCAGAGCGGGAGACGTTCCGGAACCAAGCGGACATGCAGTCGCCGGGTACCTCGGCCGCAGAGGGACATCAGATCCGTCAAACAGCGCCGCCCACTGCCGCCCGTCGATGGCCGCCCTGCACGCCAGGTTGGCATTTCTCCACGCCGTCTGGTCTCTGCGAAGAAACGAAAGACCGGACGAGTGAACGCCGCGTCCCACCACACGCCGACCCCGAGATCCGACCCCGATTCCAAGACTGAGGCTCATCCACAGGTATCCCATCTCAGGGGCTATGAACCCGAGGACAGACCACAGAGGTCGGTCCCCGCGAGCACCCTTTGCGAATAATGGTAACACTTTAGTTGAGGGGGCACAAATAACGTTAGTTACTCGATACTACTCAAGAACAAATCATGAACTAATATAGTTCTTGCATGAAATACATGAACCATCACGACTGATTACTAATGAATGAACATTGGATCGGTACGTAACTAACACTTGGTTACTGGTTAACTAATTAAGTAACTATGTACTACTAGATTATTTGTGCCCCCTCAACTAAAGTGTTACCCGAATACTAAATCCACGCTAAAGACAGGAGCCGACACGCAGCAGACCATACGCTTGCTCAGGAGATGTCCATGCACAAGCACTTAATACAGTTTTGAATTAACGTTCATACGCTGCACTTTACTCATTTTCTACTTTAGTCAGTCCTTTTATTTCATATATTTGCACTTTATTCAGCCATTTTTTGTTTTGGCCATTTATTTTGTACATTTCATATTGTGCTTCCGCAATTCCTAGTTAAACGTTGATTTTCACATTTCGTGAAGTCCTTTGTTTTACTGTAGCTCTGTTACATGTCTGGCGAGAACATTTCCCGTGCACAGTATGTACGAAAGACAAATAAATCTCAAATCTTATTTTGTAGCGAGTGTACCGTTTAAATAGTACTGCATTACGCATTTAATGCACATACAGTACAGATCCCTGGAACACACAACGTTAAAAATAAGGATATAGTAACTGATCCGATTAATATGAATTGAAATCAGTTGTTACTTGTGTTTTAACATGTTTGAAATGAATTTGAATTTGTTACACGGCGGCCTAATTATGCAGCCTGGGCATTCTGGCAGTGATGATACCCGGTTCAGTTCCAAACCAGTTGGCAAACCTCTGATGATGCGATTCTGCAGTAAACGGATGACTCTCAATTGCCCTTAGTGTGTAGTAGAGTAAATGAATGTGCGTGGGTTACAATGCCCTCCAGTGTACTGCCTTGGCACGCAAGTTGCCGAGAAGATGTTAGAAGGGTTTATTCCATACATATTTAAATCAGCAAACAGAAGGCAAAGTCTTATGGAACAACGGGCAAAAACATTTTGATTTAAAATGTGCCCGTTTACATTTACACTAACGCAACCTGAATAGATATAGCGGACTGTGAGAAACATTCACTCCCTTGTTGACATCTGCAAATCTAACGTGAACATGTGAGGACACAAAATTCCATTACTAACTATAGCAATCAACTGAATCTAAAGGGGCCAGAAACACCTTCTCTCATTGGACAGCAGCAGCCCCTCTCCAGAAAGAGGACCAATGAAAACCCACAAAGTGCCACGTCACCTTAGCAACCGCTTCCGGTAGCCTTCCGCCTCACTGATCATGGCGAGCCCTTCGGACTCCTTGTCTTGCTCCTTACCCGTTTGCTCCAGATCCTGTGGAAAGGAGTTTTGAAAATAACAGTTCATGAGCGCAATACGTTTGACAACTAGTGTTTATATGATGCGCTTACACGCATCATATAAACTATATAAAAAGACCAATACGAGAAAATCTGTCACGTTATTTTAGAATCGATGGCGTGACATCACAACATATTATAAATGTTAAAGGTAGCTGGTAGAATTATACTGGTCACAAGGTTTAGGTGCCTTGCATTAATTAGATAACGCATTGAACGCTCCAAATACCGGGCAAAATGTGTTTTTCTAACCGGAATCAACGGAATACCAATACCACACCTTCGTAACTGGGTAGGTGCACCGTATAAAAGCGCATTTTTAACTTAAACTCAACGCATCATCTCCAGTAACGAGGCTTTTTGTTTAATCATCGTTTCAGTGCAATTTGAGAATTTTGCCAGGAAGTAAAAACCAGCTATGTCTAATGGATGGAAGCCATATATTGTCATGGAGTATCAAGCAATCCAGTTCATGAAAAAACACGAGCACGAATGTTATCAGTTGCAATTAATATCGAATTGCATACACTACGTTAAGCGTACCAAACATTAATGTTAACTGCCGGCCAGGGGTTTAAATTGTATTCAACAAATTAGACCTACAGTTAAATGCCAATTAGCCTAAGTAGTGAACTTTACATATGCGTTCACTGTAATCCCCGACACCTATAACCACACATAACACCAACACAACGCCAAGTTATTTTGTGATCACGGCACTCAATATTTCCGACAATGGTTATATTCCGATGAGGCACCGGGCCTCGTCAAACGGCCATTTAATGTTTCATGGACGCTTATCGGATGGTGATACTGCCAAACTCATCGAAAAAAGGCCCTAATAAAAATGTTACGTACGGCTACATAAATTCGTGCACGTATGAGCCCGCGGATTATAACTATAAAATAAGACGCCTGGTTTACTGATATTGTGTGTCCAATTCTCAGTCTGTCTTCTTAAATATAAATTACCAAATAATTTCTCCACTGACCTGAATCCGTAGTCTGAGTTCAGTGATTTTCTCTTTAACTTTTGAGTTTAGATCCATGAGTTCTTCGTGAGATTCCGGAAATGCCCTTATATCCTGATATATGGAAACAAGACATCTGTACTTTGTGGGTAGCTATTTATTAAATTGGATATAAGGAACTGCGACAAAGGATTCTTTCCGCTTTTTTGTAGCGCACAAGAATTACATAACACGACTTGCACTATTCACGATGCTGGGGGTCTGCAGCCAATGACCCGAAACAGCAGAAAGGGCATAATTGCACTGAGATATTGCACTCAGACGTGGCCGCGATGTCCTGACGCTCACCCTTATAAACGCCTTTAGCTCCAAATCGGACCTGATTATCGGCACCCTGGGGTCTGTAGGAGCCGCCATATCGGATGTACGGCGAGCGACAAGTCTGCAGCCCAAACGCCTTTGCGTGAATCTCGGTAGGATTCGAAGTATCTAACGAGGACTTCAAAAGCAACCGGTAATGATGAACTGACCCTGCAGGGTGAGCCAATTGAGGAATTACGTGAATGTTTTGTCCACCGCTACTGGCAACGTACGTAGTGTCATTTTCTTGCAGAAGACTTCATTTACTGATATTTATAGTCTTCAACTACGCATGATTTTTGAGTGAGATGTTTATACAAGACGGAGATCCATGTAAAAAGTAGTTATGAGCTGGCAAGTCGTTACATTACTGTACTCTATTGTTAATCTACTTAAAACAACGTATGTTTTCCGTCCCGTCGTCTTATAAATGTTTCAATGTATTGCGTTGGTTAATACTTGAAGTGAGGCAGTTTTTTTAAACAGGAAACATTGCATATTTTAGGCTCGTACGATCTGTTATCAGCAGACTTATTACAAACCTTGGACGCAATACTTAATATTTAGCAGACCATGGGCGTCGTTAGGTCCGATCACTCGGGGCTATAGACCCCTGTATTATTATAGTCTGTCCCCGAGAATTTTATCCCGGGTGCCAATCTTCCTTCAAAAATAAAGTCAAGCCTCAATTAAACTTTTCTTAGCTCCTGATCTTTTTAATAGCTAGAAACGTACTGTAGCGGACGCCCTAATATCTGGAATGATGATCAAATAGTGATACACAAAAATGAACTTAAGTATAGGCCCGATGGAAAGAGACTCGGTATGAGAATAATCTTAGGATTTGTGGCGTTGTTTATATATGTAATTGTAATTGAATATACCTTCTCGTCCGTCTTCTGTAGCGTTGAACGGTTGGGGTGATCTATTAACCGAAAGTCTATAAAACTAGATTATGGCAAACCTAGGCCTATTATGTGTCAATCACAAATCCATATTAAAAACATAACGCATCACACGTATTAATACAATGTAATGTGACCAATCCCCTCTTTGCTAAATGCAATTTTCTACGACGAGTAACTTAATCGTCGCCTGACTATATTTAATTAATTAGTCACCGTAATGAATTTGTTAAACATCTAAAAACATTTTTATTCCAAGTACATATAAAGCGGGGGAACATATGTACAAACAGGATCCCAGTATGATTTTCTAAGGTTTATTTCTGAATATTAAAATGAATAACATAACTAGACTATAATAGTTACAAGCAATTGTAGTATCAACTCCTGGCTGATACAACGCCGTGAAATATAATGATAATAATTAAAATAATAAAAAAAGAGGCACAGTATCACGAGCAGACTGGAGCTAAGTCTATTTCTTATTAGTACACATACAAATCTTGTAATTCACTATTTCCAACAGTCGTGCCTCAAAATAAAACAAAATGTAACATCAAAAGTATAATCCCAGCACAACAATTAAACAACATAAATATTACAACTTTAGATATTGTCTTGAACAGGCATATATGTTGTTAACTACAGTTACTAACATGACTATTAGGATGGAGTTCGGGTTAGTCTCAGCAGGATACATTTCTGCAGATTAGCTTAAATATGTCACCAAAAATATTTATTATAGCACTTAGCAATGAAATACAGCCTTCCTACTGTGACACAACATTACATTTCGGGAGAACGTACACAGCAGTAGCTATCTAAATATCCCCATGCTAGTTCTCCAGTGGTATACCATACAACATAATAAGCATCACGACAAGTGCATGAAGTGTGTTGTAGTTTTTTTTTTTTTTGCTTCCCAGAAAAGGTGACACTTCACATATTGAGTTTAGCATGGATCTGAAAGTTCTGTGCTTTTTTTTTTCCAAGCAGTATTCGAAAACCACAGAACTCTCATATCGCATCGTTAATAACAACAGAAAGGTTTTGTATCACTTCCGGCACTTAGACTTCTTTAACTTTGGAAGGAAATGTAGTTCATTGCAACGTGTGGATGAGATTGTGGTACGTCTGACAGAGTTCTGTTACTGCTAGTCTTTGTATGGTCTGCATGTGTCCAGGCGCAAGAGTAGATAGGTCTACACTACAGTGCAGGATAAAGGAGGGGACCCCCCCCCCCCCAACTGACCTCCTCGGTTTCGGAAATAAAGTTATTTTTAGGCTCGAAAATCAAACGCTTTGGCCTCGACTCAAGAGTAGAGTTTGGCACCAACGCGGCTGCGTCCTCAGCAGATTCTAAAGCATGTGATCTCCCTCAACGCCGTGCCAGGTCACCGGCACGTTCAGTAACGCGCCTGGCAGGTGATTCGGGGGGCACTGAACCCCGTTTGTCTCCCAGCGTGTGCGGAATAACATTTGCTTGGCGAAGCTGAACACGTGACCTTCAGGTGCAGTTCACCCATCACTCAGGTATGGAAGCATAGGGAGGCCTCAAATTAATTATCATCTTTATCGTTAGTATTATTATTATTTTGGTCTCCATGTCTGGGCTACAAAGTGTTCACATTGACATTTTGACAATGCAGACGCTTTGCGGCGTCACGTTTCGTCTGCAGATGTTTGTCTGGCCTTCCCCCCCGCAGACGAACGTTCGCCTCTTGTGTCTGACGCTCCTCCTGCAACTAAGCCAGCACAAGTTCAGCATCCCCACCCCCACCTCCCCTCCTCCTCCTCCTCCTCCTCCAAGATAATCACAAAATAGCCAAATTTCTAACTGCTTACTGTATTAAACATGAGTATTTCTTTATTGTGGTGTGGAAGAGCATCTTTCTAGTTTCTCATTTGGGAAAAGGAAAAAAAAACAGGAAAATAAAAACATTCAAAATGACCAGCATAGATGTGAAGCTATGAAAATACAGGAGTAGAGACTTCAAAGGCAAACATCTGAACATTTAGACTTAAATACAAAACCACAGAAATTTGGGGGGGGGGGGGGGGGAAAAAGATAATAGGAAACAATAAAGAGAAAAAAAGACAGACAATTTGAGGATTGGGTTTTAA
>JABFDZ020000052.1:4937669-4947716 GCA_019775955.2 Pollimyrus isidori
CCCCCCCCCCCCCCCCCCCCCCCCCCCCCCCCCCCCCCCCCCCCCCCCCCCCCCCCCCCCCCCCCCCCCCCAACCAGCCAATAGGAAACCATACAGAGATATACAGACAGACAATTGGAGTCTTGGGATGTCTCCTCGGAGAGGCCTTCCCACTGCTAGACTGGACATATCGCTGTATTTCAACATTTTTTAATCTTTAGAAGGAAGACGACATTCATCTTTAGATCAAAATATCATAGAGCAGCTTTGTACAAAACATGACTCAGTTTTCTGAGAAAAAAAATAAAAATAAACAACCACATTAGTGAAACAGATCATTAAAGAAAAAGGGCTAAAATTAGCTTAAACTCGATAGTGACAAAGACATTTGAAGAATGAGGAGATCAAGCTCAAATACTCATTTTAAGGCACCTGAATCACCAGAATACCATTGTATTAAAAATAGAATAAATCTTCTGGGAAATGAAATACAATGTGGGAATTTCCTACAATGCAAGAAACTTGTTGGTGTGTTTTACTCAAATAGTCTGGCCAATAGAAATGTAACTTGCATGAAGTCTACATCCGAATTTAAATATGAAATAGCATGAACTATGTCATAACTGAGACTGATTGTTTTTAATATTACTATTGTGTGTAACACACGGGGTGCCATTAACTCCAATAATGAAACCATATCATATATATATATATATATATATGTATATATATGTATAAAGTTGATCTGCATGCAGAAAGGGCCATGCCAAATGCATTCCCAGAATTCCACAGTTTCTCTAGCAAAATATAAACTACTCTATTGAATTCTATGAAAAGAACAACTGAGTACACTGTACAATTGATGGATAACAGATCTCTGCAGGCGAAAGATCGGAAGGGATTCTGCCAGTTACACTACGTCTGTATGATCGACCGAGCGCCACAACGAGAGATGTTAAAGATGTGCCGACGACGGCGTGTACGTCTCGCGCGGCCTGCAAACGCGAACCCCCCGCCTGCTTGTGCACACGCCAAAAACACCTCGGCCGGACCTGTCGAGAGACGTTACCAAGTTACATAGAGGAGGAAGAAAATAAAACGACGGAATCCGCGGCTGACGTCCATAAACCAATGTCCAAAATAGAGCATTTCTATCGTTTACAAAAAGAACATTTTCAAGTCGACGACATTAAGACCAGCTTTCCTCAGAGAAATACTCATCAAATTACTTTGGACGACCCCCTATCCTTATAAGGAAGGAGAGACAGTCAAACCTTATTGGTCAGTAGTTTAGAACCACAATAATATCCATAGGACTATAAGTACACCCCATAATATATCCAGGTAAAAGCCCCTTCCGTTATCCTTAGAAAGCTGTGAAAGAAGCGACATACTGTGTTACTCATGAGAGTAATATCTGCATAGTGCACAGTCAACAGCATTATTATTGTATACACTACAAACTGAACTACATACTCTCGGCATGCAAAACAAAAAAATATACATAAAAGAATAAATCAAGGACGTATACTCTCCCATTTTATCTGTTAAAATACTTCTGAAAAGCTTAAACCAAACTAAATATGCGCTTAAACTATGCATTTACTAATATCCCGGTTCTTCTCTTAAGATAATAAAGTAAGCAGAAAGAACAATTACTGGCATTAAACTGCAAACGCTTCCGTTTTAAAAATGCCACAGAGTCCCCTGGATATGACGTAAAGCTGCACAGCTTGCGGACGTCGTGTTACACGTGAAAACCTGCAAGAACACTACTGCCGTGACTTCTGTAGTTACAGCTCTGGTGAACAGCCAATAAAACATCTAATTCAATTACACTTCTTTTAGCTGTTTTTTTCCAAAAAAAAAAACCATACTACCATTCATCATAGATATTTTCAACATGACTAATATTGTCAATTTCCACCTATTACCAAGCTGGAGTGCTTTAGCTTTAGACAGTACTATGAAAGCCAGGAAATGTTGCTATGGCAACACTTTTGCGACTGGATGGAGTTACCAAGGCAAAGGTCCTCTGTATTTTCTCACTGGCAACGACAAATGTACAGTACAGAGATACTTTTTTTTTTTATTTTATCGTTGTTTAAACTGAACCTTTCACAAAACGTGGAGCTTCGGCAAACACCTCTGGACACCTATTGGTCCCAACTATGTAAAAGTAGAAATGGGGAGCCGGAAAGAAAAGAAGGGCAAAACAAACAAGGACGCACATAGATAATTATCTGGAGACGTCCAGAAGAGACGTGTCCACACTGTACATCAACCTGAAAAAAAAATCTCAAAGCAGAATCCAGTTTCCATAGGAAATCTCTACTGAAGGCAGAAGATTCATGACAAAGTCACCAGAACATGACAACCTTCTCATCTAAGGTTGGCTGCCTTCCTTTAGACTTCATTCTCTTATAATCCATCTCCACCCATTGAAGTCACACGGTCACTGCAGCACTCCGACTTAGTTTAGCAGCAAATGGAAGAATTATACAAAATGCTCTTGTTTTTGTATTTTTGTTTTTAAACAAAGTGCTTTCTGTTTATATATTATTTAATATATTACTGAACATACTATATACACTTCTACACAGCATTTAAAGGGAATTTTTCTTAGCTTAACGATTAGCTTATTTACAAAATGAACATCTCTCATGAGAATGGATGGTACAGACGGACTAGCCTACACTGCTAGCGTAACAATAATAATAAGCTAGGAAAACAAAATATTCGTAATGCTTAAACAGCATCCGAGAGAGCACGCGGCCTCTCTTTTCGAATATTTCGTTATCTGGAGAAATCATGAAAAAAGTTGGCATTTTGTCTGCTCAAAGTAAAAGGCCCGTGGGAATATTAAATCGTGACGCATCGACGTTTCTGGTGATAAATTACTCTTTAGACATATAGGGGGGGAGAAAATGCAGCAGCAAAGAAATGTGCTGAAAGTAGTTGAGTTCAGCTAGGCTTCTACTGAGATTCATTAAACCGTTCTAGACCATCCGCGGATCTAACGGTATAGGCACTCGGATCAGGCGTCACATGTCAGGCATGTCGCTCTTGCAGTTAGCTTATTCGGGGAGGTGTGGACGTACATTTGTTTTTCTGATACATTTATTTTTTTATTTTTTTTTATTTACATAGATGCTCCCGAGGTTACGACGGTCCGTGTTACGACATTTCGACGATTAAATGTTTTTCCGCTGACATTATTCAATATATTACACGAGATGTTCAACATTTCTACAAAACAGGCTTTGTCTTAATGATTTTGTCCAACTGTAGACTAATGTAAGTGTTCTTAGACATCTGTAAGGTAGGCTAGTCTATGATGTTTCACAGGTTAAATGTAGGCTACTGTATTAACATGCATTTGATGCTATATGATATTTCTGCCGCACGATATTTTTGCCCGAACATAACTGCATCGTAGCCTCGGGAGCGTCTACTTCCTTTTTCCGACATTTTTCGATTCTCTGCCTGGAATTTAAATGATGTGATCCAGACTTTTTCTTTTGTATTTGGTAAACAATCACCTTTGTGAGATTATACAAAGGATCTATGCAACAACAACAACAAAAAAATCACACTACCAAAATTTAGTTTTGCACAGTTATTGAGACACAGCTATAAACATTAAATCCCATTAGTATCACATTTCATTTCTCAGCACAGTTTTGATTGTGTTAGCCACACAAATGACAAAGGAGTCAATTGATTTGCTCCAAACTCATAAAGCTGTTCTCTAAATCTGTCTGAAGGAAACCGCCATAATTTTCAAACACTGAGCGTGTGTACACATTACCCCAAACTGAGACAATCATTTACCATTAAAAAAACTTCTCCTACATTTTTCTTTTCTGAAACTGTGCATCGGAAAGTGCTCTCTATAATCCTCCAATTCAGTCTGTATTTAGAAGGCCAAAGCATTGTCTATCCCCTCCCTGTCAGATGGAATATTCCTAAAAAAATTAATACTACGAAGCAGAACATCTCAACTTCTTACACAGTGCAAGCATTCTGTCAAAAGGCTTAAATTTATATACATTTAAATGGATTGATTTTACTAACCAAGAAACGTACTTATGTACAAAAAAGAAATTTTCCTTTTGAATATGAACAAAGATTTTTAGAACCCAATAGCAAAAAAAAAATCAAACATATAGCAATATGTGTATCGATGTGTGTATGTACGTACACATGCATGCCTGTGTATGTATATATACATACACATACACATATAAAGAAGGTATATCTATATAAAACACATACAGTACTTAAATTTATATAGTTTTCATTTATATATGTAAACTATACAATTACTAAACCATTTGGTAATTTGTGGTAATTCTTAACAAACATGCTAAAGAAAAAAAACAAACAAACTATATACTGATGCTTTTACATTCTTCTCTTACCACTACGTTCTCTTAAAAAAAAAAAAAAAGATAAGAACATGAGTCTACATGGGGTGAGAAAAAGCACGACTACCCTTTCAAAAGCAGCGCATCTCCGTAAGAAGCCGACTAAACCACCGGCCTGCGTCAGGTGCAAACCAACACCCCCTGTCGTTGATAATTGGACCCAAACGAAATTCACAGTTCAATGAGTATCCCTGACCCTAACCTCTTATTCTACATTCAATACGGTGTTAGGTAAGCTGTGCAAAGCCTTACTTACACAGGCCACTTGCCATTTTTGTTGCATTCATCTTTGGTACAAAAACAATCTACATATAATGTGCAAATGTTTTGTGTTTTTTTTTTCTTTTTTCTTTTTTTTTTTTCTTAGTAACCCCCCTTTTGCCCAGTCAAGTACCAAAAACAAAGCGTTTCCCTTAGAGCCATCTTATGATACAATGCACAGACTCTGTGGCAAATATCTACATTTTCAACATTCCAATGTATATTCATATTATCATAAAGACCTAAAATATATTAGAAAACCAAAAACGCCACCCTCCCAATGTCATTCTCTTCTGTGAAAAAGTATATTTCCTTTAAACTTCTGGGAGAGTCTTGTCGTCCTTTCCTCTGAAGTACAAGGCACAATGAATATCGATCGGTACGTACAAATATTAACAAATTAAACTTAGGAATTTCATCTTTCCTGTCCCATCCCCACTTACAAAATCCATTGTGTTTTAAATGTCAAAGTGATCTGAACCAAAGTACACAGAGGAATATAGTATGTGGTTTATCTGTTGAAGCCTCATTTCCATCAGAACAGCTATTATCTATCAGGGCTACTTTCAACAGCTATATAAATCCTCACTATCTATCAGCAGGGCAGTAAAAGACCAACGGAAGCCGCAGCGGCCTCATTTGCCCGTGGTGTCAACCGTTACGTCTCGACATACGTCTGACCGCCTGCCATTTCTCCCGAGCGGCTAACGTTCCACGGACGCATCCTGCTGATCCAAAGCATATGCCGGTTTTTTTGTTGCCGCTCTGGTCACTTGCCTGTTGGGATTTTTAATTCTCTGGCAACCTTAAATGGTACTTATATCCAGCAATAAGCAGATGGCGCGAATCACGTCGCTATCGCTCCTCAGCGCAGCACGAATATTGCGAACAACAGGCGATTCGAGAACGCCACGCTATTTCGATTTAGCTACTTCCTGTCCTCAGAGAACAGAAACGACCGACATTGTTACAACGTGATTTTTTTTTGTTTTCTAGCTACTACTGTCCGATTCCCACGATAAACATGCTGTATTCAGGCTACGACAAATGCCGATATTAATTTTGACTGTCATGTTTGTTGTTGTTTTTTTTCCCCGTTAAAGAAAATCCCACGAGAGAAGAGTTCTCAGACATTGGCTTGGAGTTTGAAACCGGTAGCTGGACAGATTACTCATAACAAACAAATGGCAAGTCTCCACACAAGTGGATAAAGAAATAAGTACAATTTCTGTATAAATGCAAGTGCATAATATAAATATACATACACAAGGTTAGGTATATATATTCAAACTAGGCATGTAGATGTTTCTCTATATGACCTGCACATGCAGAACGTAATGGGACACAGATGATGCGGATGGGTTCATCTCCTCCGCATGGCCCGCCCTACACTTTTGATGTCGGAACGCGGAGCCCAACAAGACCCCCGGTGGGATCCCCCCCGCTGGTGTTCTCTAGGATCTGGTTCACAAAGTCTGACGTCTGTCCAGCGACTGGCGAGCTCACTGGGAACACAGAGCGATTAGCGGTCAAAACAAGCCACAGTCCGCAGCAGACACCTTAGGTCGATTCATAGCGGTCCGTAGTCACATTGTGCTAAAGAATGCAGCTAACGCTAAACAGCTATATGGGCAATTAACTGCTACAGCTGTGTGATTTATTTACAATAGCATAGAAAATACCATAGATATAGTATAGTATAGGTATAGTATAATCAGTACTGGCCAACGTCTGATGCCATATTTTGATGGGGTACCGACTTAGCAAGCATTTTTCGCTACCTCGGATGAGGAGCGTGGGTAGCAAAAATTTGCTTATGGCACAACACAGGTTTCGACTGGTACTGAGTATAGTATAGTAGTATACAATATATGTATAATATAATGCTTGTTTTAATTTGTAACCTAATAGAGTAAAGATGCTCAGATGTATTAAGTTGCATACCGAGTGTTTCCTTGATGAGTCGATCCAGTTTATCGACCATACTTGTTGCTCTGTCCTCGAAGAGGTTCTGCACTCTGTTCACGATGTCATCCTTAATGGCAGTAATTACAAACAGGAGCCGCTCTGCAAAGCCACGGACAGCAGGTTACCACTTTAGACGTGAACAAGGGAGGATTCATGCATAGAGCAGTGTTTCCCATCCTGGTCCTCGGGGACCCATTGACAGTTCATGTTTTTGCCCCCTCCTAGACTGTCCACATTTTTGCTACCTCTCAGTCCCCTTCAGAGAGATGGGTGGGAGCAAAAACGTGGACCATCAGTGCGGCCCCAAGGATTGAATTGGGAAACACTGCTGTAGACTAAGGCCATGCGGAAACACCAGGACCTGCCTCATTTGGAAGGACACGTCCCCAGTAGCTCCCAGATTATTTTACTTGGCCAGTTTAATCAGCCATACCCGAGTGTCCATGCTGAGGTCTAGGGCCCCATTATTCAAATCATGGTCCTCGAGGTCCGAGCCTTGCTGGTTTTCAAGCCTTCCTTTACCTGTCAGTCAGGTGTGAAGCCTCTGACCAATCAGAATCAGTCATTATTAAACTAACTACCTGGAAGAACTGAAAACATGGCCTGGATTCGAGGTCTAGATTTGAAGAACCCCGGTGCAGAGCCACCAGATAACTTAAACCACCCCTCAATGCTGCCTTTTCTTTCTTGCTAATTGCTGGTACTGAAGCTGAAGCAAATTCCCATTCCTTGCATATTACCGGATATGAAGATTAATTAAAATGTGCTCAATAGTTACTAATTGAACCTTCATGAAGATCACGGAAGGTTTTATTCAGCATTATTAGTTTTCCTGGTTTATTTTCTTATTATACTTGTGAAATTACTCCATATACATAAAAAAAGAAACCGTCTAACACAAATTATAATTTTACACTCTAAAATATACAGAGGCAGAGTTTTGTGAGTTAAAGAGAAGCAACCTTGCTGGCATGTGGTCAAGATCTTAGCATTTATTATAATTAAGTAATCGACCACACGAGTGTTGTTACCGTATTCCTTGTTGAGGCCCCAAAACGTTCACTTTGCAGGCTTAAGGCACAGCCATCGAAGTCTAACAACACCACGAAACACCTCCGCACGGGTGCATCTACTCCACACCTACCGTATTCGGTGTTGAGGCCCCACAGCTTGACCTTGTTTGCCTCATACTGTGCCTTCTTCTTCAGCCGGCAAGCTCTGGCGGCAGATACGGCACCAGGGTTAATGCTTTGCTTCATCCTGACACACATCATCAACCCGAAAGATGTTAAGGCTAGAAATCTGTGCGCGAGATGACCGTGAGAGAGTTCTCTTCCAAAACGCGATAAACGCCAAATTTTTAAAAAAAATGAGTTTTTCATGCCATTGTGCTGTGCACTGACCCTATTCACTGCTCTGCCAACATTTATCAACAAATCGCTATATTTCCTTATTTAAGATGTAAGATGCCGCTTCCTTTCCAAACCACGATAAGCGCCGTACCTATTTTTTGTCAAAACGCGATATATCCTCTCGACCAATCAGAATTCGGTGAGCGCGCGACTTAATCGAACAGCGGCGTTCTGAGGCGATGGTTTTGATGCGATCTTGTTTAGTGTCCTCCTCAAAACAAATGCTTTACATCCTTTTGATGGCATCGATGAGCCAGTAAGACTTAAAGAAGGAGGTAGGAAACGCCAAACCACAAAAAACACCTACTGTGGGACGTCAGCACAAGGCTGCTGCCACCGGTTTCTGTCAAACCGAGAAGCTGGTACTGGATTTTTTTTATTTATGTGGTGGACGATATTGAAACGTGAAATTGCCAATATTTATTTCATTGTACTATTTAGCTTATGTTACTATTTTTATGTATTTTTTTAATGCATTTCCACTTAATTTGATTTATATTCATTTATTGTATGATGAGTCCACTATGTCACATGTTGCATGTTCACACAAACAATCAAAGTTTTGGAAATAATTGGATGGATTTATAACGATTTGAAAAGAATGGATGGATTTATAGTGTTTTGAAAAAAACAAAATAAACTTTGAATTTATAATCAACAATACTGTCGTTTGATTTAACAATCAGTGTTTAACATGTTCAGACTGAGCCAACAAACCATTTTAACAGGATAAATTAAATATTAACTAAATGTGTGTGTCTAGGTTAAAAAAATGTCATTTTCCTGAAAACTATCAAAATGGATTTATTCCATTTTGGAAAAGAGCTCTTCGTATATATATAAATGTAAATCAGCTTTACCATAATTTATTTTTTCATTTATCTATTGTTAAGGATTTATGGTCCGAGTTATTTCTATATTTCTTTTTTACAATTCTTACCCCGCGATTATCCAGTTTATCCCGATCTTATCCAGAGTACTAGTTACAGGACTGATTGGCTGAAGAGTCCTCACACTTGGGTTTGAACAGCTGACCTAAAGGTTACCCCAAACACCTGCATACAAACCTTGCGGACAAGACTGCGCCCCCTGCCCGAGTTTAATGTCCGAGGGTGCGAGGAGAGTGTGGGTAGGCGTGGAGGAACGGCAGAGTCAGGAATCCGGGACACTGAATAGATTGGAGTGTGGTCGGTAATTAATGGTGTGGATTAGTGCTGTTATACGTGTTTATTGTTCTGTTCTATTAATGTGCCGGTATAAATATCCAGTAACGAGATGCAAGAATAGAAACTGCCGGGCAGACAGAGGGAAGCCCGTCGGGGCAGGCGGCTGGGCGGAGGGGGGGCTACCTGGACGCCAGCTTGTTCTTCTCCTTGCGGGAGCGAGGCCTGGCCGTCAGCGGCAGCTCGCTCACCGGGGTCAGGTCGCTGATGACCTTGTTGAGCTTCCGCAGCTCGCTTCCGATCTGCAGCAGCTTCCGCGGATTGGGGGTCAGGTCCTCCACGTCCGTCCGCCGGGACTTCTTCACCG
This sequence comes from Pollimyrus isidori, assembly GCA_019775955.2. NCBI lineage: Eukaryota > Metazoa > Chordata > Actinopteri > Osteoglossiformes > Mormyridae > Pollimyrus > Pollimyrus isidori. The sequence continues at coordinate 4,947,250 of JABFDZ020000052.1, forward strand.
TGTATTTGCCTGGTGCGACGGCGGGCGACGGCGTGGCGCAAGCGGGGCCGGCGCAGATGGGATGGGGAGAGGGGACAGTAATGAAAGGGTGACTGAGAAGGTCCGGCGCCACCGGCGACGCTGGAAAATTCCATCCATCCAGTGACCAGTTGTTCAATAAGGGTCACGTTGACCCTAGAATGCAATGCAACTGAAGCGCAGAAGAGGCTGCACTGGTCCATTGAGACAAGCGCAAGAGTAAACGGGGAACCAGGTGGGAAAGTCCAAATTCCACAGAACTGACTGGAGCTGAATTAAACTGTTTTACATTCGGCATAAATTCCTGAACGCGCAACATCCTCCAACTCCTAACAAGGCGAGTCCTTCCACCACGCAGCACAGCAGCAAACTCTGCGGCGTTCGAGGGGATAAGATTGAGAAAATGCACCCAAATGCACCCAACCCCAGCCCCCCCAGGGCGTCACGAG
>JABFDZ020000052.1:4994976-5005556 GCA_019775955.2 Pollimyrus isidori
GAAGCCCTCGAAGGAGATGCCCGGACCCACCCCGTCCTGCAGGGGGGTGGCCACCACCACGATGTCATAGACCTCCGAGCCGGTCTCCGTTGGAGTATCGTAGGTGACTTGGTACAGGCTGGACTCCCCTTCCGCACAAAAAGCAGCAAGACCGATGAAAACAACAGATTATATTTTAATGGATTATTGACACTTTTAACAGCAAGAACACAGCTGGGAAAAAAAATCACTGATAAATATAATGACGATCTAAGATTCTGAGGTGTTTAGCTGCACTTTGCCAAACCATCATCGCCAATCTCTATTGTAATATAAATCAAACCAATCAGTGTCTTTACTGTAAAGTGCTATACTCACACAAGAACCAATCATTCGCAAGCTTAGAAATGGTCATGGCCATTGGTTAAAAATGATACTGTGATCTTCTCAGGATCAGTTAGACAGCAGCTCTACCTTGTAAGGCCTGTACGAATTTTCAGATCCAGATGATATAGAAACCTGTCAAATGGCCAGACTTTCTACCTTAATCCAACGATTTCTCCCACTTTTCACAGCCCAAAATTTAAAACGTTTTCATTGGCTTTTAAGCCTGTCACATGACCACTGTGAAGGGAACACGCTTTCATTGGCTTTTTAGTGGTCACATGACCACTGAGGCCTCCTACCTGCTGTGTGAGGCGATATGGCTGAGACCTGAGCCTGAATGAGGTTCGCCTTGGCCAGCTTCAGCAAACCGGAACAAACCAACTTGTTTCCTCCTTCTACGGCCCAAAGGTTCGCCTGAGCCCCAGCCAGAGATACTGCACCTGGGAGAGAAGAGACTCACTGTTACATCATTATTCATTGCTTATTCATTAAATAACAGTTTAAAAGCCAAACAATGCATATGAAGTTCATTTAAAAGATGCTGTTAATGAACCACATTGGCTGAGAGACACATACCCTGATCCCAACAGAACAACTGTTAGTCTGTGCATGACATCAGGTCTCAACCTCAAGATATGAAGTGAAAAAGATAAATTGTCACTATTGACACACAACAGTGAAACGTGTCCTTTGTATTTAACCCAAATGTGACATTGTAACATAACAGGGGGCATCTAATTCAGCACCCAGGGAGCAGGGCATGGGGGCGGTACCTTGCCAGCTGGGGATTCGAACCAACAGCCTTTTAATCACAAGCGTGCTTCCCTAACCATTAGGCCAACACTGATAAGAGAACGGGAACATTAAGGGTATCACCTGACCCTGTCGTCATGGTTACCTACCCACAAACGCCGGGATGCTGATGTTCTGACCGTAATTGACTCTCATGATGGGGGCGATGACCTCGTCGATGAAGCGCTGAGACACCCCCAGCTCCAGGAGGGACTCGGACAGAGAGCGGCGGGTCATGTTCAGGAAGCCAGTGCCGCCCAGAGAGTGCAGGAGCTCCTCCACGGAGCTGAAGGCGTAACCATGGGCCTGGTACTTATAGATCCTGAACACAGAGGGGGGGGTTAGGAGATGGGAGGGGGGCAGTAATCAGACGTTCAGGGGGCTCTAGAGAGGCTCAGTGAAGGAAGCAGTGAAGCAGTGGATATTTGCAGAAACGATACACGTGTTTTATATCTTTACTACAGCAACATATAAATTGTTAAATTGCCATCGAGTCCCCTGTGCTTTGAAAGGGCAGAGACACTAATAGCTATAATATCCAATATGGAAGCATTAAAAACAGCTAAAAAGACAGATAATTTCCTGCTTCATTTGTCTATTTTTCCACCCCTCCCCCCACATGTAGCCTGTCCCTGTTTTACTGGCCGTCTCCTCCATAATCCTCATCTTACCCCCCTTGTCTCTCTCATACAACTTTATTTTTTGGTTTCCGTCATCTCTTCCGCAATCAGGCTCGAAGCTGGTTATTTCATTTCTAATTAAGCGGAAGCGCGTCGCTCGAGGCGCACGCGTAAACCGCTCGTTTAATTTGGCGTATATTCGGCAGACAAAAATCAGTAATTAGAGCTATTTTAAACACCCGCCGCTTGGCACAGTTAAGAGTTGAAACCTTAGATGATAACGTAATGGGAGGGGGTTATTTTATACAGGCCCAAGTGTCTGTTTTGAAGTTCACCGTAAGTAAGAAGAATCTAGAACCACGGAGGTCCGCCACCTGCTTACCTCATAAACTTCTCCATGATCTCCTCCACCCACATCTGCAGGCGAATGAAGCTGATCCCGTAGCGCCACCACAGACGGAAGAGGTCCAGCAAGTACCAGTCGGTCTCCTCCAAGATGAACTCCTTCCCGTTAAACACGGCGGTCTTCCCCGCCACGCTCCGCCGGTGCTTAAGACCTGCAGGATTTAAGACGGTAACAGAAGTGTAGGGCAAATATCACATCTCACCAGGCTGACAGTTAATACCAGTATCAGAGTAACCAGTTTCAAGCCGCTGGCTGGAGTTGGATTGTCAGTTCGAGACAAGTCTGCACACGCATTTACATGTATGTAACAGTTTTATTTTCTTGTAAATAATCTGTAGGGTTTGCAAACTGCCCCAACCCTTTATATGTATCTAAATGTAAGTTTATAATGTAATAATGTAGATTTGCCGTAAGATTACTTGCGTGAGCGTGAGATTCACACCAGATGCTTGAGAGCTGAGAAACCCTCAGCATTAAATGCCAAACTGGGATCTGTTTTTGAAAAGCACCCTACAGTTGTTTCATTCCACTTCCGTGATTGCGCTAATGTTAAGGTCATAGAGGCTGGCATGCATCGGACGATCGGGGTCTAGCGGGACCCACCAAGCTGTTTGACGAAGTCCTGCATATGCAAGTTGAGGGAGTGAATGATGGATCCCCCGGACTCGTAATCCTGATGGTTGACGGTAACCGTGGCCAGCCGCCCTCCGACGGTGCCATTCTCGAAAACGTCGATGCGCACCTCTGGTCCGAAGTGCTGGCGCAGGAAATGGGCCGTAGCTGTACCACCGATCCCGGCTCCGACTATAGCTGCAATACGAGCAGAGCGTTCCACCGTATAAATGCATTAAACCGATGCGGTTACATTGTGATCTGTCGCATACTGACTAAATAACACATTCAGCTAGTCAACTAAAAGGAGGCGCTTTAGAATGACGTTAAATATCTATACCCCACGCATATTTCGCGAAATTAAACTCGATCACCAACGCGGGGCGGACAGCCTGAAAACAACAGCCTGAAACATTTATTTTCGCAACGAAAAAAATGATACGCAAAAATAAGACTTAATGCTGCAGATACTTGATTCATGCAATATATGGCATGGCGGTCGGCTTACCTATTTTAGAAGGCGGAGCCCCGTCAAGTTGAGCCGAGTCGTAATCTCCGAGCACCAGCACAGAGGCGATCAGCGCGATGATGCATGACAAGGAGAGACGCCGGGGCATGATGGAGCAGAGGGGGTCAGAGCATCGCCCGATGGTGGCCGCTAAACTCGAGCTCGTCCTGGTCCGCGTCTAGCGACCAAACGACGGAACAGCATGATCGCTCGGGCATCCGCCTCGGCCAATAGAAGGGAAAAGGCAGAGATCCTGTTCCGGAGGCGGGGGGAGGCAGTGTGACATCAGAAGGGATAATCTGCATGTACAATAGCAAGGACGGTGTTCCGTGGACTTAATAAAAGACAAGCGTGGCGTTGCTTTGTGAAGACAGAATATGGTCGACAGTTAAAACAATATTATTAGGCTATAGTACACAAAAACACAACGCCTAAGACAATTATGAAAAATCATACAATTTCTTATACATTTTATCTCATAATGGCATGTACATTATTATCTGATATCGGAGTATCTGTGATACATCGTGTAATCAGGATTATAGCATTCAATTAAATAAGATTTATACGGGTTAAGTTTACGATTACCAATTCAGGCCGGGCATTGTGTTAGATACGTCTTTATGCCTAGCAGGCAGATTAAAATCTGTTAGAACTATGGGTTGTAGCTGAGGCTATGTGGATCAGCCGCTTGTACGTTCGGTATACATTAGATATGTTGGATTTATGCGCACCTAATGCAAGTCAAGGCGTCTTATTGATCTGCATTAGACAGACCTACCCACCAAAACATAATAAAGCTTTATACAATATATTAGGCCCGGTTTATAACACGAGGAAATAGTGTAAACTGTCTAATTAAAGTAGAAACCCTTAAACGCCAGACGTAAATTCTAGTATTTTTACGGCTGACGCCAGTGTTAGTAGCTACTGAAGGAAGTTATACGTTAAGTATCGTTATTTAAATACAATCCACCCACCCATCCATCTTTTGTAACTGCTTGTCCTATTTGGGCCTATGGGCGCAAGGCAGGGAACAGCCCAGGGTGGGGCAGCAGCCCATCGCACAATGGTATCTAAATACCCTGTAGATAATTTCATATCTTAACTATAGGTCTAAAATAGCCTACAACATGCACATGGGCGTGTGTGGTATTGCACTTCTCAAAATTAAATGTTAGTGTCCCGGAATCCTGAACTTCTCAGAAAAATCAGAGGTACTGCCCGCTTACCACGTGGCATTTATTACTGACACCAACTGACAGACCCTCTTGTGCTGTCTGCTGGGATCTTTTTTTGTTGGTTATATTTAACCTCGCAGTTTACATTCCCCATTATTGCCTTCTAAAGTGCATCATAAATATAAGTGCTGGGCCTGGTTTAAAAACGTATGTTTATTTATTTATGCGAACTGTTATTTATTTTGAGATTATTTCCTACTCGTTTAGAATAGACCACTAATTAAAATATGTGTATATAGAGTTCCAAGGGGGGTTAAATTGTGTTTAAATAGATACGAAATACTCATAATAGCCAAGCCAGTAAACTAGCATAAAAGACAATGCCTTTGTTTGCAGTACTGCTTAGAGTAGGAATCAGACCTCACCACCAAGCTGAACATTATTATTATTATTATTAATAAATCTTTTCAAATGAGTTCCCACTGGACATTTTTCTATGGTTGCGTCAGCAGTGTAACTAGCCCCAGAGTCATTTTTTAGCCCACCACTTGTCCCATGACTGTATAGAGACTAAAAAGTAACTGACTCAAATCGGCTAGTCATATGAGATCAGCTGACGTTACGGTTTGGCGCGCGTCAGCGATGCAAAACGGGGCTGCGTGCAGGAGTCAGAGCGGCCGATGGAGGGGCGGCGGGCGGCCGAAGTGGGCGCTTTCTACTGCTGTCATGCACAGTAAGCATGAAGCGGCAGGTATACCATCACGGGGTTCACGAGTTTCCGCCACACTGACTTCAGACTGGGGCATTCCCAACCACTGCCACCAGCCGCCTTTGCAAGTCACTGCTGCTGTTCTGTATTTATAGAAGAAAAGTTTTTATACAGTTTGTTCGTTATATATATAGTTAACTATATATAACGTTTGACCGTTCCTGTCTAATGACCAAAGTACACCCTGCGTTATAACGCACGTCTCATGCATGCACAGAGATTCAGCAAAACCGCAATATGTCCTTCGACCATGTCTCATTGACATACACCTGGACAACTTGCCATTTGTAGTACACCTACTTTCGGGTGGTCTTTTTGTTGTGTTTTTGCTCCCTAAAATACATGTGATACTTGAAATTAAGGTAGCAAGCAAAGCTGGTTTGAACATCCATACAATAAAGGCGCATTGTAGATGGCATCTAACGCAGGCGAACTGATCAGTCGGTCGATAGAGGGGTTAGGATTTCCCCTAAATAGACAACGGAGTTTACAGAGCGGAAACGATGTATCGAATAGTTGACCAACGTTTCCTTCCTCTCTGATAGAAGGGGGTTTCATAATAAAGAAAACCAAGCACGTAAAATATTTGCTATGTTATAAAACAAAGCAATTAAATTGTATTTAAGCACGTTGCCCATTTTCTAGGTTGGTATCATTGCAATTGTTTGAATTGTTTTTTGCTACATGTTCTGACGCATTTGAATCCCTTTTGCGCAAGTAGGCAAGCTCTGCTGGGTGCATACGGGACTTTCCATCTCTTAATGTGTACATTGTGTGTAAAATGGAATATACGCCTATGCAAATCGCCGCTAATCGGTTCCTTTATATAGCGCCGAGGTCAAAACACGTGCAGTGCATACAGGGCTGTGGGTGTCCGGCGCTCTTATGCTCGATTTTCTGAAAAACTGCTTCGTCGGGATGAATCAGCAGCGCCTGATTCACAGAGAAAAAACGCGGCCGCTGTAGCACTAGGATGAATCAGAGAGTAACTGACTGAAAGACGCACGACGAAGGCAGTCAAAGTGAAAGACCAACGATGACAACAGCAACACAAAAACGGAAGACAGACTGAGACAGGGTCCTGAGTTTAAGTCACACTGTCTATGTCACAAGGGATGGTAAGTTAAATGTAAAATATCTATGTTAATAATATCTATGTCAGTGTAAAATGTTCTATAAGAAAACTGTAGTACAACATTAAATGACATGCTCTGAATCTTAATAGAATTATTAATAAATAAAATAAGATTATTTGCTTACATTAGAGAACGGACTATAACCGAGCTCGAATCATATAAATGAGTGCTATATCATATAAAGTAAAACCTATTTTCATCATATTGTGCAGTGGAAATTATGTGAGATTTTTACCTGCTTATTTTATTGATATTAGTCTGCACTAACGCAACGACGTAATTTGAATGGTTTTATTGGTTCCGGTAACCTAGACCGAATGCTGTTGTCACATAGCGACTATACGGGATACGATCAAACTCTTGGTCTTGGTGTAATATAATATAATAACTGGCTGGGTGGTATCACTCATATTTCCATCCTGCCGTGAGAAGCGCCGCAGCTGTTTCAGCAAGCCCAGGTTATAATCACTGAGCCACCGATTTAATTCACTTACGGTTAGAAAAAGACAGCAAACCTGGGCTTTACGGCCGTTCACGTATCAATCGCTGCATGCGTAATATTTTGTTTATATACGCTTCTGATTAATGCGATTGAAAAGTCGCCGGTGTTGTAGTGCAAGCCTTTCTTGTAAAAACACGTCTGGATAACAACACAAAATGTGAAATACGGGTTATTTGGTGATACTATAGCCTGAAGTTTTAATTTAAACAAACACAGCGGGGCACCAAAACGTAGGAAGGGATGAGTGAGAGAGTTACGAAGCAGGCTAAATGCCTAGTGTTAAGTACGGAATTAATTATTTTTTTAATTAAATTTTCTACATTCGAAACTGCATGGTTACTTTAAAGAAACCTAAATACTTTCCACAAATGCCATAGTATTAACGTCCATTACAAATGTAGGAAATTAATTCGTATATAACGGACTTAATAGTTATTGAATTTTCTCTTCACTATGAATTTGTAATGTACAGGAGAGGACTTCACTGTGTAAGTACTGGACCACGGGGAAGGTTTATATAACAACAGTAATAGTACAGGATTTAGTGGCAACTTAATAAAAAACATAAATAATATAGATGTAGTTTTAAAAATATATTGCGCTTCCATAAACTTGCAGCAATTATATGTTTTTAGGAATTGCTATAGAGGCAGGAAAGGAAGTAAGCTATCATGTGTTTGAGGTACTTTTGGTAAAATGCTTTATGTTTGTTTGCGAAGAAGACAACGATGAACACTGTGCTAAAGTTCTGCAGAGGTAAACAAAAAATATTCTCATGTGATTTTTGGTGGAGTAACGCATTGGGGCTTCATGCTCTGGTTCGTATACACCTCAGTGGAATTTATAAGGGTCTGTGACACAACTAAATCTATATATCCATTGCTCTGCAGGTGCAATAGGACGCAAAATGTTTTATAATACCAACCGTTATGTGGCCTTTCACATACAATGCATAATACAATAATTTCCAAATGGTCTATTATGTAAACCTACATCAATTTAATTAGAGAACATATAAATGAAATATAAAGAAAAACATATTAATCTTAATATCAGTGTCAGTTTATAATTTGAAAATTGCCATTATTTTTCTAGGTCATACAGGAAATTGATTTTTATGATCACTCAGACCTGCATGTGATTCGTCATACAGCCGAGCATAAACATGACCCTGTGTGCCGCGGGACGGAGTCACCCGACCAGAATGACCGGCCAGAATGATCAAGATGTGAAATTACTGGACGTTCCCAGAATCCGAGCACAAAAAAATCCCAGGTTTTCTCATGCAGGCGTCTGTTGTACGATTTCAAACTCGAGTCATGTCAACAGATTCTGATTCATCGTTCCAAATCGTACTGCTTGTGTAGAATTAGCCGAACCGTGATTACTCTTATACACAGTAAGAAAAATGGGTACATGTACACACAACATTAATGCATCCCCAATTACACAAAAATGTCCATTTTGTCAATTTACCTATAGCTAGGGTACAACTGACTGACCTTTAATGGTACAGCCCCATTGACAAGTAATTATTCACTGTCAGAAAAAAGAGCACCAATTTGTACCTTTGTTATCATTGGGGCTGTACCCACAAGGGCCAATTGAACCCTAGTTGGAGGAAGATGTACCTTTTAGTCGAATTTAAGGTACAGAAATGGACTCTGAAGAACATCCCCAAGGTATAAACATGGGTACAAAGATACAAAAATGTTCCAGTCCATTTCTGTATTTTTAAAGCTATATTTACCTGCAGCTATAGGTACAGGTGGCAGACCCTTGAGGGTACAGCCCCACTGACAAGTAATTGTCCCCTGAAAGGTATAAACTAGTACTTTTTTCTGATAGTCTATCTGTAATGGTAAAGGCTAAAAAAACACATGCATTGCATTATATTATAAACAATGTTGCTTGTTGTTTTCCTCCAATTAATTATTCTACGAGGTCTTTCTACAATGTCTCTTCATGTTATTTTACAGGGATTTTACGTCTACAACAGCCAGAGAAATTAGCTAAAAGTATTATTTTTTTGAGTTTTTTAGATTTGAGAACTGAATTCCAAGGGTTTTGGTCCATAAGCAGCCCATGGGATTTAGTTCTTAAATCTGGATGCTCCCCTCGCAGACTTCGGCGATGGAAAGATACATCGCACAGAGCAGAAAGAGACCGCATTTAGCTTTGCCAGTGGATCTGTGCCCTAAGAAATCGCTTAAAAACTCATCATCATATTATACTGACAACGGTCATGCGTCCCAAGACCGTTCCACTTATAATATCTTCATCAGCTCTCCCGGGAAATCAACCGCAACTGGAAGATGCTTCTGTTTTTTTACTTGAACTCTGGTCTCAAGCTCTTTAAGCACAGTCACGACTTTCGCCTCACTTCCTCTAATTAATCTCAAGACCGTTCTGCAGTGACGAGAAGATATAAACCTACATTCGTCTAGTACCAAAAGTCTCCCTCACTGACAAAAACTGACCTCGGGCTTTATAAGCAGGAGACATCATGAGCAGCAATGTGATGAGTATCTCACATCAAATTAACTCCAAACAGGGTTTCTATGGGAAATTTTACAGATTGCCTAAGCCTACCTCAATATACACATAATACCATCAGGACACAAACTAATCCATTTAAATGCTTTAATTGTTAAAAACAAGGAAGGTTTTAAATGTTTAAGGTAAAATATGTGTACAATGTATATACTTTATACTATGTTTAGCACCTTCCATATTGATCAGGAAACGGGTGCTATGCTGGTCTGTGTTTGTGTGTCATTTCTGCAAATATAGCAATAAACCAACTATTGTCTCATGTCCCGTAACATAATTGAAAGCTTGCTTATGTTTGAGCTCACGTACCGACGTTTTCCTGACGCGCGTCACAGCGGGTGACTCACTCCGCCGGATGAAAACTCCAAGCTCCCAAAAGGAATACTGCAGTCACACGTGTCGACCAGGAAATGTGGGAACATTTTGGGCGTTGAATAAAGTCTTCAGTTTCCCCTGTTTGCCACGCATCACTTAATATATATCACCTTACACGGTGTATAGACGGATTATTTATTAGCCACATGACCAGGGCTGCTGGAATTTGATCTCGGTAGAGTACATTCGACTCTGCAGTACATATATCGAGCATAGCAGACGCTCTACATGTTATCAGCAATATTTGCAACACCCCCAACACACGTATGCACTTTTTATTAATGTCTTTATTTATAATTAAGTATAGATTGGGCTATTCACTTGTGGGAGTTTTACTGACACAGAAATGTTCTGTGGGCATAACAATTAACAACAATAACGTTTACAATCAGACAGTAGAGGAGGTGGGCCCAAGCAACTAGAGGAGGCGGGACCTACTGCTCTTCAGTATGATCAATATGATTCAATATTATTGGATCAGAGGGATAACCAATTAGACTGTAGAGGAGGTGGGCCCAAGCAACTAGAAGAGGCGGGACCTACTGCTCTTCAGTATGATCAATATGATTCAATATGATTGGATCAGAGAAATAACCAATCAGATCGTAGAGGAGGTGGGCCCAAGCAACTAGAGGAGGCGGGACCTACTGCTCTTCAGTATGATCAATATGATTCAATATGATTGGATCAGAGAGATAACCAATCAGATTGTAGAGGAGGTGGGCCCAAGCAACTAGAGGAGGCAGGACCTGCTGCTCGT
>JABFDZ020000052.1:5030621-5048203 GCA_019775955.2 Pollimyrus isidori
TTACTTCACTTATCGGTTTAGTAGATACTTTTTATCCGCCAATAATTTGGTCCAGAATCTAAACGGCATGCAGGCATAACCTCCGAGTTTGTCTTATTATTCTAGTGTATGTGACTCCCACCGAAAGCTGTGCGCTTTGCAGGTTTTTAAGTCACCGTTGTAACCGTATAAATCAAGAATCTGGCATTTATTACTGCAATGCCTGGTCTCTGCGTTCCTGGGTCCCTTGATTGTAATATTTTGGAACATACGCCGGTTATTGATGTACACTTTCCATGCTAATAAAATAAGATATGCGGAAATGCTTTTTCAGATGTGTCAGTTTTATAGGCCTATGTTAAATTTACCAACGTTTCTAGAATGTTTTGCATTCATTATACAGTTTTTTTTTTGTTGTTTTATCAGCAACAAGGAAAAGTTTATAATTGCTGAAGACCTTAGAGCAGAGTTATTCAAATCACGGTCCTCGAGGTCCGATCGCTGCTGGTTTTCCAGTCTTCCTTCACCTGTCAGTCAGGTGTGAAGCCTCCGACCAATCAGAATCAGTAATTATTAAACGACTACCTGGGACAAATGAAAACATGGCCTGGATTTGGAATTGAGGTCCAGATTTGAAGAACCCTGCCTTAGAGGAACTGAAAAAAATGGAAGTAGGAGACTTAAGGCTACTTGAAGATCTATGGTAAAAAAAAAAAAAAAAAAAAAAACATTAATTATGAATTAACGTGAGGCTGGGCTGTGTAGTGAATGTGTATTATCCTGAGGGGAGCTACAGAGATTTACTGTATGGGAACCCTGGAACATCTTTCACAGTTGGCTGTCCTTCACAGGCAGCCCCGCTTCCTGTAAAGGTGTCGGTCATGTGATCTTTCATTTCCTGTTCCTCACCTCCTGGACAGACTGTCCAGGCAGAGGCCAGAAATCTTGTGTCCCCACCTGAACTCCACGGGCTATACAGATTTTAAGCGTAAAAGTGACCCAATGAAAGTTTACATGAATCCAAAAAAAGATGTTTAAGAAAATGTGGGCGGTCTGTGAATGTGGGCGGTCTGTGACTCTGCATGTTAGGATAGAGTGGCTGCGATCACTGATTCATGTCCCCTAGTCACATAGGTGTAAATTATGGGGGTCATAACCCCTCCGGTAATCAAAACCAACCAATAAAATCTCCTGGACCCCCTTAAATAGGTAGACACCTCAACCCCCCTCCACGCTCAACCCAAACATATTCCCTAACCCAGTCAGGAGAGTGATGTCACCTTAGGGCCCCTGAATAAGGCCCCTAACTCCAATTGCTGCAGGGACTGGCTGACTCTACTTTGTCGGAAATGTATGTTGCCTCAGGTCAAGTGTCTGTTAAATTAAATATAAATATAAAATGCAAGTTCAGTATTGTCTATAACATGATACATTTATCTAGAGTTCTAGGTCATTTGTAATGTGATTTTTTTGCCGTTCTGTAATGCTTCACTCATCAGTAGCTGTATTTTTGCGAGCTTTCAGCAGGTTTGTGTTAAACTATTTAAAATTATTTTTTTTTCCCCTCTGAGACTCGGCCCTCTCCGTGGTGACTCTGCCAAATGGCCTGCCAGGGGCGGAATGCTGCAGTTAATGCCAGTCAGACCCTGGCACAGTCTTCGCCCGCCCTGGCACTGGAAGAGAAGCTCGCATCAAAAACGACAAACGCGAGCGACCTGTGACAATCACAGCCCGGAGGTTCTAAACCGCAGAAATTAATCTACGTTCTGGATGATTGGGGGTGTGGCTTAAAGTATTCACACCGTAGTTTAAGGTTATTATTCCCTAGGCTTATAGTCTTATGTTGAAGATTTGCTGCATAAAAACACAGACAGATGACCTTGTACCAGAAAAACATGGTTCAGCTGGTTACTACGTGCTTCCTGTAATCAGAAGGTCATTGGCTCGTATCCCAAGGTTGGCAGAGGGATTTCGCAGTTTGGCCCTAAACCTCCAAATTTCTCGAGGGACGCTTTGACCTGACTTAAAAAAAAAAAAAAAAAAAAATGAAACCCGCTTTGAATAAAAGTGTCTTGTAAGTAAATGAAAAAAATGTAAAGTCATGGGTTTCGTCTGTTGTGAGTTTAATATAGACGGGCACAGCGTATGGTTAATGGTGGGTGGCTGGTTTGGAACCACTGGGTCGAGATCCAAGCTTAGATTCTAACAGCATCAGCACTACAGTGATGCGCATGCCCAGTGCTCTTGGGTACAGTAGCTAAACTATGCATAGATCTATGCTAGATCAGCATGTTCCCATCCTCCACCCGGCCCGATTCAACCCTGAAAGCCCCCAGCTCGCTGTGACTCGCTAGAACCTCAGCTTCTGTAAATGCAATGAGTTTATCATCCAGCTGGGAAATGGCGGATCACATCTATGCCAGCTCCACCACAACATTACTTTTTTGGGCAGAATCGATGTATTTCTGTGCGAATGACCTCTATTGACCCAGAGATGCATGATACACCACCATCACCCCCTACCCCGCTTGGTGACCACACACAGTATCTCCCTTTGGCCCACCTCCTCTCTGCATGACGTTAATAAAAGAAGCAATACGTTTCCTGTCCGTCGTGATTCTCTATTTCAAAGGTAGCTATGGTCTGTTGCTGTTTTCCTGTTACGTCTTTCCAGAATGTTCTTCTTCTCACTTCTTTCTTAAACCTGTAAACTCCTGGTGGAGCATAGGGCCACAACAACACCACGCCAGCGGGCTCTGTTCTGGGCTGTTCCCTTCAGCTGGGTCCACCTCATTCCGACGCTCTCCACTTCGCTCTCCACAGATCTTTTCCACGTCTGTTTGGCTCTCCCCACTTTCCCTTTCCCTGGTGGGTTCCAGTCCAGTGCTTGCCCTGTGACATTGTCGAGTGGTTTTCGGAGTGCGTGGCCTATCCAGCCCCATTTTCTCTTCTCGATGTCTAGACCGGGTTCTGGCTGGTTCTCTCCCACAGGTCTGTGCTCGAGATCTTCTCAGGCCATCTGATGTTGAAGATGTCACAAGCACTCGTTGATGAAAATCTGTACCTTGTTGGTAATGGTGTTGGTTGCCCGGCACGTCTCGGATCCATACAGGAGGACTCCTTTCACGTTGGTGTTGAAGATGCGTATCTTGCCAGAATGTCATAGATCCTTAATTAAAATCACAAAAAGGACCTGTCAGGAATTTTTCTGGAACATCAGGGCTCTGTGACATCGTACAGGCAATGCTCACTGCCCCCAAAGAGTGCTCAGAATCGACGGTACCTGGGTGGGAACGCATGTAAACATCACACACAACAAATCGCTGGCCCATCTTGCGTCTTTGAGAGGGGTTGTCTGCAGGTGCGAAGCACTCTGTGATAGGGGCTGTGAAAAAGGGTGTTGATGAATAAAATAATTATCCCCTTAGAATAATCATCATCTCCATTGTGTGACACAGGCACACACATCTGATTAATATGTGAAAAGCATTTGTCGGGCATGCTGTCATTTGTTTAGTTTTGTTTTTGTTGATCTCCGCTGCCCGTGACGCCTCTAGCTTTAAACGAAAGATTGTCGAGCAGGGAGATTCCTAACGTGCAGCTGAAGTCCCCTTAAACGTTGCTTCTGATTAAGGAAAAAACGGGTCTATTTAAAGGAGCACAAGCTCTAGACATTCAGGTTTTGATGAGTCTTAAGTCAATTTTAGAACCAGTGGAGGAAAAAAAAAAATTTGAGTCACACTGGCAAAGCATTGTGGGAGAAGGTGTCCCTTTGGATTGAGTTAGGGGCTTAAGTTGCGGGTGTGCTGGCAAAGACTGAGTGCAGCACATACGTAATTCTCGGCTGATCAGTTTAAGCGATACTTTCTGATCGGTTTATGCGGTTTTTCAGAACAGCCCTAGGGAAATTCCCCTAAGATGGTACATTTTGTCATTTGTCACTTGCAGTCAGCTTGCTGATTTGGATGATAAAATGCTTAGGTGGACAAGCAAGACAATTTTCTTGCATTTCGATGTTTAGTTTAGCCCCAGGATGGTGGGGCGGTGGGGGGGTGACAGAGGTGGAGTGCTGCTACCTCCCACCTATAGATGGCGCACATTCTCTCTTGGTTATTCATGTATTGATCTCAAACCTACGGTGGATGAGAAAGCAGGTACCGTCTAGCATGTAGGCACCAAGCTTGTGACCTTTTACAAAACTGTCAAAGTGCTTAAAAATGACTGTGCTATCTAGGGGCATTTCACATCCCCTTATCAAATCACATCTGCCGCTCACTTTAATTCCCGTGGCGTGGCGACGGCAGCTACTCATGAATATTAATGCTGATCCCAAAACACAGGGACCGATATGGGTGTGTCATTATGCTCTAAGTTCAATTACTTACGACGGCGGCTCAGGAAATTAAAACGGCAGGATTTAATTGCGAAAACAAATTAAACGCTGCCGCCACCTAAAAATAAAGGCCGACGCTCCCAGTATGTGCAGAAATGGAGCGTTTATTGTAGCGCAGCCCAGGGCAGGACGAATGCTGGGCGCGGTGGAGCCGCGGGCAGAAAATAAGCAGGGACGTTTATTTATGATCTGTCCAGATTTTGCCCTTGTAAGCGAGAACGGGCTGGGCAAAAGTGCAGACGTTTGTCTAAAAAGTTAAAGACTGATATTAAGATGGATTATTAAGTGTTAGTGGAAGGCACAAACGGCAACCTATACTCTGTTACGGAATATGCGGGAAAGGTTCTGGACCTTATACTCGATCACCTGAACCCACATACTTTAATGTAAGAGAAGAAATGTGTGTGTGTGTGAGGGGAGGTTACGTATATATTGCAATGTGGGGCCACAAATGTCCCCACAATGTGATTTTAAAAAGCTGCTATTTTGACATTATGGGAGCCATTTTTTTGTGGGGAAACTCAATTTTATGAAAAATCTCTTGAGTGCAATAAAAACAACTCAAAATACCCAAAGTCTTCTACTTTGCTTGGTTACTTAAGGTTAGGGCTGGGTTGGGGTTAAGGTTGTCATTGCTGGGATTAGGGTTTTACCCAAAGAAATGAATAGAAATGTGTGTGTGTTTGTATGTGTGTACATGTATATGATGCACAATATACTGTATATTTATATAGTGTTTATAATCAATAATACTATTTAAAGGAGTGGTACTACAGGAGCAGGCAGCAAAGCTGAGACTTAATTTCGCCCTGATTGGTGAGTGACGTAAACGCTTTATCTGCTAAACACTGACAGTTCACAGGCTCTGGGTTTATCGGCGTCTCAGACACGCCCCGTGGGCTGTTCACTCTGCGTGAGCCGGTTTCCTTTATATCTGCTAGCTTGTGTTTAAGCTTCAACATGCAACGTGCAGCCCTTAGTCCCCGGGAGGGGCGATTTAATATGAGTACTAATGGGTGTCCTATCAGCATCGCCGACTCCTTTGTCTGGCCTCGTTGTCATTTGCGATTTGTAGCTTCTGATATCATGACTGGTACAAGGGCATATACCAAGTAAACCTATGGACTAGCGATAGGAGGAATGCTGAAATGGCTAAATACACCAGAGGCTTACTGACGGGTACTCAGACACCCAAATGGTGGAGATGTCATGTCGGTCTTGTAGGAGATGATCTGACTCGAGATGGAAAATCTCAGATAATGGGTTTTTACTTAGTTCCTGGGATATAGGCAGGGGTGTAAATTGTAACCCCACCCCCCCATAATCATAACCAGTCAATACAACTCCCCCAGTAATCATGCCTCTGATAAATGGGTGGAGACCTCAGCCTCCCCAGAGTTTAAACCAAAGTTACGCCCTTGGATGCAGGGATGCTTTGGCTAACCACAGAGGTCCTGACGGGTCTGCCCCAGGCTGCCTGCGTTTTTTACTCCCCTGCTGGAGGATATGGGGTGGAGTCAGTAGCCAGAACATGGCAGCCTAAAGGTTTTGGGTCAGTTTAGGTCAGCTCTGGATAGATTTTGATTATTTGCATCCTCAAACCGGGTTCCAAATATAGGAAATCGATTCAAAAGCTTGTACTGATCTTTGGTGAGATGGCGGGGGGGGGGGCTCTGGCTGCATGGTAAGGGGGGAGCGGCAAGAAAAATAAGATTTAAGATGAAGAGCAGCAGGCTGAAGGTTGTTCTTCCACACGGGCTGCGGGCCTGATGGAAAAGCCCGTGTTTACTAGCGAGGCGAGCAAAGGCTGCCAGCTTTCAGCCGGATTCTGGTCGGCCAGGAGGGACCGGGGGAGGCGGAGGGACCTGCCTGCCCCCCCCCCCGCCATGGAAAGGAGGTGGGCTCCTTTGGGATTTAAAGGAAAAGCCGGCGATGAAGACGGGCTGGGCAGCCAGATATATAAAGCCCAATCGTAATTTCCGTCGGCTGGGGAAACTGCCTGACCTAAAATCGGGATCCTCTTTTTTTCTTTTTCTTTTTTTTCTTTTTTTTTCTCCCTCCATCTCTGCTCAGGCTGCTGGATCTGAAGGGCTTTAAAGTCTGAGCTTTCTGCATCCAACGCCTTTTTAAGATGGCAGAGTCTCTAATTGGGTAAGGGGTCATTTAAAAAATAAAAAGGGAAAATGGGTGGAATATTGGCTGCTGGAAACGGCTTTTTTATGGCTGTGCTTTCAGGCATAAATAGCACCGTGTGAGAGCTTAAAAATGAACGTCGTTTTTTATACCAGTCTGACAACAGAGTGTCTAAGGTGTAAGTATAAGGAAGTAAAATTTGCCAGTGTCACTGTGTGAGTGCATCACACTGGATTACCACCCCCCCAGTGTGTGTTATGAAAATATGAGAACTAACCTGAGGAGTGTTTATCCAACCAGCCGGGGCCAGGGTGTGTTCAAAATTTCCAGGTTAACCTTTCTGATAACTGATTGGTCCTTTCAATCTGTCAATCACACTCCCCACTTTGTGATTGGTTCATCCCCCTTAATCAGCACTGCAGTTTTCTTCCTTAAATATTATTGACCACAGCATGAATCTATAATCTTTCACACACTTACCAGCCATGTTGCTTGCGATTTAACTTGTATTTACAGGCATTATGTGTAGCATTTAGTGTCTGTGACTCTTATGGACGCCAGTCCTATTTAAAGAATAGCTGTTAAATGGATTATTAAGTGATCAGAGGATATTGTCTGGCAGCCACCCAGCACCTGTTAAGCCTTTAAATGAACAACAGCCTCCTTAAAGAATGGGAAGGGAAATTGGAGGATGATCGCTAACTAGCGCCAGAAGGGTGCCAGTCGAGTGTGATCCATGTTTCCTGTGAGGGGCGGGGCCCGTCGACTCTGGAGCTTCCGGAAGCTTCTAGTGGAGAGGGCCAGCAAGGGTGGCGGCTTGACCTATTGGGAGCGTCCTCCAATGCAAAGACTGCAGCCTTTTTAGTCAGGCAGCCCCTGATCATGCTATTGTGTCATCAGGCTCATACTCCAAGCCCTCCTGCCATATGAATGAGCAAATGAACGTTACATTTATATAGCGCTTTTCAAGACCCCCAAAGCGCTTTACAGAACCAATGGGGAGCCACTTCAACCCCCATCTGGATGATGCCACAGCAGCCATTCTGCACCAGTACGCTCACCACACAGTAACTGAAGTGGAGAAGGGGCAGGAGAAAATTCACCAGTTAGATGGAGGAGATGATTAGGGGGCCAGATTTGATTGGCTCCCAGTAGACAGATTTATCCAGGACATCGGGGTGCCACCCCCTGCTCGTCATAAAGGATCTCTGGGCGTCTTTGATGACCTCAGAGAATCAGAACCGCGGTTTTACGTCTCATCTGAAGGAAAGCAACATTTTTACAGTGCAGTGTCCCCATCACTGCACTGGGATCCACGCAGTCCTCAGGGTGGGTTAACCGGTTAGCCGCCCCAACACCCCTTCCAGCAGCAAGCTATCCTTCCTGTTTGGTCTCCCGTCTAAGTTCTGGCCAGACCCAAGCTTAGCTTCAGATGAATTGCCTAATATGAACTGGCCACGTAACTCCGAAATGGGCCTGGTCATCACCCAGCCCTGATGGCATCAGTCCAGGCAGTGGGCAGCACTCGTGGCGGGCAGATTACTAATGCCCTCCGCACCTCCTCTGCTCCTCCCCTGGCCGCTGACGCAGGAGCGACGGGCTGCTGCGGGGAGGCGCTGTCCCCCCCCTGCTCATGCACGCTGCCTTGGCACCGTCTGAACGACGGCGGTGCAGGATTAGCCTAGCAACGGCGCAGCGGGGGGGGACGGGGGACACCCCCCACACACACACTTCATGCAGGCTCATTAAGCGCTGCTTTCGCTGGTGGTGCCATCTTTCGCTGGCACTTGCTCCCCGGAAGTCTCTTACCGCTGAGGCTCGTTACAGGAGCCCGCGGCGAACACCCCCCACTTCCTGAGTGTCCCTGGCCCACCCCCGTCGCTCCACCCAGCCCCCCCACCCGTGTCGGAGACAGACCTGCTGTTTTGTCCCAGTCTACATGCTGATCGCCAGCTAGCGGGGACCCTGTTTAATATTTAAACCCGAAGCTGCTGCAGACAGTGGTAGGTGGCTAATTCCTTGTACTCCTGCGGCTCAGCCTGCCCGACGTTGGTCTTGGCGTAGCGGCGGGCGTACCTGATGCGGCTCGGGCACCGGCTCTGGTATTAATAGCCCAGAGACAGCTGCACAAATCGTTCGCTTCGTCCCGCACTCGGTCAGCACACCTACACGCACTTTCAGCTCCAGAGGCACCAAGGTGAAAGTAGCCATTTAGATCATGTGGCGCTAACCCTTAGGGAACAGCGGCTGTGTGCAGGCGAGTCATCAGACACCCGCTACAGAGATTAGGCCTTTTTGCGGAAGCCTTGTCTGTGATTATTTTTGGAAATTTCTTTAGAGAAATACATGCCACGGGGTCAGTAAGACGAGATTTATTGATCGTGGAGGGAACATCTGGAGCATAGAGAAGCAAAGTAGATAAAAAAATAAAAAAAAAACATGTAAAAACAAGCAGCAACGAGGTGACTTCTGATTCAGTTCCTGTAAAGGAGCTTCAGAGTTTGGTTCCAGAACCATGGGCAGCTCCCAGTCTAATAGAACCACAGTGAAGAGGAATGACGTTGAGAACCTGCAACGCACAGTGTAAACCGCCAGGGGGATCTAGAACCTAGAACCTTCACTTATTTCACCTGCATCGCTGAAAGCGATCAGATACGGCGCTGCAGCCTTCATGGAGACTTGAGCCTTTGTCGTGGAGTTTAATTTTCCCGGAAGAATGAGCCTAAGCAAAGTTCTCCGAGTCAGCAGTGTTCCTCTGTTCCCTCCATCACGTCATCCACTAGGTTTTTTTTTTGAGGACGCCTGCATCTTCTCATTCTTCATCCGGACCTGTGAAATATCATCCAGACCGCATTCCCCGACCACTGGCTCTCTTTCTAGTTGTATCATCTGGTCCAGTTGTTTTTACGATCGTATTTCCGATTATCGTTAGCAGATCTCTGCATTAAATGCCGATATCTGGTTCGAGGGCCGTTATTACTGCAAACAAATGGGTTTTACCGTTTGCAATTAAAACGCTGAGGTTTGTGCCGCTTTGGGATTTGCTATTCTTAACCCGATAGGCTCACAAGAGATTAATTCATGAAGACAAAGGTTTTAAAGCACCCGAGAGGACAGTCTGGTTATTACCACAAAAAAAACAGCTTAGCTGGGTATAACCCTTGCTATCCAGGCCCTCATCCACCATCTGGAGAGCAGTTTCATATTCCCGGATGGTCTCGGGGTGAATTTAATGGCAGATCCCCTGAGAAGTGGGTTCCCTAACCCTCATCCTCCCCTTGGCATTATCGCTAATGCCGTGGTTCTCGTCGTTTGGCTCCGCGCGTGAGCTTTCATTGATTTGATTCTAGAGGCTAATTTAATAGTCCCAGCAGTAGTTTACTCGGTCCCAAAACTAATAACCCGCTGGTGGAAATTGGCTTCTCTCGCTAGGAATCCGGCGGAAATGGCAACGCGGATGGCAGCGGCGGCCCCAAACGTGGGGCCCGACACCGTGGTTTGCCTCTCCTTTCTCGCCCCCCCCCCCCCCCGATGTCTCCCGGCGGTATTTAGAGAACCAATGCGTTCCAATAGCCGCCTTGAACCACAATCGCTTTTCTGATGCCCGACAGCAGCACAGGTACCGAATTCCTTCACCGCAACCCCGGCCTGAACTTCTGAAGGCAAGTTTCCCCGTTCCGTTTTCTGACGCCTTCAGATATCACTGGAAGGGAATTTCTCTTAAGAATAACATTGTAGGTCATCCGGTGTCCCCGTGACTGAGCCCATAAGTATTCCTCATTCCCAGCCTCTCAAACTGCCCGCTCTGATTCCTGTCGCCGAATGATCCAGCTGTGTGCCCCTGTAAGGGTGGCGTGTTTATCAAAACCCGACTCAGTAGATTTATGATGCTTATTGGAAGCAGATGCATATAGAATATATTCTGGTTAGAGGGACATCTTATTGCATTAGGATGCAGTAGCTCTCACAACGAACACACACTTTCAGCAATTTGCTACATGGATGCCGTCTATATAGAAAATACTGCATAATAAAATTTTATTTAGCAAAATAGCATACCTGGCATGTGATTGGTTGGCGTCCCATTCTTGGTTATTCCCCGTCTTGATTGGGTTCTGGGATAGACTCCAGACCCCCGCAACCCTGTATTGGACAAGCGGGTAGAGAAGATGGATGGATGGATGGTTTAGAGGGACATACAAGCACGATGCATAATATCTCTTATTCTAAAATGGACCCTGTTGGTGTGGCGTGTTCCGAGTGCCGTCTGGTGGGGGTGTGATTTGGGCCGCGCTCGCCAACTTCTGACTCCTCGGGGAAGCGTGGGCCGCACTGGACCGGCAATCGCTGCCTGGTACGCCGCTGTCACCCCACTGGGACCCGCCCGGGCCTGGAGTGGAGAGCCGCTGTTCAGACGGTCATTCTCTCCCACTCCGGATCGGGCCTTTTATCATTACCTTTAACATCCGTTTTGCAGAGCTCAGGTGAATTTTAAGCTTTCCTGGGATGGATCCAACCCTACTGATGGGATGAGCAGGTAATGGTGGCTTTTGTCTCCGGATCCATCGGAGAGCAGCTCATTCAGGCAGGGAGGGGGCGCTGGGCTGGGGGGGGGGGTCTTATAGCCGCCAAACCCCCCTGCGTGACCAACGTGGTTAGTTCAGTCTGGCAACCATGTGGTAAATCCTGACTGCCAAGCAGAGAGGGGAAGCAACCTCTCCCAACAGCGCTAATACCCCCAGCCCCTGGTTTCACAGCCGCTTAGGAAAATTGGTGGGTCGTGGGGGGGTCATATGCCCTCTGGTCACATTTATCATTTTTAGGAAAATATTCTCAGAATCCGAAGCTCCGTAAAGCTCAAGAGGGTCTGTCATCTGGGTCATAAAATGTTGATTAAGTTGATGGGTTTTTTTTAACCTGCCGTCACATGTGCTGCGTTATATTCCATTTCTTCTGGAGCTTAATAGATGTGATTTAGTCATTAATAATATACATTATTTACCCTCGTGTCTCTCTCTAAAATTGCTGTAATAAAACAGGGTATTTATTATGCATGGGCACAGTGCATAAGCAGTCATCAGATGACCGTTATTCGAAAAAATAACGCACATTGAATCGATTGTGCTAATAGAGGTTTTGCTGCTAACTCAACAAAAATTCCCTTTTATGTGGATACAGATTTTTTTTTTTGCTGAAGGCGATAATGTGGCTCAAAATGAGTTTGAAACGCCTTTTTCAGCAATACGGGTCAGAGGCGGCTAGTCCAATGAGGTCAAGGACGTAGGACCTAATGTTTTTGAGTTTGTTATAAAATAAGTAACCTTGAAGTAACTCATTATTAAAAATGTTATTGTCACTCCTGTGGAAGTCCACTGCAAGACCATCTTGAAACTGCCATGTTTTCTTTCTAAATGTGGCATTTGGGTGAATTTGAGCCTTTTTTACGAACACTAAAGCTGAATAATTTTAAATAAATTTTAGCCGACACTGATTAATGTCGGTGCGCGGATCTTCAGACTCTCGCCGGAGCTGGCGCGCTAATCCGCGGTTAACCCGGAGCGCGCGGTAGCGGGCGACTTTGAAGCGGCCGTGATCTTTACAGAACCGCCACCGGCGGCGGGTGACAAAGGCGGGATTTGCTCTGTGGTTTAAGCCGATTGCATCACTTGGGTGTTCGGCCTCCTGGTCCGAGAGCAGGCAGAGTGCAAACGCAGGGCGTAATTATACCACCAGCTGCTCCGCAAAGGGTCCCCCCCCCGTTTTTCACCCACATCTGATGCGAGACACCTTTTTAAATCGCTTTACAAGTAGGTGTGAGGCTGTCGCAACCAAACGTTCGCGCTGACAGCTGCAGGTCTGCTCTGGGGAGCTGCGCGCTCTTATCCGCCGCACCGCAAGTCCTGCAGCGTCACGCAAGTGGTTCTTCTGCGTCAGGCGCCCGGCAGAGCGGCTCTGCGCCTTGGCACGGCGGCCGCGGGATGGGGGGGCACCCCTGGAAGGCAGCCGGGCTGGGATTTCATCATCTGGTAATCTGCCTCCCTGGTGCGTAGAATTTAGCAAGGGCCTTGAACCCACTGCCGATTTTCCCCTTGACCCATAACTTGATTTGCAGTCCTGCTTCCACTTTCCTTCTCCGGTCCCGCCCACGCTATCTGCCTTTTGGCCGGCAGAATCACTGACCTGGCCGTCCTATTTTAACCACTCTTGTGGTGTCTGGTAGCTAATTGACCCACTTTCTCAAACCGGCTGTTCTTAGCTCACCCCCACCTCCCCTGCAGACTATCAGTGGGGCTTTCTGGTGCCGGCCAGCCCACCCGTGCATCCCGATTGCGATTTGCTGGCTAACGGGCCCTTCGTTCTGCATTGGACGACGCTGGATTCTAGCAGAGAGGTCACAGGATGTCTCGCTGTCGCATTTCCTGCTGCAGCATGTTAAAGCTGCATTAAATCCTAATGATTGTTTTTAGCAAGGACGCATTTATTTCTGCATGTGCGTGTGCTGAAAATGCACATTTCGGGGAGATTCCTGTAAGAAACACACTTTTCATCATGGCAATTCAATAAAGTATTTTTGATGATAGCTGGAAAAAAACTGGTAACGCTTAAGTTATATATAAAGCACTATAGGTACCTTCATAATACATTATAATGTTCTGTACAAGAATTAAGGATGCATTGTACTGCAGTATGAATATTTATAAATATTTACAGCTATGTTTATAATGCTTTATGAATGCATTATAATGTGCTATAAATGTCTTTATATATTGTTATACGCATGGCATTTATAGAAAGCGTTCCCAAACAACATTTTTTTGGAACCAGTATCTTCCCCCCCCCCCTCACTGTTGCCACACAGGAGTGAAAATCACCCAAATTATAGTGAATAAATTCGCATGAGAGACGTGCACAGTGCTTTCATTCTAGCCACTCTTCAGATTAGCCTCGCCATGGCAACGCGACCTAGACGACAGGGGGGATGGGGGGGGGGTACAATGAAGTCCTATTGCCTGAATATTCTGCCCTCATATCACACTGGATGACATGTATATCGCCAGTGTAATTTTACTGGAAATTGATTTACCCCTCGCCTTGAATCGGGTATCGCCGCTCCCTGTATTCTATTATTTTCCCCCTATGGCTTATATTATATTTACCGTGCTTGCAGGTATCCAATCTCCCGCACGATCGGCAGCCGGCAGTGTGATTGTCTCACAGTGATGGCTTGTTCTCTCTCATACATGTTTAATATGAGGGTGAGGGGTGCTGGAGAGGAGGTTAGTATCAAGACGTGTGGATCCTGAACTCCACGAGATTAAACAAGATTACCATCAGGTCAGGGCTGCTACACCTTGATATCAAACCCTAACCTTTGACCCCCAGTAATTCATGTGTGGCTGACGGGGAGATGTAATGACCTTTGTTGCCTTTAGACTCAAATCTTATCTGCAGAAACGTAAGGTCATACATATACGTCCGTCTACAGGAACCCCGGTCCTACCGGGCCGGACAGACAGTTCCAGTCCCGGTCATCAGCGTATTGTCATCTCCGCTGCAGTAGTGGTACAGTCCATCCGCCATGCATTCTGCTTGATGCACGGATGGGCCACCTTCCTTTAAGGGTGTCCGTCGTCATCAGGAAATTATTGATGCATTCTCTGATAGCGAAAGCAATTTCTTCCACTTCTGGTATCAGATCCAAGCCCACCAGGCTCATAATCCTCGGTACATATAGCCCGGCTCGTGATGACGAGAGAGTGCCTGCCCTCGACGTCTGAACCGTTGGCTGTGACCGCTGTCACCTTGAGCTGTGCAGACGAATCTCAATATGTACCTGATCAGCACGAAGGTCAGAGCAGATTATGGAACGGCGATACGAAGAAAAATGTTTTGAAAGCGGCAAGTGCGTTTGTCTACTTGCTCTCTGACAGAATCTCGCAAGCTCGTGTGGCATTTTTCATACGCATGCCACTATGTCCCCTTAAGACCATTCTGTTCAGTGTTTTATTCCAGTTTTTTGGTTGTTTATTATTGAATGTGGTCACTAGGCCTTTGAGCCTTATCTTATTCGTTCATACCATCCACGCATTGCACCGCAGTATACTCTATTTTGATGCTATTTTCAAATGCAACGCCGGTTCAGTATTTTAAGATCTTGGCAGTAAGTGAGGGAGGTGTCCCCTACACAAATGATTCCGAGTTTTCGAAACGCCCCAGTATACCCAAAAATACCGTAGCATTACCGTAATATCAACCAATGTTTCATCATCCAGATTCCCCCTAATAACGCGATGTGCTACAAAAACAAAATTTGCATAGACGCTCACCTTGGATTGAATTACTACCGTTGTTTTTAATGCTAAACAAAAAAGAGGCTTGATTTCGGATGTAGTGGGGGGAGTTGAAGCCACACGTTAGCATGATGCGGAGTCTGCGTTTCCTGCGGCTAATCCCCTGAGGTGTGTAACGGCCATGCTTGGCCTGAACTGCGGGCAGTGACCGTGTCTGCCGTCCGGGAGACCTGTGCCATGGCAATGTGGCTGTGATGCTGCAGTGTGCCCCCCCCCATCAGTCGATTCGTCGAAAGCCCCATATGCAAACCCTTGTGTAGAATATGGATGCGATTGCGCGTATTTTACGGGAAACGCGACTCTCATCACCCTGGATAGCCTGCGCCCTCCTGATTTGTGATGCAGATCTGCGATTTCCAACGCGATGCGGTGGTGTGCTATGCGTGCCTCCGATGAGGCCCGCGTCTGGGCTCTTCGTTAAAGCCGACGCCATTGTGTAGGAGTCGAGGATAAACACTCTACGACAGGCTGAACGGGACATGAAAGCTGCCTTTCACAATGTGGGGGGGGGGGGGGGGTTTGCTAAGCGGTACCATTGTCAGCTTTGCACTGTGGCAAACCATGACCGCCATCGCAGATACGGACAGGCGGGCTTTGTCTTTATTCGTCCGCTTGTTTTTCAGAGCTGTGTCTGTGACATCACCAGCAGGTAATGACCTAAGAACCCCAGCTGAGACACTGTGTGTGTGTGTGTGTGTGCGTGTGTGTGTGTGTGCGCAAAGGTGTCACGGGGTTACCCCTGGCATTGGGATTCTGAGAACAAACACGATTTCAGGTAGAAGCCGTCTTATTTAGCGTTATTCAACTCCGAGAAAATAACACCGGTCAGTGTATTTTTTTTTTTGTGGAGTTTTTATGTACTCTCTAAATTTCCAGTACTGAATTTTGCACCGAGTGGGGGGGAAAAATAACCCACGACGTGATATCAGGTCTTCCGAAAGGGTAGGAACAACATTTTCCGTCAAATGTCACTCCTCTTGGCCGAGGAGGGGGGTCGTCATGGAAACCGATTTTTAAAAATTCTTTCAGGAGCTTTTAAGCCTATGGAGGTGCATATGGGTAAAAATAACAATAACAATACTAACATCTCCCCTGTCCTCCTCTCTCACCGCATCGCCTCCTTTGGTTGTACCTCCCCAGACGACGAGAGATGGGAATGTAATCTGTGGAGTCGTTATTGCGTGTTTGCTGGTGGGGGGGGGGGGGCAGGCTTTAATTCCAATCGTTTTGAAGGGGAGACCCTCTCTGCAGCCGAGCGCGGTCTAGGATCCCGTCGCTCACTCAGCCGTTTGCAGGGAGGTGTCCGATCCGTGGGCGGAGGGGGGGGGCAGGCTCTCGACGATAACCCGCCTACGGACGTCGAGGCTGGTCGCCGGGGCGATGCATCTCTGCCCATTTCTCCGAAGATTAGCCAGCGGGAATCGCTAAGGGAACGGTGAAACAGATGCATCTCTTTGACGAGGACAAAGAGAAATGCGTGAAAGGTAGGCATTCCTGCAGAGCGCTCTCTGCGCGCCCGACGCTCGCGGTCTGGATTCAGAGAGTTGGGTGACGGGAGGATGCTCTCAGTTTCTATGGTACCGGTTCATTGCGATGCCGTTTATGTACAGAGGTTCTCGACCCGCATTTCTGGCTTGCGTCTTTCACGGGCTTCCTATAAACACGTCGGCGAGGCGCAGATGGGATTCCTCCTCTTGCGATATCACCTCCTTTGGAAAAATGGGCACTTTCCGTCGTAATATACGAATCTTGCACGTTTACGCGCCGATCTCCGAAAACCAGTGCGGGATTCTCGTTTTCCATTAAGCGCGCACGCATCAGCCAAGTCGATTTGGTCTTATGGAGAAAGTTGATCTCTGCGACGTTTTAGCCCGACGTAGAGCGATTAGTCTTTAGGAGACGGGAGGCATTTGTCTGAAAGCAAATCTGCTTGTTTACGCCAGAGAGTGAGTCACTCTCAGCCTTCGGAATGCTGCATTATTCTCTTTTTTTTTTTTTTTTTTTTTTTTTTTTTTCCCCTCCACGTATCTGTTGCATAAATTAAATCCGAGTTTGCCCCAGTTTTGGCCTCGTCGGTGGGCGGGTAACAGGCTCGCTGATGAACTCACCCGCCACTGCCATTGGTGACCGCGATCATGTGACTTCCCCTGATTCCGCAGATCTAGGCTAGTAGCTCGGCACCCCGCTGGTTTGCAGCAAAACATTGGGGAGGGAAGCCAAGTGGGCTCCAGCGGGCCGGTGCGTCAGAGTGGACGGGGACACGGATGATTCTGGATCAGGTCGTCCGCTCTGTGCCAGTTTAACAGTGATACCATAACCTCCACCTGCGATTTTATGTCTGTTCGTTTATCTAGCTATGTATATTCATGCAGGCGCGTAGCCAGAGGCAAATTCGACGGTCTCTCTGGCAACCCTACCCATTAGGCCCCCCCTCATAAGTTATGCCATTTGGGGAGGGGGGGGGTCCTAACCCAAAATTTTGCTATCTGTCTACATACCTCTATACATGGTATGTGAAATATGTAATTATTCCTATACCTCCAAACCTCCAAATCTGCAAGCGCAATTGATCCCTCAGCTATTCGAACGTATCAAATGCCAACATCTGACCGCTGAAACGATGCGTGGCTCTTTTTGTGTAACGGTTTGATCATGCCCGTTACGGTTCGCCATGCCATGGTTGGCTGCCGTGCTGGAGTGAGGGCCGGGGGTGGTGGGGGTGGGGG
>JABFDZ020000052.1:5069533-5080238 GCA_019775955.2 Pollimyrus isidori
AGAACGGGATTAACATCATTACTGAAACGGGAGGGGGGGAGGGAGAGAGAACAGAAGAAATGAAAGAGCACTAAGTGCTGTGTGAGGCGGGGGGGAGCATTCACTGATGGGAGAAACGATATCGGCTAAGAAAAAAAATCAGAAAACCTATGTGTTCTGCCTTGAAAAGACTGGATGCGTTTATAGGACTGCAAATAAGCTCAGAAAAAAAGTGTTTTACACAAACAAAATGACCAATTTCCCAGCAACTTGGGAATTTATGCTAAATTACTTACATGTAGAGTGGAAATACATCGAAATACATAAGGCAACAGCTAAGGCTGGATTCAGTCTGAAAATTCAATCACTGCTACTGAATACAGCTTGGTTTAAAATGTGAATCAGGATATAACACAATGACAAAAAAGGGTTTGAAGCCAAACCGGTAGTTGAAAAATAAAGCATGATTAAAGCATAATATAAAATCTGAAATGTTTTACTGATTTAGAGTTAAAATCTGTTTTTTTTTTAAAAAAAAAAAAACGCGTGGTCCCAACACACTAAAAATGAAGCTAAAATCAAATCAAAATCTACAGCGTCTGAGTGTTTGCACATAAAAAAAAAAAACACCATATTTTCACAACATTCACTAACATGCCAACTAACAGAAGGACACTGACTGTAGATGTTTGAGGGAATTACCGTTCTTGTTGGGAGCGATTGTCTTTAAAAAGGGACTGCTCACTATCTGCATCATTGCTACACCTGCAAGAATGGACAAGCAAGCATATATTGGGTACGGGAGGGGAAGTGGAAAGGAATGAAGAAAAGAAGAAAATAAAAACCAATCAAAAGCCAAGTATAAAATACATTTGCATAAACCCGCCTCCCAGACTGCGGGCAGGTGGTTTGGCCACGGAGATACAAAACAGACGAAACATACTCATCATCAAAAAGAATCCTGACAGATTTGCCTGAACATTTCACCTCTTCCCTTGAATTTCAAAAGGAACAAAAAAAAAATTATAAAAAAAAATCACAGCACATGACTTAAAAAAAGACTTGATTAATCAAACTTTCAAATCTAAATCACTTTAATTACCAGTCTGATCTCATCAGTTTCAGAAGTTAAATGAAGAACTGAGCAATTTCTCATCTCGGGTTACCAGCGGCTATGAACCACTGAAAAGAGACAAGGCTGCCCCCTACAGGTCACTCATGCCGCATTCCCCACTGTGACTTTTTGAATTTGGTAAATACACCTAGACTGGCACAGAAATAAGAGGCAAATTCTTAATAATGACCAGTAATAAGGACTAAACAGTAAATGGGGGAAAAAAACAGGGGATATAAAATGGAGAACAAAGACAAGTGGAGAAAACAGATGACGTGGAGAAGAGGGCTTTGCCAAGAGGGCGGACTCACCGGGGAGAGGGATGTGCATGCTGGGTAGAGGCACCCGAAAAGGAGGCACCACGACGGGGGGGAACGTGGGGATAGAGGGGGCAGGCTGGGCCACACTGTGCGGCAGCGCGGCCGGCAGGCTCTGCGGCAGCAGCTGCGGCATCGTCTGAGCGGGAGCCGCGCTGGCCGTCACCGTGGAGACGCTAACCACGGCAACCGGGTTCACCCCGACGGAGGATGGCGCCGTCGCCACGGGGGACAACTCTGGGGCGGCTGCAGGACGGGAAAAAGAGAAGAGAAAAGGAAAAAAGCGATGGAAACCCAGTGACATCACGGTGAACAGGTGCGGCCGGACCCTCACTCCCATGATGCAACAGCACTCCACGCATGAGCAGGATTCCGAACGCAAATGAACAGCCGCAGCTATTACTTTTACAGAGATTCCTATCGCATTTATTTATTTCCTCAGGGTTTTGGAGAAGTAACCCACTGAGAGTATTTCAGTATCTAAAATCAATGAAATAAAAATGAGATTAAAATGTTCCATCTGCACAAAAACAAGTGCAGATACACTGGAATTCTTCCTTCCACATGTCCCATCACGCTCTCATTTCAAACATACAAATCTCAAAACATTGGGCTCTGAGTGCAGAGTGGGCCGTTCATCCAGCACCCCAGAGCACTTATAAGGGGTTACCGGTCTTACTCGAGGTTCAGACGGACGCGCGACTATTCTGCCGAGGCCTAAACCGGTGTTCCTCCACTCACAGGCACAGAGGTCTAACGGGTGTCGCACGTCACCCCTCAGCTATTAATGTCACTTGCTAGATTAAAAAAAAAAAAGCAGAGGGCGGACATATTTAAACCGCATCATCATTTTCTGACGACGACCGAGAGACGCGCAAAGCTAAAGTAAATCTGCGCGACGTATATAAACCGGAAAGCCACAGGATCGGCCGAACCCCCGGTACGGGAACGGAACCTACCGGTGATGGGCTGAGCGCCGGCTGGGGTGGGGCTGGTGGCGAGGGGGGCGGAGGGAGCCTGGGTGGGGGCAGAGATGGGGGCAGGGGCGGCGGCCACCGGGTGGCTGGGGGTGGCGCCGGAGGGCGCGGCCGTCTGTGGCGGCACCATCAGGGCACTCAGCTCCGACTGCTGGATCACCTTCACTCCATCCGGCTTGTTCCAAGCCGACTCGCGCGTACGCGCATTGTAGTAATACGCCTGGAAGGGGTCACATGACCAGCAGGGATAAATGTGGGCCACTGTAGTGCACGGGCGACATCACCCATCTGACCCAAGACCTCAGAAAAGCTAATGCGCGGCTGCATCACTACCGCCCGATAAAAGACGCTGCTCTCTCAATACTGTACCTTTCCTTCTGCTGTCTTGTTCTCCACCCAGATCTCCTCAGCAGGGGGTAGTGCCGGGGTGCCGGGAGCCGGCACAGGAGGCATCCCCGGTGGAAACATCATCCCAGGGGGCGGAGGCAAGTTACCCATTGGCGGAGGCATGAAGGGCGGTCTCTGGAGAAAACGGTCGACCAATGACACCCAATTCAGATCCACGTCTGAGAAAACGTGCAATCTTCAGGTGACAAACCGATATCATTGGCCAGTATGCTACCCACTGATTATACACAAAGAATTTCATACCTGCAAGTGTGGAGGTCCAAGCGGTGGGGGCACACCTCCAGGAGGGGGTATTGGCGGCATACTAGGGTCAAAGGGCAGTCGCCCAAAAGGAGGACGTGGTGGCGGAGGGGGTCCCCTCATCAAGCCGAATGGTGGAGGTGGAGGTCTAAGCAACGGGGGAGGGCCACGCATAACTGCGCTGGGTGGCGGAGCTGGACCACGGAAATGCGGCTGCGCCATCCTGAGCAAGCGGAGAGGCTTATGTGAGCACGCCGATTAAGGAAGGACAGGCTGACTGTACAATGCCGTCCTCGGAGGCAGATCGCGTACTGCAAACAGCTTTCACCACACCAATAACACAACAACAATAGAGGAGGGAAAACGAGACGTTTTAACATTTTACATTCACGTTTTCGGGCATCCGCGTTTTTCATAGCATGTAATCTGTCTGCATCACAAAATCTGATTTTGCGCAGGTGAACATTTCAAAACAGAAATCCTTATGTGAAACGACACTTTCGTTACGATCCCCTTAATGTACGGGGTGGTGGAGCATGCTGACACACATGACTCGTCCTGAGAATTTCACAGTTAAGTTAAAACAACGAGTCAGATAACCACCAGTTCCATGTCTGCAAACAAACTTTGTTAGACGGTGGCCCAAGTAGTATGACGATGCTGTCTAGCCAGTTAACGCCTTCGCGTGTAGGTAAGGCAGGAAACTAACTGGCCAGCAACGCCTCTTAGTTACTGCAGGAATCGGGCAATCATAGCCGGAGGAGGCCGCAGATTCATAACTAACCAGAAGAAAGCACCAAACGATGGCCTGCCATTCATTCGCTTCAGCACAGGCCAAAGCAGCTCTCGACATGTAACAGAACCGCATGCTTTCACTTATTGTTGTAGCTTAATACATGCTGACCCACGTAAAACAAAGATACATGCAACATTTCTTACACACAAGGCTGATGTTGGACTAGCTACGTGGCTAGCAAGCAAACAATTTGAAAACAAGCTGTGCGTATGGAAGCGGCCGTGTTACCAACTAGCTACGATGCTAGCTACCCACAGGTGTCGTATGAAGCGAATACAATAACGAAATTATTATCTAAATGGCAGCCGTATACCACAACAGAAATGAAATATCGGTCTACTACTTGAGTGACTCATTAGACTGTGCCTTACTGGTCGTCGTGGAAATCAATACCGTCTCCCTCCCCGTGCTCCGCCATTACAGAAAACTGAGAATAACAATTGACCTTCCGGCGAACCGTTTACGTTTCCCCATGGACGACTCCTATTGGCTAAATTCTATGTCAATCAAAGAGCGACAACCTACTGTCTCCACGATACGATTACAAACGTAACAATTAAATGCTGACTGTAAATTGTCGTGCTTGAATTTTTTCCGTTTAGTAGCAGAAAATCTTTTAACTTCTAATACCAGTTTATATAAATCTGAATAACATAGCTTTAGAGTTACCAGTCCGGATGTACCGGCGCATGAGTTCCCTGTAGATAATATTGATGAACATCCATCACCTACGATTCGCAATTGTATGTTTTAGTGGCTACGAACGTAACACGACCATGCGTTCGCTGCAATAACTCGATTCCATATCAGCTGTGACTTCTTATGTTTTATGTTCATTGATGGATTTCTCATTAAAAATAGTTTCCTATCTGTAGGTGACATATTTCTTTGTGTTAATGTGTTTTTTTTATCTAGATTTGCCTTCCAGGCCCATGTTAAAGCCTTTATTGCATAAGAATTCAGTAAATTGAGTACAGTCTAGCACACAATCATATATTCATGAAGCAGTTTATTATTTTAACTCTCCTTCACAGTGAGTAATTACATCCCAGTTGTAATTCTGGCAACTGACCTTCAACACATTTCTTTCATTGTATTTTATTACAAGAAACACGGTAAATCATAACACTGTAAACTCGACCTCCGCGTCATCATCAGTGACATTAATCACCTGCAAAGTGTCATCTGGGGAGGGAGAGTTCACATCGCTACCCATGACAGATCCATTAACATTAAGTGGAGCTAAAGGTAGGAATCCTGAGGTGGGGACACCTTGATTGTTGCTGGCCACAATACTCTCTGCATATTCCCGGATCAGAGGGTTCACCACTGGGATAGTGCATTCCGGGTATCCATACACATTGTAGGGATAATAGAATGAGCTGAAAACAAAGGTAGATTTGAGACAAAACAGCAAGATTGTAATTAATATA
This sequence comes from Pollimyrus isidori, assembly GCA_019775955.2. Classification (NCBI taxonomy): domain Eukaryota; kingdom Metazoa; phylum Chordata; class Actinopteri; order Osteoglossiformes; family Mormyridae; genus Pollimyrus; species Pollimyrus isidori. The sequence goes on from JABFDZ020000052.1 coordinate 5,074,798, forward strand.
TCATGTTAAAGTAGCGTATACTTATTGCACGTAACAAAGACACTAGGTGAATTTAGCAAACTGCTTAGACCAAAGTTTATTGCTTCTCCTAACAGAAGATTTGACATAATGCTTGTTATAGTTGCCTTCATATTGTTTCCAAATGCTTACCCTCCAGCGTAGAACTGTGGAGCAGCCACGAACAGAGGTGTAGGGAACAGTAAGCCAGCAGGGGAAACAATTTTTGATGAGTGTGGCATTATAGGGTATATATGAGGATTGATTCTGTAAAGACCACGCCACTGCAGACCACTGGAAGAAGGCTGCATGCTTATATAAGACAAATCTCTGTACAGCTGCAGGGAAGGACTGCTAAGAAGCTGACTGTTAGCTTTTTTATGAACTTGCTCATGTGTTGTCTGCCCTGCCGCCTGAGAGTATGACAGGGCCCCTGATATGTAACAACTGGCCTCAGTCTGTGCAGGCTGCTTAGTACGGAATGTTGAAGGCAGGTCTCTACTGTAAAATAAGGCAGTGGCTGACTTGCTGGTCTGTGCGCTATTAGAATCCTGAAGGTTAAAATTCTTGCTGTGTCCTAAAAGAAAGAAATCTGTTATTAAAATCCCGACAAATCCCAAATATCCATTGACGTAAACCTTTCTTTTTGTCTTGTGGAAATTAGGTAATAATAATTTGCTATTATTATTATTAGTAATAATAACCTCCTGTGACCTTGAATAGGATACGCAGTTACAGAAAACAGACAGATGGGTTGTTTGATTGTATATTTTCTGGTACAACTACATAGTTTTAAATTGCAAGCTTTATAAACTATACATCAAACTAAGTTTAATTTACCAGTCAGGCTATAAAATAGTCAATAATATATGTGTAAGTGAATGGTGTGTGAGTGTGCTCTGTGATGGGCTGGCCCCCCGTCCTGGGTTGTTCCCTGCCTCATGCCCGTAGATTCCGGGATAGGCTCCGAACCCCCCCGCAATCCAGTAGGATAAGTGGGTTGGAAAATGGATGGATGGATACTGAACACATCTGATATATTACACTCTGCATGTTTTACACATATAAGCAGCTTGCCTTTAGTAAAACTGTTTTCTGCAGTTGAGCTTTTGCTGGTTGAAGCAGTGGGAAATGGAGAATAGCACGCAGACCCTGAGCTACATGCTACAGATGAATCTTTGGGATCTTGGGAATTACTGGAAGCTGTTGACATAGTCCTACCAGGAAAGTAGATGTTTCTCTCCCCAGGCCTTGGCTGATAAGTCAAATCTTTAAAGATGTGAACATAGCAAAAAAAAAAAAAAAACAACACACAGCTGAACGGAGTTATTAAAATACATACGTACATACTACATTTCCCGATTAGGAATTCAGCTTTTTAGAAGTGTATCCTAATTGGTTTGCAACACATTGGGGGAATATAGTCATATCCAGTACAAAACATCAACAGCTTATAACTGGCCATAAATTGTAAATGCGAATATTTACAAAACAGCTTTGTTTTTTCCATTTCACAGTAAGATCAATTCTCTTTAAAAATCCATGGTGAACTTGATAATGTAGATTTAAAATAAGTTGACAGCCATAGAAGGGGGCTGAATTTATTTACTCCGTTCATTACCAGGGACCTCTTGTCTGTACTGCTTTATCTTCCAAGCCTCCTCATAAAAAGGTATCTTCTCCTCCTCGGACATCTTGCTCCACTTGAGTCCGAGCAGCACACTGACCTCTGCGTTCTTGGCGTTTGGGTTGTCCTTGGCCAGTTCGCGTCTCTGACTTCTCGCCCACACCATAAAAGCATTCATGGGCTTTTTAATTTTTTCATTTCTGTCTTTACTCCGAGACATTTCCGAAAATCCTTTTGAGAAAATAAAACTGGTAATTAAAAAGAGGAGCGAGTCTCATACAGACAATGCAAGAAAACATAGCGTGTTGGGGAGGTCACTCATGAAATAAATCCATTACAGAATGTAAAGTTCAGTTCCAGAAGGAACAAATCCAGACCAAAATTTTTGTCTCAGCCAATCTGCTAAGCACTCTGTGAGTGTGACTCTTTACGTTCAACTGGTTGGTTGAAACAAAATCTTGGTCTAGATTTGTACTTCCTGGACCTGAACTTTCCACCTCTGTAATGGATTACATTTGTAACTTCCTCAACACCGAACAAGAACACGTATTTATAAACACATTGTTTATGTTTATTAAATCACACCCACAATACAATTAAAACACCACATATCCTGATACATTTGTTTCTTTCATGTATAAATAAGAATCTAAATCCCAAGCATCACGGACTGGCTACCTCCTTCAGAAGGCGGTATGGTGTGATTCAAGTCTCCGCAGTCAGTTTCTGCGTTGACCAAAATCGCAGGCCCAGCTTCGGTCTTGATCTTTGGGTTTATAATTGAGAGAGGGCGAAGAGGCACTCGTTTTAAGCATATCGTTATGTCGCCCGCCCTTTTTACCGTTAGCGGGTCATCGTGGTCGTCAGTAACACCGGTAATCGGCTGACGGGTGTCGTTAGAGGAAATCGCCGAAGAGAGATCCGGTAGCTCGCCGTACATAAGGCTTTCTGTGATGACATTTGAAAGTCCTGTCTTGCCAGCTTGACAGCGAACGGAGATGACACCCCTGGCCGCAGAGCTTTTATATGTTCCGGCTCTTTCTGTGGTTATCCGCGGGCTCTCCGTATCACCCCATCCGACCGCTGAAGTGCTTAGTGAGGCGCTATACTTCCCGCCCCCGCAGTCTCGACCGTCGTTCTGTTTTTTAACACTACATTTTCCCCTGAGCTGGGACTTTTTCTTCTTGCCCTTGCTGCTAGCACCCTGTCCCGAATCAGATGCGGACGTGCCCATTTTCCGGATTTTTGCCCCGGGCTCCCAGGCGTCCTTGTTACCCGTCGTTCCGGCAGACGGCCCATTGTCCTTCTCACTCCCGTCCATGGCGGCCTTCCGAGAAAACCGACTAACTGAAAGACTGTACCCCCGAAAAACTGACTGAGATTAACCCCCCGAAAATTGACTGACTGACTGACAGATTAACCCCCTCACAGAGCTGACTAACTGACCGACCCGACAGAGCGGCTCTTCTCGCGCCTGACGGTTAACCGTCACCGAACGCTGGTGACGAGACGGCTCGAGAGCTGCGAAGCCGCGCGGCGCGTTACAGTAAAAACCCTAATTTTGTGAGCCCCACACCCGTAAGTATATTAATATTGTTATAAACCGAATTATCATAACGAAAGTATATATGTGTATATAAGTGTGACACGTTAAAAAAAACCCTTTATGTCCTCATGGATTTGTTCAATGGAATTCTGGATGTTTTTTATTGTCTTTCTTAAATGGTTACGTGTTAGTTTAAAATATAGAACATTGTAGCGCGTATTCTGTGGATTAGTAAATGCTCATTGTCAAAAATTCAGAGCATAAAATACTGGATACTAATACAGAAGCAAAACAAACTTAATCGGATTTATTTCACTCAGCCGTTAGGCCTTCATTTCACGACACGTGGCGCCCTCATGTGGTAAGGTTCAGTATTTTAGAAATTTATATAATTTCGTGTTCTACCAATCGTACCTTCTGTTTTGCCCTATCCGGTAGAGGGTCGCAATAAATTGCTCGCTTGTCAGGAGAAAGCGTTTGGAACCTAATGCCCAAGGAAATGAAAAGAGAATAAAATACTATTTATGGGGGTAAAGAAACAAAACAAACGCGAAAGCAAACAAATATGAATATTCTGTAGAATAGTAGAATCATTACCCGATCGTGGGTACAAAACTAATAGCTCGGCACAACAAAGTTCCAGTTTCTTAACAAAAAGAGATATTACAGAAAGAGTAATGAATGTAAGAGAACGTTCAATGATGACACATTAAATAATTCCTTAGCTGGACATTTTATTTTCGGGAAGAGCGCAGAAAAGCTCCTTTACAGTCTGAACCAAGTCTGGTCACTTACAACCTCTTCCAATACTTCTACATGGCCACAGGGGGAGCTGCAGAGCTGTGTGGATACATCTAAACTATTCTTCATAGAAGTGCAGGCCCTTTCTCGAATAGCAATAATCTAGAGGATGCTCTTTGACACGTGACTTTTGTATGATCTTTGATTGTACACAATGTCATTTTAATACACACACAGACATATATATATATCATCATGTCGGTTTGTAGATATAGTATGCTGAGTCGCTAGCCTACTTCTTCTAATATTGATTTATTAAAATTACATATTTTTCTTCTCTCTGAAAATAACTGGCTTTAAATAGAAACATACATGCATTGATGATGTGATTGCTTCTATAACTAGCATGCCAGGAGGGTGCCGACGTCATGCATGGCATTATGGTATTATGGTCTGTTCTGGTCCTGGAGCCTCATTGCCTCTGCAGGTTCATAAACCAAGGAAACGTCACGGAAACTTTCAAGCACCGTTTTAAATAATGGAACAAAATCACGAAAAGGAGTTCCCACTTCAAAAACCAGGTCCACCTACCCTGGATTTCATTCTCACTCGTGCTACAAAAAGCGTACAAATTACTTTTAAATTTAATAATATTAAGGGGCAATGCTGGCTTGCATGACACTGACGTTTGGACATTTCATTTGAGCAGCACACCTCATCACAGCCCCGGAAAGCCCCTCCACTGAAGTGTGGAATGTGCATCGACACAGATTTCCATCGTCTGACGAAATAGATTGTGTCACGTCCGACACGTCGCAGGGCTATTTATGCCTGCCTTGGGTTTCATAACTCGACACACTCTGCTAAGGGACACCTTCTGATTGCCAGAATCCCTTATTGAAACACTTAAGAGGAGAGGAGAAAATGGCACCAGCTGTTCATAAGGTTTTAGGATTTTTTATTTTTTTTTACATGTGGCAGATTAGCAGAACAGGGCTCACTGCTTGATTTTGTTTGGGCAGATCCAGCTCCAAAAATATCCACAAGCCCCTGAGAGAATATTTTACAGATCAGAATGGCACTGGGGAGGATCACTGGTAATACAGCCGACTTACTTTATTGAGTGTTTTATTCTTAAAAAATGTGTCATTCGACACGGTCTTCGGGCCGGACAGCAAACAGCTAGATGTTTACAATCTGACTGCTCGACCAATCGTCGAATCCGTCCTGGAAGGATACAATGGTGAGCGATCCAGTTGTCTGCCGTTGCGTAGTTTTCTTTTTTTTTAAATACTACAATAAAATAAGTTACAGAGGATTAATTAAACAAACGTCATATCATAGCACAGAAAAGAAGTACAATAAAGGATTACTTGAGTAGAAATACATTATCCTGCGCTGTATTATCTGATGACATCATCCTTTATTTTTTTTCTGATGACATCATTCTTTATTTTTTTTCTGATGACATCATTCTTTATTGTATCGCTGGACAAAGAAACTCCCCTCCACAGGGATCAATAAAGTTGT
>JABFDZ020000052.1:5080338-5096068 GCA_019775955.2 Pollimyrus isidori
ATGATTATTGTTTGATTGATGATGCTGATGATGATGATGATGATGATTGATTGATGTTGATGATTGTTTGATGATGATGATGATTGATGATGATGATGATGATGATGATGATGATGATGATGATTGATTGATGATGATGATGATGATGATGATGATAAGACGCGTCACTTTGCCGGGGTTCCAGAAGCCGCTGGCTTCCCGGTAGCCTGTCCTCTGCCCTGCGAGTCTCCTGAGGAGGCAGACCCAGGATCTGGAGATGTTCACTCAGCAGGGGGTTTTCGTTTTGCCGCCCGGTCGGCTGCCTTAGGGCAGGTTATGGTGCCGCGCCGGTGACCGTAACGTCACTGGTTCAGATCCCACGATTTTGCCGTCAGGCCCTAGAATGAGGCCCCTATCCCCCCCCAGTCGGCGTGAAATGTAAGCTGGGGGTGAAATGTAATTTTATTGTAAGAATGACAGTGACTGAATCCGGGCCTGCAAATAGGTTACGAGCCACTTTCCCACACAGACCACATTAATGGAGTGCCGAAGTATTCATACAAAGCCATCAGGGTAAATAGATGGATAGAAAATGCAGCTATAATACTAATTAACCGAACCCTGAGCAGAAAGAGCTGTGTGAGGTGATGAGTGGATGGATGGAATGAGACTTGCAGGCGATCTGGTCGTACGGGAGGCCGGGTCCCAAAGGAGTTATATGCTTGTTTGATTCCATACGTAGCCCCGGTTTCTCCAGACCATAAATGGGAAGCTGCTGGATCTCCTCTGAGAACCTCGTTGCTAGGCAACCGCGGGCTTCTTTTTTTAAAATCTGTGTTTCGACGGGCAGAATCCTGAGACGGCATGGCCGGACACAGGGGACAGCACGGAATACGAAAGCACAGCGACTATATTTATATGTATGTGTCGATATGACTGCCGCAGATGTCCTTCTTGCATTTATTTGTTTACTTTGGCTAAAAAAAATCGGGGACACTCCATTGAATTAATTTTCCATCGTGGGTTATTTTAATATTATGGGGCTGACACTGAGAGCGAAGGGCTGGCAGACAGCCTTGGAATATCTACCCGGAGTTTGCTTTACTTTCGAGAGAGAGCGATTCATCTCCGCCGTCAGACAGGCTTCATTATGTCAGTCTGCATGCGAGGAAAGGGCTTCCTCTTTAAGAAGGAGCTGAGTAACAGCTTAAATATAGACGGCGGCCGTTGACGGATGCGGGATGAAACGGTTAGGAGAGATGCGGAATGCCCGCACCTTTGTCTCCCACGAATAGCCGGCGTTTTGCTAAATGTTCACGTAATTTCGAAAATTGAATTTCCAGGGTAAAAAAGACCAGAGAAGCCCGGCCTTGCGAGGCCCCCACTGAGATGTGGATTCTGACTGTGCAAAACCAATTATTTTTTTTTACACCGGGCCATGAGAGTGGATTTGGTGTGGAGGTCGGGATGTGATTAGCACATTAAGAGTGACTCACGAGAGAGAGAGAGAATATATATTCTAAAAATTCAGCAGTCAATTTTTATTGGTATAATTGTAGTGAATCATAATGTGCAATAGGTGACTCTACTGCCCGTCCCTCAACTGCAAATTATCAGATGTGGATTAGTTACATAAATAGAGGGTTTCTTCTGTCATTTATACAGTGTATCACTGGATGAGACAGATTCCTGCTCATTATGTACGGCTGCTGCTCTCATCTGAACTGGTTTCTGTTGTTTTTCAGTTGGATTGACAGAGTTCAACCGAATTTAAACCTCCTCGTTGATGCCAAGAGAGATGAAAGATTTATGCAGCCTTTTCCTTAGGCTTGATTGATTTTGGCTGGTACGCAACAAAGTCAACATCCAATTAAGATCGCTAGCAGAGATTGTATATAGACACAGCTGTGCGCACAGTCGTGGGGGCATTTGAATACATTGAAATGCCAGGATAGGGACACAGATGTAAACCAATCCGAGAGAAAAGTCCATGTGTACTCTCATGAAGATGGCTCTGTAATTGGCTGACCTTGAAGACACTGTAAGGCCATTGGCCATTTCTGCCGGTTGCCCTTGGCACCAGAGGAGGGATCGGAGAGCTGTGAAAAGGGGACAGATATAGAGTAGTTGATGTAACGTCTGTGAGAGACAGAAAGTACTGCTGAAGAAGGAAAGTGAGGGATCTGCTGAACCTTGGAGAAGAACATGTCAAGAAGATATACACTGTGTAAGTGGTTTTTGACGGAAGGCCTTTGTTAAGCTCGCTCACTCACTCACCCCCCCCCTGCAGGCTTGCCAATTGTGTGTGACACAGTCACTCCCTCACACACCCAGTCTCTCACTCACCAGGCCACTCTCTCTCTTACATACATTCACTCACTCACTCTCTCACACCCAGTCGCTTTCACTCACACACACACCCACTCTCTCTTACACACACCCACTCTCTCTTACACACACACCCAGTCACACTCTCTCACACAAGCACCCAGTCACACACACACAAAGATACACTCTCTGTGCATGTTCTGTATATCGTGTAAATGTTTTGTTCCTCTTTCTTGACAAATCAAAGATTCACACACGTGTAGTGCGCCTGTCTATGTGGATGTTTGGGTTGCAGCCCTTGCTCTGGGACCTGCCATCTAAAAGTTCGGCTCAGGCTGGGCTTGAAGCAGCGACCTCCTGATTACAGGTACAGAGGTTTATCCTATTGTGTCTCATGTTTATATCAAGGCCGCCAAGGTTTGAATCAGCTGTTGAAACCAGTGCCTGAGGAGCAAAGGATGCCCGGTACAGCGAATTTGGCACGACAAGCCTTGTGCCGCATGACGACAAAACGGTGTGTCAGAGTCGTCGGGCACCTTGATTCTTTTTACATCTCTACATCTTTCTCACAAAGTCTGGCAGAATGTGTTTAGCACCGAAACGGTCTAACGGTGGTTTTCAAAGGGTACATGTGACGTAAGATCATCATAAAGCTATTGCTAGTACAGTTCCCACCAAAACGTGCATCGTACAGAAAACAATTTCCAGCATTTAAACCTCTGATATATATTAAGAAGATCGACAGCTTTAATAAAGTGGATAGCGTAACACGTAAGACACAGAATGCGATGAAACGAGACTTAGGTTAAAAAGAGATACGCTTTTTATTTAACAAAAGGGCATTCTTGTCACTTTACATTTGCATGAACCCAGAGTCCACATTAACTCTTCCATCTTCCATCCCAGCATGTCTGTGACTATGATTAGGTATAAAATTCATCGACGTGGACCTAGTTTAAACTTCAGAAAGCAATAGCAGGATAAATGTGGTCGTTTCGAATGCGAGATGTCTCAGGGTGTGATAAAAGGCTACTATTCATCTGCATAAGGAAAAAGAAAAATAAGGTCTTTTTTTTTTTTTTAGTGTATACAACATGGAAACCGCACACACAGAAACACACACAGACACACGTAACAACCTGGGCGCTCCTGGATTCAGGTAGAATGCAATCATATTCCAGTGTTACAGCTCCCAGATTAAAAATATAAAATGTATATGCACCGCAACAAAATAAACACTTTTTTACATTTTAAAATGTAAAACACTATCCGATGTATCACCGTGGACCCCTCACCGGAAAAAAGCAGTTTTACACACCCTCCGGACGGAACCGTAACAGATCTTGTGTATTTTGAGACGAATATGTAAATTTTGTCTTTTTAGTAATAAAAAAAAAAATTGCCACAGGTTGTGCTCTGTGGACAATAGAAGCTTTTCGTATCATAACCATTTTATTCATATTTTTCTTATATGAATAGCTTGTGAAAGCTTATGGACCATTCTGATTGAACATGGCAAAGTAACTTGCCAAAAGAATATGCATGAATAATAATAGTAAAAGATATTAGCTCAGCCTATTCAGTTCAGTCTTTTTTTTTTTCGCACGATATGTTCTCTCTCACGGTGGACAAAGACGACTCCGTTTGAATCTGTGGACCACAACAAAGTGAGGTAAATCTGCGGAGTGACGATGATGAGGAGGCCCCACAAAGACGGCGAAGGGCGGCTCAAACGGCGGCTTGGCCCCCCACTGCAGTCCGAGCGGTTGTGACGCATCGTAAAACCCCGGCGATACTAGAGAAACGGCAAAGGAAAAAAACAAAACAAAGAACGCCGTCCTCGTTTAAAATTGTGTTCCAGACAGTTTCAAGAAAGGTTCTCTCATGTTTACTCCCACCTCCCCCTCCACCACCCATTCTCTCTCTCACAGACACACACACACACGAAATGGTAACAACATCCAGCATTCAAGTAGTCTTAGTGTGCAGCTCCTGTTCTTCCTCGGGTCTTCGGTCGAAAAATGTTCAGTTTTTTTTTTTGTTTTTTGCATGAAACCTCCACGTGCCCTCATTTACCGAAGCTACCAAAATCGGCAAAGGCGTCTTGTCTGGGGTGCACCATGGCGGGGGCGGGGCCTTGCCCCATGCCCATGCCGGGCATGCCAGTGACCAGCGTACCTGGCAGGCCCATATTCATGTTCATACCCATAATTCCTCCCATGGGCATCATGCCCATAGGAGGCATCCCCATGGTGCCCGTCGCCATCCCCAGGGGTACTCCCCCACCTCCGCCCACCAGTATGGGATTCACGGGAGCTCTCAGGCCAGCCGCCACCGGCTGCATGTTGAGGTTCATTCCAGCGAAGCTGTGGGCCATGCCGCTCATCGCGGGTTGCATTCCTGCGCGACACCAGAGGGCGCCGTTTCAGTAAGAGGGCCAGTCACCAACCAACACTGCGCTCGATCGCACCCAGCATCCTTTGCAAATCCCATAGTACGTGCAATTCTTAAGCGAGGACTTTAATTAGCTGAATTACAGCAAACGGAGCAGAAACAAAATAACGCTCACGTAGAAAAATTCATAGAGCAGCTATTTATCAGGAGCGGCGCAATACAAAGTGCAAGGATGTCGGGCACGGAGCTCTGGAGAGACCAGGCAGAAGCAGTGGGCCTCACCTTGGTGCTGGATCATGGCATTGAGGGTGGGCTGGGGGCCCTTGGGTTGCTGCAGGCTTTGGGACAGGAAGTCCAGGCTGATGTTGACGCTGGGATCCGACCACGTGGCCGGGAAGGAGCCCTTACTGCCAGGTTTCTGAACCCCCATCTGCTGTGAGAGTAGGCCACCTCCAAAGCTCTGCAGAGGCTGCAGGAGAAGGATCAAAGTGAGCCAGAAGCAGGAACAACTGGTGCTTGAGGGACCTTCTCAAAGGCCCAACACTGAACTCACTCAGGCAGCCTTGGGATTTTGAACCCAATCGCAGGCCTAAACCACCGAGCCACAGACCTCCAAACTAGTGATGGCAAGATGAAGCTTTGTGAACCATTTGCTGTATTTTTTTACCCCACTAGATGGTGCTCTTGGTTTGCCTTGGGGCATGCTTTGAGCCCTTTTATGAACAGAGAGCACCATCTGGTGGGGTAAAAAAAAAAAATAGCAAATGGTTCAAGAACCTCAACGTGAATCATAAACATCAGGTAGACCCATCGGCAGAGGGTAAGACCATACCTGTGACCTGGACGTCGGGAGCCCCACGGTGCTGCCCATGCCAAAGACCATGCTCTGGGACGAGCTGAGGGCTGCCTGGGACGGACCCATCAGGTCGAAGAGGTCGGCTGAGGGCGCCTGGGCGGGGGGCGCAGGGGCGGGAGTCGGGGACGAGCTGGCGAATAGGTCTGCCCCCAGGCCGTTGAGGGGCTGGGAGGACGTGACAGCCGGCTGGGTGCTGGGGAAAGTGCTCCAGTCCCCGAATTCACCATTTCCACTGGTGCCTACAACACAAGAGAGCAGACAACTGACTGAGAATGCCAGCAACTTACAGCTACCTGTACAGATACCCGTACCCTTTTACAATAATTTTTTCTTCATCTAAAAATCATATTAGAGAGAGCGTGGTACGCTAAAGAAAACATGGCACTGTTTTTTTTTTTTTTTTTTTTAAGTTTACTGCGGGAAGACTCCAGAGAATAATGTGGCTCGATTCGCAGGTATCATATTGTTTTCCAAATACAGCGATGAGAGTGTGTTTCCTGTTTTTAAAGGAATCCCCATTTCAGCTTTGGGTATTTCCCATATTCTCTGGCAAGTTCTGTTACTGGCATAGTTCTGTTACTGGCATACAGTAGCTCCAGCCATTAGACTGAGGGGGAAATACCAGTAAATAGTCACTGGGAGAGATCGGTGACCTTGTGGAGGTTTAAGGTTTATTTGTCACATGCACAGTTGTACAAGTACAGCATGAAGTGAAATGAGTTTTGTCCCGATCAACCCGACCATACATATACACACATTGCAAGGGGTAGACAGGTCAGGTAGATAGGGCATATAGGAAAAAACAGAGCAATGGGTATACGTGAGGAAAGAGGGGTAGAATAAAAAAACAGCCCCCAGACTGTACTCCAGTAGGGAGTATAATGTAGGAACACAAGCCAGCCCTACACGCGCAGTGTTTCATCCCTACTGACGGGGACACTGAGTCGGAGGTAGAATTCCGTGACTCGATACAAGGTTGCGGTTTGAGAGATCGAGGTGAGTCGAGGGGCACGCTGAGCGTGCCGCTGTCAGTGCCATGCACTCACTCGTGGCTCGAGACAGACGGAGGGGCATCGTGCCTAAGGGGATGTGAGACCTGCCGGCCCTCGTTATCCTCAGCGGGCAGAGTGTCCATCTGGCTCGCTCTCTCGCTCTTCAATATCTTAGTTCGAGCAGCCGCCCCGAAACGCGCATACAGACGGACACACACACTCAGGCTCTGCCAGGTTCAAGGTCAAGCACAAGGTTGACGGCTTCACTTAACCTTGCCTTAAATATCGATAAATGGGCCTCATTTCATTTCCATCTTCTTTCTCATATCCATTAATGTGTCAGGGCAGGGCAGTGCGTTCGCTTTACGCTTGTTTGGAGCTAGGAGTCTGCTGACTGTACCCCATAACAGCTAACCAAGTACTTACCGCTTCCTGAGGTGAAACTGGCAGAGGCCGCCAGGCTGGAGAAGTCTGCGAAACCCCCAATCAGGTCTGCACTGCCACCTAGAGTTTTGGGAGAATAAGTCAGTGACATGTACAGAGGGACTAGGTCAGGGGTGGCCAATCTGATCCGCAAAGGGTCGGTGTGTGTGCAGGTTTTTCGGATAACCTGTAGGTCAGCTGTTCAAACCCAGGTGCGAGGACTCTTCAGCCAATCAGCCCTCTGATTATTAATCTAATTAGGGAGCTGCAGCGAAAAACCCACACACACAGCGGCCCTTTGTGGCCACCCATGGTCTAGGTCAGTGTCACGAGGGTGTGGGGGAACACAGACTCAAGGTGCATTTAAATCCAATCCGCTCTGATTGGACAGGTGCTATGGTGTGCGCTCCAACCCTAAGCTGCTAAGCAGCGTCTGCATCACACCTGAGCTCCTGTGAAATCACCACTTCACGGCTTGGCACTCAGTCCTTTCTTAGGCAACGTCTTGAACCAGCATTAACTTGGCTAGTTACTGACTGAACACCAAAAGAAAAAGGAATTTCGAAAGTAAGGAGGACATTATAATGGCACATTAAACCGGGGTGGGAGGGCCGATGTGGGTGCGGGTATCTGAGATGGCCTCTCCATCAGCTAATCACAGTGCGTCTCCAGGATTGGAGTTGAGAACCACTGTTTTATTATTGGCTAATGGAGAAGTCGTCCCAAAAACCGGCACCGGCCCTCCACGGATTTGGTTCCCCACCCCTGCTGTACGTAAATTCACAGCAGCAGCTACATAGAAACATGACTTAAACTTACTATAGTCCGTGGCACCATTACACAAGTCAAATCATAAATAGTACATTTGTTCATTTTTCTGCCCCGCCGCCAAAATCCACGACGAACCCGGAAGCTCTACTTTAGAAATCTCACTAAAAATATGTACTGCAGGAAAGGGGGAGGGGCACCACCCCTTTCAGGATCCACCCATTTTACTCCTGGCATCCAATCACATTGGTGAACCCTCCCCTCTCCCCCAATGTCATTGGTCAACCCTCCCCTCTCCCCCAATGTCATTGGTCATTTCTCACTTGCTGGCGCCGTCTGAGTTGACCCACAGTCCACAATCAGCAGGTCAGCAAGGCCGCTGCTTGTTGACTGGCTGCCCCCAGGCCCTGTGCTCTGCAGTCACGGAAGCAAAAAGATGCTCAAACACATTCTCTAGGAACAGTTTGTCATCCTGCTTATCTAACAAAAATATCCTGACTAAATAAAACAAAAATTTCAGTACTTCGGCCAGACACAAGATGGCAGCATGACCTTCAAATAGAGCATATCTGCCATCAATTCAACAGCTGACTTTAATCCATACCCTGCTCTCCACAAAGTAGTATCACGCACATGGTGATATTAAGCTGAAAATGCCTATTCAGGGTGTGGCATTGCACTGATTGCAAAGGGGTGTTAATTTAACAGGGTATCACAGTGATGTTTGTGATTGGCTGTCTTTGGTAATTGACGTGCTACTCATCCAATCCATACTGTTGTTTATGCGGCACACTGGACATCATGACTGCCATTCATAAAAAACACTATTCGGCATTATTATGGCCGAGGATGCACGTCCAATAGTGATCTATTGCCACAAACCTAGAAGGTCGCAGATTTGGAGGTTTTGATTGATACAAAGCAAAAGTGAAAGAGAAACCCAGCAACCGCAGCACAGCCTGGTGACAGTGATGTACCTTGGTGACCTGTGAGCTCCTATCAGGGCTACTCATGTCGCCCGTGAAGTGGGCGGCGGCCCCCAGGTCAACCGTCTTGGACAGGCCCCCGCCACGTCTGCGTGCTGTGGAGGAGTCAGCGGGCTGCGTGCCGACAGTGTTCTTGGGTGTCGTGGATTCCTCCTCATCCCTGAAGTCTGACTTCCCAAGCTGTCCGTTCCGAGACGCCTGGTCCTCCTCATCGCTGAAGGCCAAACCACAGAATTACAGAAGCACTGGAGAAGCTGAAGCACTTTGGTTCTTATGGGACTGATAACATTTAAGTCAGTGCTTCCCAATTTGGTCCTTGGGACCACATAGTTGCTCCATGTTTTTGCTCCCACTGAGCTCCACATTTTTGCTCCCTGCCAGATCATTATTGGGAGGTGGGAGGGAGCAAAAAGATGGACTGCCTGTAGGTCCCTAGGGGTCGGATTGGGAAACACTAATCTACACAGATTTCATCCATAACGATGCATCTTCACAGTACCAGATGTATTACGTGAGGCTAACAGTACTGTGCAAGCAAAGGGTTATAACTTCATATGAAAGCACACAGTTACAATCCCACGGGTATCAATAGATCCTTAAGGCCTGTAGCAGTGTTTCTTGACCCAGGCCTCAGGGACCCCCAGAGTGTCAACATTTTCGCTCCCTCCCAGCTCTCAGCATGCCTGTACAGGTATTTGACCTTCTTGATTGGCTGGAAGCAAGGAAGGAGCAAAAATGTGGACTGCACGGGGGGGCCCCCGGGGACCAGGTTGAAAAACATTGGTCTATAGGAATCAACAAATCCTTAAGGTGGCTTTAGGACAATAAAACAGGATGCGAGTTTAAAATATAGGCAGTAGACAGCACTCCCCAAACCCCCCGCCCACCTGCACTGGTCAGGAGACTCGTCCCTCTCCTTCTTGCGGAACTTGCTGATGGTGTCGTCGATGGTGTTGCCGATCTTGTCGCCGATCTCGCCCAGCTTCTCGCTGAAGGGGAACGCTCCCTTGCTTTTATCCCACTCATCCTCCCACTTCCCCCTGGGCTCCGACTCGTACCTGTCCCCGGCTGGAGGTGACAGATCTCATCAGTCCTAGAGATACCCTTACAAGGCAGGTCGATGCAACCCCCGCGTGAAAGCCACCGTTTCGGATCCTCCGTGGCGGAATTACGGCACGAGAATCTACCGCGAGCCAAAGTTCAAAACTTCCTCTTCTTTTCTAAGAAGTCGGATTCAATAGGGAAGAGAACGGCCCAGGTTGAGTTGAACTGGGGAGAGACGTCCCAGCGAACCAGCAAACTCTCACGTTAGGGACACATCTAGTTTGAAAGACACGTACCTTCAGGAAAAGATGCTAAGAAGTTTCAGAACAGAGAGGCAAAAGCACAACGCAAACTGAAGGCAGCCGAGGCACCGTGAGCTTTTGATGCTAAAGGAAGTTAGAGATGAGTGAGGAGGAGTAGCAGGAGGTAGAGCATGAAGAGGAGCTTACTGGATCGGAAGCCCCCCATGCTGTCTGAGGACACCCCAATGTATTTATCCTTGTTCTTCTTTGCCTTTTTCCTCTCTTCCCGAAGACGGTCATCGTCCTGCACAAATTCTATCATCTCCTTCACCTTCTGCCGTACGTTGATGCCTTGGTCTTTGCCGTTCTCGTCTGAGGGGAGCGCGAGCAGAGGCGTAATGAGCCCCGGATTCTGCCGGCCCCAGCCGCCCCTCCCCCACCCCACCGCACTCACCGATGAAGTGGTAGTTCTCCAAGGAACGCAGGTCGTAGATGTGTTCCCTGGAACTGGTGACTACGCGCTCGGACCCGTTCCTGATGAGGTATGCCAGCAGCAATAAGCCCTGAGAGATGAAGATGGAGGCCGTTTGAAACAGCCAGACTCTCTATGCAAAAATGTGCTCAGAAGCACCTTCGCTCTCCCACCGCCAACGAGGTCAGCTCGAGCGCCACAAGACCCAGGGCGGAGGAGGACGCGGCAGCCGGAGCGCCGAGAGACCCACCTTGTAGACTCTCCTCCAGTTCTTCTTGTTATCCTTCAGCATTCGGGTCCACAGCATGTTCATCAGCTCGGGGAACTGCTCATACATGAAGGTGGACCTGAGCAAGACAGGCAAAAATAATACAAATTTTTTAAAAAAATCACTGCACAGTAAGTGATTTTAAATGCAACCATGGGAGAACATTCTGTGTAAATCTGGTAAAAATTAAAATAATGATGATACCTGGGGTTACACTCATTGGGTCAAATGAGACAATATTAGACACTTTGCTAGAACTGAAAGCCAAAACTAGGGGTGTATACAGGGGCGGGGCCATTGGACCCATCTGAAAGCTGATTGGCCCCTGAAGTACCCCTCCCCTGTCACTCAGTGATCTAAAACATTACCTCTGGCTAATAAGATTGGCCCTTCTATATTCTCTATCAAATCGGACTCCTCCTTTACCGCCACCCCCCAATCCTAGAATGCCCCCCGGTAGCTCCCCCACCAAGACTCACTTGGCAATCTCCCCCATGAGCTGCCCCGAGGGCCCCCAGGGGTCATCGTTGGTGGCTTCGCGAACCTTGGACTCAATCTCTGAATAGTTCATCACCACGTTGGTGCTGCGGGTTGGAGAAAAGAGGAGACAGGTGAGAAGAGGAACGTGTCGAGTGGCCCGAGGCACGGAAACACACCCCAGGTGTCGGAAACACCCGAACGCACACGTGGCCCACTTAGGCACTAAACGGGTACCGCCCCGAGAGCTTCTGGATGTCTCACCGAGAGACGCAAATCCACCTGGATAGCTAAGGAGACATCTGCACAAGGAACCACACACGGAACCTCAACAGCCCCAGCACCAATTAACCAGCTTATCTCCAGTGTAAGAACAAAGAAACATCATTGTTACCACCACTAAAAAATCTTTTTTTAATCGTATTTGTTTGACAGATGCCTTTTCACAAAGTGAAAATGAAAGTGACAGTAGAGACAGAGCGCACCTGGAGGTCAAGGGTCTTACTCAAGGGCGTGTCACTCTCCCGATTCCGGGAATTGAACTGGTGACCTTCCGGTAACAGAGACAGCGTCCAAATCCTTATGGACAGTGGTATTGGGAAGGCCGTTATATATTACGTATCTGACACCGTTATGACAATAACCTCCTGAGATCCATAGAAAAGAAATTAATTCATGTACGAAAAGAAAGTGTTACAATGTTGAGAAACACACCTCACTCATGTGTTACATGACGTTAAATTTAAGCCCCACCTGTCCTCTGTAAGGGACAGTATGAGAGGCGCGCGCAAAATGATGTCCTCTACAGATGACAAAAATTAACCGCTGGATCTCTGGAGGTTATTTAAGCAAAAATGAAAAACGCTCGGCCGTATAACTGCAGCCTGCTTCGGAATCAAACAAAGGGAAATTCAATCTCATTTATTAATGATCACGGGATTCCTTAAGTACAAATACATCTTGAAATATAACCGCGTTAATGAGCTTACACAAACCCCTAACACTGATCCACTAAACCGCTGCCGACAATTACATTTAATTGGCTTGAAATCTCACACATTAATCACACCATCTTCCCCTTATCATGTTTCCTTAATAAAAACGGTTTAATCGTACCGGGGGTACTTAACATCTCCACTGGGTGGAGCTCATACAATGGGTTTAGGCAGAAAGCACAAGACACTGGCTCCTCTAATAGCCCGGGTTATTTCGCAGTGAAACGTCTTGTTTCATCAGCAAGGGCGATATCTTTAAAGAGGCCATTATCGGGCGAGAGCCGTTGGTACAGCGCTGATATGGCAGCGGGCGGCGGGAGCGAGAGAGTGCACAGCAGGCCGGGTGCAGAGTGAAAAGCTACGGTCTCTCCGAAAACACCAGGCGAGCAAAAGCCGAATTTCAAGCAGAGGCTCGCAGTCTCATTTCCTGCAAGCGCTGCCGCAGTCGGAGCGGGTTAGAGAGACGGGCCCTGATGCCGCTCAGCGGAGGCGGCTGGACGGGACCAGTGGTGGACGGTGCGGGAAACGGAATCTGTGTCACGGGGGCGGGGGGGCGGGGGGGTTGCTGGAGCGCCGGGGGGCGGAATCCGCAGTTCCCGGCAGCCGGAATACGGCAGGTTTCAAAACATGCTTAAATTAGTGCCGGACCCACAACCAAGACGCTGGAGGAAGGGGGGGCAAATAAATCAGGGGCAAATTCGATGGGCAGATGGAAGAGCGGGGCACCCAAGCGACCTGAGATCCTGGATCTCAGCGGTAGCGCTGCCTCTGCCTTTCTTCAGCAGGTGCTTATCCAAAAAAAGACCCAGAAGCGACTGAGGTTAAAGGTCATGCTCAAGGGCCCAGAGGTTTGGGATGCGAACCGCTGATCTTCTGCTCATGGGTACTGCACCCGCATCCCAACCCAATGAGGCACGTCCACCAACTACAGTTCTGTACAACTAAATGGATGATAAACATTAGGGCTGGGTGGTATATCAACATTGAACCATAAATTGGTCAAATTTAATATAAGGTATAGGATGAGACAATACCATTTATATCGATGTACTTTCATTTTCATAAGAAAAGCCACAGGTTCCATACCTTCAAATAAAAATATAGTCTATACTTTTCCAAATAATAATTGGTGCAGGGTAATACAATTTATACCATCACTGAGTGTTATGCACATACAATTCTTACATCACTAGTTAGCAAAATTAAGACGAGCCTTTTTCATTCCTTTATACTGCACATACATTATAGTGCAGGGAAGTTTCACTAAAACATTTCACTTTTAAACTTAGCCAGCTTTGCAATTTTAAACCTCTGGCACGCCTTCAATCAGGCCAAAAACTATGACGGATGGGCAAGGTAAGGCTGTCCAGCCCAATCACAAGCTTCACAAACCTCAAAGCTAAGCACAAATGCCAGCCAATGAGACAATTCTTTCTTGATTATCGTAGATAAAGAACCAATTTTTTAAGGCACACTTTTTGAACTAACAAACATCCTCCCAGAGATCCTGGTGGCCCAGTCTGCATAGATGGAGTTGGGCCCACCTACAAGAGAACAGAGGCAGAACACTGACCATACGCTGGACCAAGTCCCTGAGGCCCTCCCAGGCGAGGTGCCCCCCCCCCACCCCCCACTGTTGCCTGGCTGCACGGTACTGTGTGGGTGCTGGCAGGGAACGTGGGAGGGTGGGGAGACTGGGGGGGGGGGAATCGGTGCAGGCAGCCGTCTCTTTAAGCAAAGAGCACAGATGGTCACCCCACTAAACTGGTACTGCAGTAACGGTCTTGGAAGGAGGGATGGGGTCAAGCGGTCACGGTCCACCAAGCGGCAGATGGGAAGGTGGCAGAATTGGGCGCGGATCACGTTCAGCGGGGTCAGGAGCATGGCGCTCTTAATGGGGGGGGGTGGGGGCGTCCAACACGCTCTAAACGCGCCCCGCTGAGACAATCTAAATCAATTTCGATAATGGCTGACTGGGCTGGCCTTGCTGTTGGACTGGTAACTAATGGATCCTTGATGTGAAGGGCTTTGTGCAATGGGGGGTCTGCCGCCCCCCCCCCCAGCTCCCACGTGTCAAACAGACAAGCATCACAGCGTGCGGCTCTGTAGGTTAGGGTGCTGTGTCTGTGACAGGAAGGTCGGCAGTTCAAATCCCGCGGTCCGCAGTGTGATCTTCACTGCTGGGCTCTTTGGCGAGGGCCTTGACCTCCATTTGCTCCAGGGGGCTGGCTAACCCCGCATTGTCTCCAAATAAATATGTCGCCTTGGATTAAAGCAGCTGCTAAATGTGTAAATAACCAAAAAATTACGAAGAGAAACGATGTCGTGTTAATAAAAAACATTTTAAAACATTTGCTAGTAACAAAAAAAAAAAGCTTTCTGGCGACCTACATGCTCGATCTCTTTCTCTCTCTCACACAGCGAGCGAGCGAGCAAGAGAGAGAGAGAGAAAGAAGCCCATAAATGTTCCTCTTTTAGCTGCAGGAAGTAGAAATGAGACAATCGATGGGCCTTGCACCTCAAGAGGAGCCCCGCCCAGCACGCTGAGATCCTTCTTCACTGCCCGGCCTCTGATTGTCATCACCATATGCGCACATTTTTCCATGTTCTTAATAATAACCGCGAAAACTACTAAGTACTAGCAGGTACAAAGTGAAAATTGGCCCAGGTGAGACTTCATAAGTTAAAATGATTTATTTTTATACCAAATAAAGATGAAAAATTTCAAGTCGTCGTCTATAACGGTTTTTCAGATAATGGCTTTTGGGTTTGAACAGAAATCTCACTCATTAAGGGCAGGATTCAGCTGGTGATTGTAGGATTTCACTATGAAATTTACCTTTTTTTTGTAGGCTTCTATGAGAAAATTGGGAGTGAATAAGACCAATATTTTAGGTGAAAAAAATAATTTCAATAAATACTTTGAATGAAATTAATAAGGCACAGGTTGGGGGGAAAAAAAGAAATATTGATTTTTGCCAAAAAACTAGATTCAAATGCATCTTTCCCGGACAGAGAAGTGATGAGTTGACCCTGAAGCCTTTTTTGGGACGATTTTGTGACTGTCCTCCAGTCGCCGCGCTTATCTGCCGGTACCTAGTGACACCGCTAGACAAAAAAATGACAAAAGGAGCGTCGGTCGATCAACACGCATAGAGAGTGTAGGCATCAGTGAGCCCGCCAGGGGGGCAGGATACAGCACGGGAGGAACCTTCGGCCTGCCACGCACATGCACAGCGCTGGGCCTTTCCAGCTGGGCCGCCCCCTGCGGCCTCTCCCCCGGCACCACAGCCCCTCCCATCCCGCAGACACGGCAGACCCACAGAAGTTCCCAGGCCACGTCATGGACCAGCAGGCACCATCGGCGACGTGCTTCCGCTTCGAGGCATAGTCGGCGAACACCGCCGGAGAATTCCGACTCACGTTCCGGTAGGGCTGGGTATCGTTCCAAAATTTTCGATACCGATACCAATACCGATACCCTGAATTCGATACCGGTTCCAAGC
>JABFDZ020000052.1:5115417-5129698 GCA_019775955.2 Pollimyrus isidori
AATTCAAGCTGTTAATACTAGAACCCTTGAGCGAAACACAAAGAGAGGGAACAAAGGTTATATATTAAAGAAAATAATCAGGTTTGCATTGATTTGATGAATGGAAAGTGTAATGCTGAGACCCAGGGGTCGGGGTTAGGATATATGATATAAAATCATTTTATGGTTTGTCATTTGAGGGATTCGGCGACAGGAGAGGTGCAGATTTTTCGTATTAGTGACGGCGTGCTGTGATTTGGTGGTGTTTTGGGTCACTGATCATGCACTGAAAGAACGGAATCAAAAGGGACATCAGATGGGCAGGTGCCAGGATAGCGCTCCTAGTGGAGGAAAACAGCATTGATGCAAATATTCCAGAATGAATCATATGTTTGCCTTGCACTTATTGTAATACTGGTTCAATTTTGTGGAAAAAGGTGTATTTCCTTCTCAGTATGACTGGTCAAGACTGTGGGAAAACACAAGTGTATTTATAAGTGAATACAGAAACAGGATCGCCTATTGAATTATGCATGTAAAAACACTGGAAATTTTCTGGAAAATGACTATTAAAGAGGACAGTGAAGAGTATACAAATAAATTGATATTTCCTTCAGGAATAATGCACGCAAAGTAGAGCCCTAGATGAAAATGTTGTTAAATTATTCATCTACATCACCAGATGCTCTCTTGTGTGTTCAGCAGAAATGCCGCGTAACTTGTGCCATTATCGGGAATCGTGCATTTCCTGGAATTTGGTTTTCTGAAAGATTTTAGCCTCTGATATCACCAAAAGGGAAATTATACCGAGAACTGGAAGCACTCAGCAAAATTGCCAAGCTTTTCATGGTCTCAGCGTCGAGAAACAGAAACGAATATGGTTACACGTCGTGTGTCCTTGGGAATGATTTCCTCTTTTGCAAATGACCTCTGTGCTATACTGTGGTATTTGCACAAATCTGTATTAAATGATGGGATCCATCCTCATTCGTTCCCAGACTCTCACCACTTCCCATGAACCCTTTCCGCTACGAGGTGGTGAGAAGTGATACGGACAATAGCGGAATTCTCACCGGGAATTTTAGCACTGCCAAAATTCCTTACTGTGGAGATCCAAATTGTGCCACATAGGAAAATTATAAATGCGGCGGCAAGCGTTGGTAGAATTCTCCATTAAAATACAATAATTTACTTTTCTTGGTGTATCATACATTAATGCTTAACAAATCATTAAAAGCAGATGTGTTTAAAACTAAATTCTGTTTATTGTGAATTTAAAGTGACACGTGTATCAAATAAAATATAGAACCAGAGAAATTCAAATGGTATAAAATTGCTTAGTAACATATTATAGATACATAATTGTCAAACAACGTCCAACAGAATGCTTTTGTAGAAGTCATAAAATGATCGAATCAAAAATTAAACTACATTTTTTAAGCACATTTTTTAAAGCTCTACAGACTTATAAAAATGTCATATAAATACAGTATCTATACCGGGGTAACAAGGTAAACTTGGATTTTAATTGGAATTGAGGATTAAATGATGCCAGCTTTTAACATTAAATCAGGCAGCGAATAGTGAGAGTGGACTGACCCAGAGAACAGTACATTTCCACTGGGTCCCAGTAACGCAACGCATGACAACAATATCTGATTGAAATGAGTGTGGACTGACTGACAGTGACATTCTGGGGACCTTATGGTTCTACCTCACAGGGGGGGATTTTAAGTTCTGATCACACACTGAGACATGGCTGTTTAATTTTGGCTAGTTTTCATTGAAGATCCCATATGGGAAGAAGCTTTTTCTTCGCGGAGACCAGAGAAGGTCATGACTGCATAGTATACAGACGGTTTCCTGTTTCTTTGGGAAGTGACACAAAGGGGCCAGAGGAGAGGATGGTTGCTGTGTTTACTGGCCTGCTGGGAAGGGCCTCGGTGACCAGCATTGACGCAGAGCTGTGAGGAGGCCGTGAGATTTCTTGCCCCGTGGGGGAGGGGAACTGTTCCATGGGGCGGGGGGATGAAGCACATATCTGTATGCAGTCTTTGAAGGGACAATGGACTGTGTGCCAGCCGATGTACAACTCAAATAGACACAAAATATCCACCATTAAGGCTCAATTAATTCATTATAAAAAAAAAACTATTGCTGGTAGAGAGATTTAGCCAAAATATACATATATGTTTGCATTTATATATTCCCAGTTCCCATAACAACTTATTTAGTCAAGAAAGCCTATTTCTAGAATTACATGATGCATTTAGGCCCCGGAAGCCTATATTGCATAATGGCAATGAAACACAGGGCAACTTTTTGAGCAGTGCTGTTTGGGCACTTTCCCATTGATACTGGGCCACGAATCTCTATTTTAAAGACTTTGATCAGCAGTGGGCAACATTTCACGATCATCCAGATCCAGATGAGTTGCCCTTTGCCTCAATTGTTGCCCGGCAACATCGCTCATAAATTCGCCTCATGTATCACCACCTTACATGTCACAAAGACCAAAAATAATGTTCTGTCTCACACTTACACAAAACTGGAGGAGTTTTCCGGTGCTTGGCGGAAACTGAGCGGTACCGACGACGACTTGTGCCGTCGAGGTTTTTCTGAGTGACATGAATGCAAAGAGCTCACACTGCCACCAGCAGGAGACCTTGACTAGCCTGGTACCCTGCAAAGCTCTCTGCCATCTCTGCATGGAGGAGCATTCAGAGGCTCTGAGCTGGGCTGGAATTCAGTAGGATTTTTTTGTTTCTGTTGGCCTAGTGCTATGAATAGCCTCGCATTCCTGTGATATTGGGAAAAAAAATGGCTTAAAAAAACAGAGGACTTCCCTTCCTCTCCCTGCAACAAATGGCGTCTCATCTCACGTCAACAATCTTTACGACCTCAGCGTCCGTCCGCAATGTTGAGGACAGACCTGCCAAATTTACCCCCTTCCACAAAAGCCAAAAAACCCCCGGGGTGGGACCCCAGGTCTGGACCCCCGGCTCGTCTTAAAGCTATTGGCAACCTGATGAAGTACCAGGATCGTTTCTGCTTAATGAATGTTTTAGGTTAAAGAATATCAGCTGATACAAAGTCAGGTGAGCGAATGTGACTGGAAGAACAGGTGTAGCCGATAAAAACGGGCTATACTTGTGCGATTGCCCATGACCTTAAGGTACTCTAATGGAAAGAGTAAAGAGCTGAGTATACACACAATAGATATTCAGTATTGAGTAGATGCAAGCCGTCGACATTATACTGGTGTAGAGTGTAACGAGAAGGTGTCCTCATTAGTACAGTATTTAGCATCCCTGCATGTCATGTGGGAGACCAGGAGCCGATTCCCTAATGGGGAGAGCTCATACGCCTTGGCAGTGGTTTGTGGGCTGTGCCTCTGCCCCAGTGATTGGAAAGGGCTGCCCAATCACTGGGGCTGCGGGGCCAGAATCCAGTACAGTTGACTTAATGTCAGTGCAGTGTACAGTATCACCGGTATAGGTATAACGACAATAAAGATTTATTCAGTCGAAACACCGCAACTTTGCGTTTCGTCAGAATTGAACTATGACCGAAATCGGCGCTCACAAAATAACCTAGTTCAGCTATGCTTGGTTTTGAAGAAAACACTGTAATTTACCCACCGACAATACATGCGGACGGAGAGTCAAAAAACATCGAAGGCTTTTCCGTGTTGGGGGCAACTTGGCCAAGTGTGAGTCTGCCCTGTCTGTGCAGCCACTGTGCTTGCCTTTGTAGGGCAGTAAGGTTTGCGCACATTTCCATTTCATTTCAAGAAGTATTTGTTCAGCTAGCAAGATTTTAATAACTCTATGCAACCCAAACTGCACATTAAAATGTAAATCTTGCATAGCAGTCTATCATGTTGGCAAAATATGTTAAAAATAAATGCATATGTTGGACATTGATTCTCGTTCCAGAAACAATAACAATAATAATAAGAAAAAAAACTCATGCAGACTAAAATTTCAAACTTCCAAATGCTCCCTCTATGGAGTCGGGCTCTCTTCCTGACCAGTTTTAAACTCGACATGCAGAAGCATTGCACTCCCAAACCATATAATGAGATACTGAAATTGTAAAGCAAGTTTAGTCTTTATAAATCAGGTCCAGGCAATTTTACATTCCCGGAGTACATTAGTCAGTCAACGTTCCCAAATCTCTCCCTCCATCTGGAAAGACTTAATTATTAACATGTACTCCACCCTACTGCCCCATTTGTCTAATCCAAACACCTGCGATGCACTCAGAGTTTATTATGTGTTTATAATATTAATTATTAAATGGTAAAATTGATACGTTGGCTTTTCTATCTCAGTATTAAACCGACAGGCACATGCACAGAAGTAGGCATGAATAAATGTATTATACTCTGGTGACTGACGGATGTTTATAGGAATGCGTGAGGGTTCACGGGCACACATACAGATAGCCAAACATGGACACACACACACACACACACAACCACGGAAGGGGACACGTGCAGATACACACACACTAAACCATACTCAACGTCATGCACTAAGACACGTGACAAACATATGAGCAGATCTCTCTCACACACACACAAACACACATACACACACACAGGATTGTAATTATATCCTTGTGGGGACTCTCCATTAATTTCTATGGGGAAAACTCTAATCCCAATATGACAACCTTAAGCCCTACCCTGGCCTATCCTTAACCACAAGGAACCAAAATAAATACGAGACTTGTGGTATTTTTTGTTATATGGTTGCCTTCACAGATCTTTCTGGAGACCAGAAAAATGGTCCCGCAACATCAAAAATAACAGATTTTTATCACATTGTGGACACATTACGTCCCCATAATGTTATATAAACATAATACACACACACACACACACATCCGACTATTGCAGGAGTCTCTGGGCCGTGTGTATAGGAGACAGAGGAGGTGGCCTCGTGTCACACCTGAGCGGGAGCAGAGCCGAGCGAGGAGCTCCGGTGGCTCCGTGCTCCATGGCAGTGCGGCAGATGTCCCCCAGGAACGCATTTCAAATTACTTATTTATGAACCGCTGAACTGGGAGAGCGGCTGGAGTCCCCGCAGACCGCGGCACGCCACTCCTGGCTGTCACAGAAGCTAAAGCTAATTACGCTCTCCTGACTCCTGTCCTAATTGCACAAAAAAAATCTCAGTATTAACCCAGATGCCAGGTTCGGAGTTAAAGCAAAGCATTCTCCGGCAAATTACGTCCGATTTTCCCGATCTTTTTAGCGAAACAGCTAGCCTCGCTTCACCGGATAACGTGCTCTCGCACAACGGCAGGGAGGGGGAAAAACACTGATCCTAATGATCAAGTAGTTGGAGGGGAAGTTTTACACATTATGTTTGACTTTCGTCTGTACAGCAGCGGAGATAAAGGGAGTCATTTGATACGACACAAACTATATCCACTAAAGAAACCCGCAGTTAACCTTCCGTGGTCGGCGGGGAGTCACTGCAGGGCCCTTTAGCAAGGATCTTAACCACAAATCCCCAATCCTGCTCTCTTTTCTGTACGTCGCTTTGGGTAAACGTGTCTGGCAAATAAATAAACGTGGTAGGCTACAGTAAAAGTAGAGTGGGAACTATTATTGCTTAAGAAGTTTATATTTTTTCATTAATTGCTTTAAAATAGCCACCAAAACTCACCACTGAACACATACCTGTATAACGTTTAACATTTTGAAAAAACGTTGTCAAAACCTATTAGCCAGAAGGTTCAATTTCTAAACTACTTTTTGCTGAGGAAATAAGAGGAAAAAAATCTGACAGAGACAGATTAATGCTTAGTGTTGGAGTCTTATTCAGCTCCCAGGCAACCATTTCTACAAATTATTATCATGTGAATTGCTCTGTAAATCACACAAACGATTTTCCTGCATTTCTTACACCCCGAGGTTTCACTCCCATGTTAGTAGACATATACAGTCAGGTTTATGTGGACAGGGTACTTTTAACGAATTCAGAAGACATCTAATTAATTTGTATAGTAGTATTTACATAAAAAAGGTTCTTCACCATGAATCTCATGAGAAGATATTGTCTGATGATGGATAGATGGATGGATGTATAAATGGGGTTCTATGGAGTTATTCCAACAAACCAAGCTTCTCACCATGACCCTCACAAGGAGATATAGTCTAATGATGAATGAATGGGAATTATTCCTGCAAACTGAGGTTCCTCACTAAGTGGTTTGATGATGTGTAAGTGGAAGGGGTAGGTGGTTCTGTGGGGTTACTCCAGCAAACCAAGATTCCTCACCCTGAGATGGAAGTCGATAAAGGATGGATGGATGGAGGAGATGGTACTGTCCGGTTATTACAATACACCAAGGTTCCTCTCAGTTAAATTTTATGGAAAAGGGCTGGCTTTTCATGTGAGGAGCTGAATTCCCCTACTGTCATTTACCTCTACAGACACTTCTGAAGATTGGCCAGTTCCGGCATTGATTCAATCAGAAATTCCCATCACTGCACACCTACCTGTCAGCTGGAGGACCTCGCAGAAGCTTTATTCGTGTCGTACGTTTCGGAAGCACGCTGACGTACGAACGCAACACCTGTACTGGGGCTCGTCTCTGACTCACCACTGGATCGTGCGACTTTTTCCAGCAGACACGGCCCGTACCGCCGCGCATGGATGCACAAAAGGAGCTGTCCCGGACTCAAGCGGGAGCGCGACTCAAAACGCTGGGGGATAAAAAAAAAACTTCCCGGTCATATTCACCACCTTTGTTTTGACTGACAGCGACTGACAGGTGCATCTTTGGGTCGAGAAAGTCAGCGACGGTCTCCCGGCTCATAACTATTCAACGCCTTCCGCATCTAAGAAGTTGGATTTGTTCCACAAAGACCGAAATTTCTCCTCTTCATATACATTTTAAACCCACGCGGGAAGGCATTTGCATTAAAAAGGGGAATACAATCGCTTTAATTTTTAACAAGCCAATTTGACGAGGGCAGAAAGAATCACACGACTGACAGAACTCGAAATTATGCATAGTATTAAAGGAGGGATATGTTAATATGGTCCCGACATCAATCAAATCAAAATGCGGAAGAAAATAGAAAAGAATATCCATAGGTTTCAATAAAAATAACATTAAAGCAAATCCCCCATAAATCTTGCAAATTGATCAGGGCCCATGTAAGGAATTAATCATGAGCTGAACTTCATATATCAAACGCTCATAAATAAATAAACACCCAAACAATTTATCATATTCAGGTTGAAGTCAATACCTCATTAGTTAAAGTTATGGAATTGTCTACAGAATCCAAATATAAGGGTCAAAAATTGACACACAGCACAATACATGAATGAAGACAAAGCATTGCGATTATCAGTTGTTGTTTTCGTCATTTTAACGTACAGGTACTGGTAAATTTAACTCGTGGCCGTTGTTTTAGTCATGAGAGACATTGGTTGGTTTTGATCACACATGACAGTAGTGGTCATGGAACTGGAAATTTCACCCCCAGAAATTTCCATCATCCTCAGCTTCATTATTCATGTACAAGATGGCTTTCGATGGTACAACAGACAGAGCACTGGCCTCTTGCTCAGACACATTAGCTGCCACTCCCCCCCCCCCCATAATGTATGATTCATCCCCGGGTCTGGCGGTCCTCGAGGAGACACGAGGTAACGCTGTTTACGTCAGGGAGACGCGACTTTACTGAAAGTGACTCCCAGCTGTTACGAAGCCTGCGGCATTGTGGGTAGCGGCAGTTCAGAGAGGAGCAGGTGCTCTGTTAGCAAAAGACCCAGCTCAGAAGCAATAAAGTTTATAAGATGTAGTGACAGATACTAAAATAGCTAGAGTTTGCATATGAATAATCCCCATTGTAAATAATGCTGTAACAGTATGCAACCATTTATTCAATTATGCGTAGGCCTATGCTAAAGCAGAATATAGGCTGCTATAGAGTTAATGGTGTGGATTATGGATCTCTTCCGCTGGGCTATAATGTTCTGATTATTATTTATACGGTTCATGGGTGTCATGTTTGACAAAACAGGAACTTTATTGCTGTTGCATAAGAGGGGCTGCAAATTCTTTTACTAAGAATAGGAGACTAAACAGCGATCTAGGAAACTACACGTCACGGAGCATGCATTATATGGCTGGTAATTAGTTATACATATACAAGTACTAAAGCATTAAGGGAAATATACTTAACGTCCCCTTGTTAGGAGACCAAATTCTATTAATTTACCGATGGTTTCACGTTCGTATCAAAACACATGAATGTTTTATACCCAACAGACTGTAAAACGGTTATTCCCCTCCAAGCAAACATCCATAAGGATAATTTAGAATCGTTTTTGCAATCGACTTCTTCACTGAAAAACTTCCATCTCACTGAATCTCTTATTTAACGCCAGCCACGGTCCACAGGCGATGCTCTCAAAACAGAATTGGGCTGCACAGTAAACAAGATTAAGCAGATGGCTGTGAATCTCGATAGCCCAGCATTTAAAGAATACGTAAAATCAGACGTAGGTGATAGTGCTGTATATAATGGAGGTGGGAAAGGTTGTGGCAGAATCGCCGGTAAATGTGAAACACGCAGGCAGATTGCACGTGCCACAGATATACTGTATACAGCCTCTTATAAGAAGTTAGAAAAGAAATACAGGCTCACTTATGGGCCTACGTAAAAAACGAATGCAGCAATGATTTTCTTTCTAAGAAAATTACCACCCGCTGCTCCAAAAAAATCTCAAAGTGAAAGTTTTGTGTTGGAATTATAGATCTAAAATTTGGAATTACTGGGTTAAAGGTTCTGTTAGTATTCTGGGGGGGCACCCATCTTCCCTCACAGGAGCCTTGATTTACAATAATAGAGATTTTGCGAATTGCGGAGAGGATCGCTGCGGACGCACTTCAATCTTGTACCGGATGTATTGTTATGAGAAATTGAGCCAGTTCTGTATGAGGCCAGGAGGAAAAGGAGGAGCCCTTAACCGGCCCGCTGATTCACGGCTGGAAGGGATTACGCAGGACTCTCATTATCTGTCTGATAAACAAAAGATGGACGAACAGAGGCGAAGACACTATAACCACTTTCCCAGGGATTAAGCGAAGCTTTTTTAATATGCACATTTTTAATGCTTTTACGTCTAAACCAAGCACTTCGTCTCTGCAGTAGTCTGGTACCTCCTTAATTCACGTGCTTTTAATTGCATTAGTGCTATTATTTTCAAAATGGCAAAATGTCTCAAACTGACTAAAAGTCAGAAATCAGTTTAGTTCAGATGTAAACTGGGCTTGTGCAATAAGGGGGCCGGAGCGCCAGCGGGTTTGATGGAGGTGAACAGGTGCATGAAGGGACGCCCCCTAAATCTGCGGCGTGTGCCAACATCGTGACCGCGGTGCTCCGTCACCGGCAGACTGTGTGCCAGCTCTCCGCGGGCACGTCTAATTCGTGTGCCTTAACACGTCGAGGAACAGAATTAATTTAACCCATCCCCCTGCTTCCAATCTGCTGCCCGCAACCGCACCCCCTCATCCCATTTCTCACCGTGCCCTTCGATCCCGTCTTGACCGTGCCAGACTCCGGTAGCCGCCAAAGCCGGTTATTATCAAATCGGACAACAACCTCATCGGGGGCGCTCGTCCTTCTAACCCGATGATTGAACCGGACGAGGGGGTATTAAGTATCCAAATTAATCGGGACTAATTTCTATTTGCCGTCCGTTAGAGCAGCGGTCGTGGCTACAGTGTCAGGTGGAATAATGAAGCCCGCGGAGTCAGAGGAATTAACCCCAGATTCATCAGCTTGTCACGGGCGGACCGAAAGAGCGGCTCCGCAAGAATGAAGAAGTGCCTCATTAGGGGGAAGCGGTCCGTGTTCCCCGGCCGTGTAACGTGCCGTGCAATCACTCGCTTGTTATTTATGACAGCTGCCATAATCTTTGGAGATTACGCTCCGAGGGGGTAATTAGCGAAGGTTGCATCAGGGGCAATTAGGACCCGGCGTCCCAACCTGACAGGCCCGCTACTCCGGTTCTCCCACCAGTGATCCGTGGAAAACTTAATCAAGTCTGTATTCTTATGACAGTTTATTAACACTCTGCAGTCTGAAAGAGGGGTGGGTTAGGTTAGAGAGACATTCATTTACTGACCCTAAAATGAAGGGTCACCTGACCACCCTCATATGGCATTTTTGTAGCTAATTTATTGCCTAGCAAGCGGTGCACTTCAACTTTAGGAATAAAACGCGGAAAAAAGGATGAATTGTAAAACTTCCTAGTTTAGAGCGCGATAAAGCGAATATGAAAGGACTTATCGCCTCTAAGTGAAACACACAGATCAAACACAGTGATACACACACCTGCGCTAAGGGTGACATTTTCACCCATAATTTATTTTAAAGAAATGTTGTGCCTTGGCAACAAATGCCGAGTGATTTTCTGGCAGGATCAGTAAGAAATGAAGGCACCGTCACTATCCCATGGGGTTTCTACTACGCCATTAATTCCAGTGTAAAGACACGTGTGGCATACGTAGTGGGATGACTGTTAGCGTGACTGGGTATGCGGGCGGATTTGACAGCGTCGGTACACGCAGAAGGCCAAAGGATCGTGCCCCCGCTCGCTTTAGTATGTTCACAGGACCCAAGCTGTGAATCCATTTACATAACACTCCCGCTAATGCTAACGCCATATGCTCGGAGTAGCATTAGCGACGTCTCCAGGAAAACGCCTGGCCTTGTTTTAATCTGGTTCTAATAATCGGGGTGGGTTGCAAAGGGAGAATCGACATCAGCAAGCTACTCCACCTGAGTCTCCTTCTAACATCTGACCTCTGCCAGTATCACCTCTGCATGCCAAAAGGGGGCAGCATAGATCTATTAGTTAGAGCAGGATGATAGCTACCCGCTGAACCCTTATGTCACCCAGTGGTGCATCAGAGACACTGCTGTGGTTGCATTCAAGGCTGGACATTGTGGCACTATTACCGATCTCTCTGAATAACCTAATACATTGAACAGCACCCCTAATAACAAAGCCGGTCGGCCAGATTTAAAAAGCAAACACACAAAAGAATGTCAAGATAAACATAGCAGCCAATGATCTGATGATTTTATTTATTTATTTTTTCATTAAAAGTTGGGAAATGTTTTGCAATGTCTTAAAATGATGGTTAGTTATATTGAAGAAAATGTTTCTAAGATGTACAATAAATATTATTGGCAAGTGTTCCATTAATTGAGTAATAAAGAAATGTTGCAATTTTAAAACCACAGTTACAAAATGTGCTTCAGCATTTAAAAAAAAAACAAACAAAAAAACACTATAATTTTGCTACAGTTCCCTGAAGTAACGTAGGGGTCTTGAGGTATACTGGAGCTTGTAGATATATCATAGCTACTTAGGTGGTTATTTGTTACTTACGCAGCTTTGGATACCGGACTTGTGTTAATATGGAGGTTTTTGTAAGGGGCTTTAACAAATAAATGTACTATTGTGCTAACAAAATGCACCCTAAGTATCAATGCATTGTAGTTTAAGGAGGACTTGAATTTTTTTAAAGGTGACGAAAGGCTCAGAGCCCTTTTAAGGAGTCCTTTTATACTTACGCGATTCTGGTAGCTCATTCACATCTGCGGTATCCATTACTACCAGGTCAGGCTGAAATCAAGCTTTGACTGAACTCCCATTAGTGGCTGCTTTGTGCCACCACAGTAAGGAGATTCCCCTTCTTTGAGAAACATCCCCCCTCTGTGGCTTCATTAGGGACATTTCCAGTCCAGGTGATGTACAATACCAACATGTGATATATTTACAGAACACAAGGAGATCCACACCAAGATTTTTTTGCTGTTGTGAGAAAAAAAAAAAAAACGGGTTAATTACTCAACCCTGTGCATCTCTCTTTTTTCCCCCTAGTTTAATCTTCTTACTTTAATCACTGGAATCGGATGCTTACAATAGCAACGCATACAAACAATCCCCCATAATCATTAATAAACAGAAAACACAATGTCGTGCAGACCATGCAGGGGCTGTGTCTGATTTGCTTCAGTGTTATTGCAAAATGAGCTGGAAAAACTTCTTTATTTGTACACAGTCCTTATTTCGCCTTTCTTCTGGGTCTGCTTTAGTGATGTCCGTTTTTTTTTTAATGCTCATACATTTGTATTGTAACATTTTTCTATCGTGAATTGTCCGTTTGGGACGCGAGCGATGGGGACGGTAGGATTATGCAGCCTGTTTTCGTCAGGACTGATTTGCTCATGATACTTAATGGAGAGAAAGGTAGATTCTATGCGAAATGTAGGCAGGCTTCCTGAGGTCAAGAGGAGGACAACCTATTAGTATTAAAACCGATGCGTAGCTCATAATGCATCTCTGGATACGAAGTAAATGTAGATATAGTCTCTGAGTATATTCACACATATATTCAGCGGTCGGCTCAATTGTTCAACTCTTACAAGAGATGAATGCTTTCAAATGCATCTGAGCATTCCAGCACCCACTCTAACAAGATACCTCAACTGCACACAGATGCCAAAAGCTGCTCTTTCTCCCACATTCATCAGCTACACGCCGACATGGACACAAGCACCTGGATGGCACGTTTAGCCGTCCGCCCGGCGCTGCTCCATCACTCCACCTCCGAGGATGACAGGCGGCGACGTCACCGCGGCCGAGGTGACTATGGACGACGACGTCACAGGAAGAGCGTCACATTGTCGTTCGATTCCGAAGATCCGAAATCCTAAATCTTCGTGTTGGAAATGTGTAACTATTTGATAAGAGTTTACAGATGCTCGCATTTGAATAAACACTATTATCGGCTAATATATTAACACCGTTAGTCTGACCATTGCTAATATATTATGCATTCTAGTACCTGCATTGTTATAACATTACTCTGCCCCCTGCAGGACCCTTTAAGTAACTGATGTATATTACGATTCAGTTCCAGCCATGATTTGGGAAGTCCTAACTTCCATATATGGGTGTCCCCGTCTAAGGTTTTGGCATCAGGGCTGGACTATGTATTCAAGCTATTAAAGGAGCCTATTGATTGGTACAGGGAAAGTAAAAAAAACAAAAACAAATGACCAGTCAGAGGACTGCTTCTAAACAGCAGTGCTGCTTAGTGAAATAGCATTGGCTAGTACTGAAGTACATACACAATGGACCAATCAGGGAATGGGTTTCAAAATATGGCACTGCTTACTAAATCAGTATTCATGTTTTTAGACATGCGTACGCCATCCCCCGCGGCAAGGCGCTCTTCCATTGATGAAATCTGGGGCTAATGATTCTTTGAGGTGCCATATGATGTTATGGGGAGACAAAACCGATATTTATAGAACGACTTCGAGAATATGTGGGATATTGAGGAACAGAAGCGTTACTCACTAGGAAAATGCATAATTTAAAAACCTCATCTGATTATGTGATGTAAACCTGATGCAATGTGCGGCAAAAACTAATGAGCCACACGGAGACGGGGCGTGTTGGGTGTGTGGAGGATGTTCAGAGGGGGGATATTGGCCCTTTCTGATCATCTCCTGTTTGTGCAGCCGGCGGAATTTATTGTATTTCAAGAAATCAATTCAGCCGGCGTATATAAATGGTCTTAGGTAATATGGAAGTGGCCATTAAAAATGCAATAATTATTACAGTCCAGTGAAATCATTCCAAGTAAGTAAAAGCATCTGAAATCATCTGGACAAAGCTTAGGGGCAGGCTAGTATTCAAACAATAGAAGGCAATTTTTGTCTTTCTTGCATCAGTACATAATAATTCTTACGATCAAACTATGCAGGCAGTAACATACCCAACTGAGACAAAGGCCCTTGCAAATAATCAATAAAGATACGCGACTAGCTACTCTAGAGGTACGTATATATGGAATAGGTGTAAAATGGACATAAGAAATGACTGAATGAATGATAATTATGTGAAATTAACTTGAGATAAATCAAAGGAACGGCTGAAGTGGCAGTGGGGCGAAGTTCGTGGCGCAAAGTGCCGCGATTTCCGCTAAAAGGAGCCACGCATTTCAGTCTTAGCGCTCGGCGTAGAGTCGTCGAATCGCAAAGGGCTAGAAACGGATCCTAAAGCAGTTGCCGGCAGCGCTGATGCTAATGGGTCGGCGGCGGGGGGGGGATCTCGGTGGACGCCGGGCCGAGCTCCACCTCACAAAGGGCTCTTTCTTTAGCCGGGCAGCCTCACCTGAAGGCTGAATCGCGAGCCTTATACGGGTTATCTGTTTAGGTTTTTGTGCCGCGTCCATGATG
>JABFDZ020000052.1:5129798-5146526 GCA_019775955.2 Pollimyrus isidori
CCCCCCCCCCCCCCCCCCCCCCCCCCCCCCCCCCCCCCCCCCCCCCCCCCCCCCCCCCCCCCCCCCCCCCCGTAGCAGGTGTCTCTCTTCTTTCACTGGCCTCTCAGTCAGATGCGGAGCTGAACTTCCTCAAAAACGCAAAAGCCGAGGTCAGGGAGAGAACGCTGGAGAGCAGCCAAGTCCGCCCGTTCGTAGCCAGATACCCTGAAGGTTAATGTAGTCGTGGACTCACCCAGTCATCTTCGATTACTAATGTACGAGGGTGTAAGTTACGAAATTGCTCCCAGTTGGCACTGGAGGGTGGCTTCGTATCCAGTCAGGGCTACCTGGGGTAGC
Source organism: Pollimyrus isidori (assembly GCA_019775955.2). Classification (NCBI taxonomy): domain Eukaryota; kingdom Metazoa; phylum Chordata; class Actinopteri; order Osteoglossiformes; family Mormyridae; genus Pollimyrus; species Pollimyrus isidori. Next base: position 5,130,135 of record JABFDZ020000052.1, read on the forward strand.
AATTTACAACTGTTGGCTCAGCCAGGGCAACACATTCATGGACGCGGTATTGCAGAAGGTTCACGGAACCACACCCCCTCCACCTTCGCCGTTTTCATAGATTTGGTCTATTTCCCTACTTTTGTTTGCCGTCGTTACAAAAGGGTGCAGCTGTAACGATGAAGGGAAGAACCTGGACAGCGAATCTCACAACGCTAGCCGGTCTCCTCAAGAGCACCTTCATTATGCCTCTGTGTCCACTGTTATGTATCAATCTAGGCTGTAATTGGAACTGAAATGCGAGCGGCCCCCAGGTTATGAACCAGCTCTGCTCCCTAGTTCTGTCTAAGTTGAATTTGTAGGCAAGTCGGAAAAATAATTATACGGTAATAATAAATTTAACTACATAGAGTACTGTACTGTACCTTGAGCCGACGACCCACTGCAATGTTTTCATGAGGGTCACAAATTAGCGCGTGCTTTTGCGTATTTAACCCAAATTCTTAATATCCCCGCTGGAACAAAAATACGCTAATGACAGCTTGAGATGTGTTTAAGGTTTGTTTTCTCAAGAGGTTTAGCTCATCATACCAGTTTATGATGGTCTTTCCAGCTGGTTTACCTGGTTTAACATGGTTTCTGCCCCCAATTAATCCATCGAAGAGCAACAAAAGTTGGGACGTGACCATCTAAAACCATGTTGGACTAGCTAAATTCAGCCAAAATAAGCTGCCGTTTCAGCAATGATAATACGCTTTATGGCAGCGCATTCGTAAGTACATGATGTCCGTAAGTTGGAGTTTCTTAACCTGGGGGCTACGTATATATATGCCTTATTGCCAGGTGGATCCAATATATTCCGATAAGAAATTGAAGAAATACAATTATGTCTGTATCATTATCGGAATTGTTCCAATAGCTTGTCCCTGGACCACAGCAAAGATGGCTGACATAGGAGATCTTTGTCTCAGGCTCCCATGCCGACGGCTAAATTACGTCACCGACAGCGCTGGGACGTTCCTTCTAGCCGCCCCCAGTACCTGCGGCAAGTGTTGCTGTATAGGGAGAGACGCAGAGGCGTCTAGCTAGGCCAACGGAATGAAGAAGAACCGGGGCCAAAACGGCACCATTAATTGAAACGTGATGAAGTCCCCCGTGTCAATGGTAACGAAGCGTTACGCGCGGAAAATTGGATCTAGATACAACAATGATATATCTTTTTTATAATCTATTTCGGCATTCGCTGCTTAATTTATACAGCTATTGCATTCGTTTGCAATAATTGTGGAATATTGGTCCCGCGATCCGCACAATTGACTTAAGATAATATTTTATTTCTCAAAATTATTAGTGAAATGACAGGCATCTGGTGTGAACAGTCCATAATTTTATGCAAGCTGAAATATATAAATAACATATTATTGTACTGATTGTTGTAAAGGAGGTGATTGTTAATGTTAACACGAGTTACTCTGCCGGTGTTCTATAAAGACACGTAAAACATTTTACATTTCAGATCATATTCGGTCTATGTTGTCTGCCCCTTAGATAATGTGTCTTTTTGTCATAATTATGTACTGAAAGCTAACATCTGCCCGACAAGTTTCATTCGAGAAGTATTTCAATTAGAGTAACACTTGTCAAGCGTTAGTACAAATGAATACAAATGAACTCAGTCCCGTGGATGAAATTGGCCGTAAGAAAAAAGGGATGTTGGCAAACCATGTGGAACATTAACGCCGCAGAGTGTAGGGGGAAACGCACCATTTCTGCCCTCAACAGTCAACTGTCACCAAATATCTTCTGGAAACTCCAGGAGGTACGAATAAAACGTCCAGACTTACAATGTTTGGTCTCCTGCAGAATGTTTGGAGCGTCTCCGTCCAAACTAACCCCCGTCCACAATCTGTCTTGTGCAACTGTTAAAACGCTTTTAATTTTCCATGGAAACGACAGAAGATCTGTCCCTCGAGATTTATGGGGGGGGGAGGTGGGGGGTTTCCATGTATTAATATGTGCGGCATCAATTTCCACAATGGATGGATTTTTTTTTTTTTTTAAGTTTCTCATCTGATAATTGCAGTATGCATAGAAGTGAACGTTATCACAGTAGTATTTAACTCAAACAGGATGGGTATATGTCCACACACTTTGACCTTAAACTCATGAGCACCAAATGAAAAACTGTAAAATGGATGGATATGCACAAGAAAAACAGTAAAATTCATATTCCATTTTATCAAAATATGAAACTTGTTGCTCTTTTACTATAATTGCATTTAAAAGGAGTTTTTTTTGCCATAGGTGCCATATTACAAGCAATACCAGTCATGGGTTTGTAATGGTATTCGTTCTAAGGACCAAAATACCTTGATTATTGTTCATACTTTCCCTAGTAAATTTTCATCGTGTTCATTCCTGTTTACATCTTTATTTACAGGCTCACGAACCTTAAGGACATATTCTGGAACTTGAGAGGTTGATGCCTGTAGCAAACACACAGCTGGTCTCGGACCAGGCCTGACGGCGCTGCCAAAGCTTTGAGGAAGCACCTTAAAAACATTACGGTATTCTACTGTAAGTACTCTAGCAGGTGCTCAGTATCAAAGTGCCACCCAAAGGCAGGAAATTCAAAGTCAGCCATTGGTCCGTGTACATAACACAGCGGCGCCATCATGAGTACATTACACCATGGCCCTTGCAGAAGAGCTCCTTTAAAATTTTATGTAGGGCAGACATGGGCCTTGTGTTCTTTTGTTACTATGGCGAAGCGCTCTCCCGTGTCACATGACGAGGATCTAAATCCCCCGACCGCAGAACTCCCAGGTGCCTCAGCTGCCTCCTGGGAAAAAGGCCATTTAACTGTTTTTCAGTGCGAGTTTCTGTTGGCCAAGTAGATCTCAGGAACAAGATAAGGCAACCGCAATCATAAAAAAAAACAGATATTATTGCCGAAATGTTAGACCGGTATTAGGTACAGCCGCAAACCAGATGAAGAAAAAATAATTCTGACTCATGGACTGAAAGAAATGCAGTTTTAAAATTCAAAGTATATGGAAGACTATTATTCATCGTCTGTTTTTCACGTCAGATGTGTAAGTGTATTACCGTTGTCAAAGCGCTATCCTAATCCTTCCCCAGCCCACGGCCTTAAAAATCAAACATCCTGGCAAATTCCTCTTCCCTCTGTACCCTGCCCAGTGCTGCGGGAGCGCCGTTTGTATTTTCAGTCATAAACGCTCCGGTTCAGCTCCTGGGAACACCTCGCTTTTGTCTGCGCGCCGAAGCTGAAATACAATGCGATGACAAGCCCAAGAGCACATTTTACAGCTTCCCGGCGAGCGCTTCCTGTAAAAACAAAGTTCTTAGGCTTCCAGGTTACGGCCGGCTCGCACCCGTGATGAATGACACGCTTTTTTTTTTTCTTTTAGTCACAAATGCAGCTGCAGATGCTGCCTTATTATTTTTCCCCTCCAAGTCATTTTGTCATTTAAAACATAGGAGGCGCAACCAGGGCAGCTAACAGAGAGAGCCGACTCCATACCACTCAATCATCGTAAAAGGAGAAATTTAGAAAGCTTTCATATCAGCTTTTAAACAATGTACCTTTATTCTGCAAACTGACAAACTTGACTGAAAGAAAGAGGAGTAGAACCTCAAATAATTATGATATCCTGGTCTTTGCGTTTACAGTTTCCATCATTTTTGCCTTTCGCCCAAATTTTGAAAGGGTCACAACAGGATCCAAGGCTTGCAAGTGAACTATTTAGCTTAAAAGTCCGTAAAGGTTTCTAGCTTGTCCTGACCATCTCCGGTTTCTTTCTGCCTGCCGTTGTGCCCTGTTCAGAAACTTGTTGATTCCATTATTGAGCTCGATAAATATCTCCTGAATAGTTTTATTTTTTCATGCTTTGTGAGGTCAGCTCAGTCTGCTCAAACCCTGCAACAGAGTCATCAGGAGTCCTTCGACCACAGAAGCTGAATGAATAAATTAATGTGACGCTCAAATAGCGCTTTCTAAGACACTCAAAGCCCTTTAGAGAACCAATGGGGAGACACAAGACACTCAAAGACCTTTACAGAACCAATGGGGAGACACAAGACACTCAAAGCCATTTACAGAACCAATGGGGAGACACAAGACACTCAAAGCCATTTACAGAACCAATGGGGAGACACTTCACTGTGTGGCCCCCACCTGGATGATGTAACAGCAGCCATTCTGAATCAGTACACTCACCACACAGTAGCTAAGGTGGTGAAGGGGCAGGAGAGAATTCACCAGTTAGATACAGCGGATGATTAGAAGGCCAGATCTGAAAGGTCCACAAGGGACGATCTTAGCCAGGGTGTCGGGGCACCGAACCACGTATTTATATTTTTCACAACTCAGAGATTTCACCTAATTGTAATATAGTGGATGGACAAAAACTATTAAGGTCCATCTTCCAACCTCTTATCCTAGACAGGACAAGGGTGGCAGGGCGGAGGGGCTAAAACCCATCCTAGGAAGCACAGGGCACAAGGTAGGGGCACAGCCTGGAAGGGATGCCAGTCCATCACAGGGCACACGGTGAAGGGATACGCTGGATACAATGCCAGACTATCGAAGGGCAAAAAGTACATACAACATAGATATGTAGTGATTTGGGGCTGCAGGAAGAAACCAGCCCCATACAAAGAACATTTGACCTCTCTCCCCCAATGGGAGCAGGGTCTAAACCCCCAAGGTTTGAGGTGCTAATCACTGTCACCACACATAGACCAACCTCCTAATATACATGTTTATTACTTCATATATCAAATTTAAAAATTCATCGCTCAACATCAAGACGTAAATAAATGTGATGGACTACAGATTGAGATAAAAACCTTCGGGGTTTTTGCTACACAGAAGAAGGCGAAAGTCCGCCAGCATTACCAGGCGCCGGGATCGACGGAGCTGAATTCCGCCCTTGTTTTGGCGGCGCGGCGACCTGCCCGGCGCCAACGCGGAGCTGTGCGCCCGACTTCCAGCAGGCCTCATGGGAGGCAACGAGATCCCACTGAACGCCGAGTCACCTCCCAGACCCGCGCTGTGCAAACAAGCCGCCGGGGTAGCCCGTCTGAAAGCCCCACTGAGGTCCCGTCTACGGAGCTGACTTTGAAACTCTGACCCCCCCAATATGTCCCCAACAGACTCTTCACATGATGTTGGGGAACAACAGGAAGTGGGCGGGGGTCCGATTTGACGCGCATCTCCAGCCCCACAATCAGGAACGTAAACACGACGGTAATTAGAGTGTGCGCCGAATGACACATATATCCATCTATTCAGCGCAATAAAAAAAAGGTCAGAAGCAGCAATTAGCTCGTCAAGAGTAAGAATGCAACCGTCTTCCTGGAAGGTTCTAGAAACACTGGGATTACGCTTGAAGAATGCCATGTTAGCTTAGTCGTATGATTTATTGGCCGAAGCAAGAACTCAACAATAAGGTCTTAAATTAAGCATCATAACTATATGTTTGAGTTAAACAAAATGCATTTAAGAAACATGTAGCTGAGCATTTAGAAAACCTTCGACACGCACTAATCAGCCGATGCCAAAGTGGTGCGCGTTTTTTGAGAAGCTATGTCCAGACAGTCCCGGGCGGAACCAGGGTTAAGGGCCTCGCTCGGGCCTCTTGCAGCAACATCACTCAGCCGACGCTGGGATTTGAACCGGCGACCTTCCGATCGCAGACGCCGCACACGGCCAGGCCTCGGACCTCACCGGACCGCATTTCAGATCCACCGCGGGGCCCGCAGGCCACAGACCACCAGAAACCCGCCAACATCACCTCCACAGACTCGCCATTGAGTCCGGAGATCGCACAGCGGGGCGAGACCCGTCCTGCCTCAGGTGTCCTGCCTCAGGTCCTCGAGGCGGGGAATAGAGATACCGCCACATGTCCCAACTTAGAGGGGGCCATAGAGGACTTGGGGGGGGGCAGGCACGGCTCACTAATAATGATGTGCTTTGCTCTCTCAGCTGTCTGCCGGCTCATTCAGGATGTTTTTCATGACAGCTATGTGCACCTAACTAAAAGGCTATTTAAAGCTGTCGGGTACTGACAGCCATTACCCCCGAATTTGCATCGCTCTTACGCGGCATTGTCACGGAGGATCTCCCTGCTCGTGGGCGAGCGTCTGACTTTAATTAGCTACACCTCATCTCACCCGAGGATGAAACGAAGAAGCATCTATTTCCAGACGGATCTGCTCTAATGTAGCCTTTTTCCTCCTTTTTCTTCCCCTTCTTTTCCCCCCTTTTGCCTGTTTGTTTGTTGCCTTGCCTCTATATCCCCCCCCCACGCACCCCCTACTCCTGCTCTGCACATTTGATTCCAGCAGTCATTAAATGAGATCCAAATTAATACCGACAACTAGGAACTCACACCCAGCACCCAAGAATCCGTTTCATTATTTGGTTTATTATTCAAAACCCAGCGTAGGAGATGGGCGTGAGACCGGCGCGGGTGCGAGCGAAGGAGACTAATGTTCTCTCTGCCTTTGGGAGGCGTTCATGTTGGGTTAAAATCAAATGCATCTTTCTCAGCCTCACAGACACTTCTGATTAACACGAAAAGCGTAAATGGTTGCATCATCAGCCTTCCTGACTGGATCACCTGTTGCAAAGGAGCAGGGGAAGAAAAAAAGGAAAATGGACAAGTTTAATCATTTTCCTGGGGCAGTCTTTTTTTTTTTTGACGGTAGAGGTCATAAAAGGGGCCATAATTCATACAGCGCAAGCCAACCTTATTATTAGCCAATGAGGAGTTTTGAATCACTGAGTGACAGGAGAGGCGGCCAATCAGCTTTTAGCTGGGGCCAATGCCCCTGTGGCCCCACCCCAATATACAGCCAGCCAGTAAGTGACTTAAATATAATGCACGTTTTTTTTTTTGTTTTTTTTTTAATAAAGACCAGCTCATGATACAGCTTTAAGAGGCAGTCATCCTGCTCTTTTTATAACTATTTGAACAGCTATAAATACGCTAATATTTAAATGCGCTTTTTCCAAATGCGTCCCACCTTTTCATCACGACAGGGGGCCTGGGAGTCACTGTTTTTATTGTTCTCCAGAACTTGAACACAGTGGTCAGCAGGACTGCAAAACGTTTTTTATCACAGCCTACAGCCATCGATGGCTGACGTCTCTGCAAACGTACCTTAATGGCATCACATGTACGCTCCGTTATATTACAGTAAAGCTGGCATTTAATTAACAGTATAACCAATTGCTTAAAGACTCAAAATGTTCCCTAATCATAAATCCAGATACAAAGGCATGATAAAAAAGTTTGGTTTTCAGGTGAAGAAAAACTACAACTTACAACAGACTGTGACGATCCCGGTGCGTTCCGGGCGGACAAACGGGCAAGCCAGGCAGGAATACGGACCAAAGCGGGGTTTATTGGAGCAGCACGAAAACATCACAGACGCAAATCTAAATACACACAAGACGGATCACGAGACTGGCGTGCGGCAGCGTCACACAGGTGGACACAATAGGAAATCACAGGAAGTAACCAGGTGGGCGTGGCACACACGAGGGGCTGGTACGGAGCGGACGTCGCTGAACGTTACAAAAACTTATTTTATGCACCTTTTGCCAAAAATAAGAAGCCTTCGGTTTGTGTGTACATGTGTAAATGCATGTGAATATGGATATATTTATATGTGTAGTCATGTATTTTTGGTTATAAGGTTGGTATATGACATATGGTCAACAAGGGTGGGTAATTAGGACCGAAACATTTGAATTTCTCAAGATATCCCTCCAGAATCCACAAAGCAAAACCAGATGCTGTTTTTTTTCCCCCTTTATGGCACAATCAGTTTTAAACTGGGGCTGACATTTGCTAAAATACAGGCGAAATTTTGAAATTTCTCCTCTTGTGTAAACATTTACACTTCGGAACGCAAAAAAAAAGCACACATGCGGGCACATGACCGCAGGCACTTCGAGGCAACTGCTACACAAATAAACGTTTCGATTCAGATCCTCGGATTCGCGTGTTTACCGAGGCTTTGGGGAGACGGAAGGCTGCACTGTCATGGCTGCATGAAGAAATAAATAAACCGTCGGCATGAGAAACGCAAATGTGCCCGTGAAGGGGACCAGGCGGGACCCCGAGGCCCCAGTCACTTCCTCAACATTCCCAGAATTCCCGACGCCTTTCACGCCACGGTAGACATGACATGATAGGTCGTGGCTTTTATCCAAAATGTTTGTTTTATTTCTGCACCTACCCCCCCCTCCCCCCACACCGAACCAGGGAGGGGAAGGATGAGGGACTGGAGACTATTGACGCGACGATTAAGATGCGGCAGCGAGAACTTCGCCGAATCCGTAAACGAAACTGTATACGTTTTGCCGGATCCCGTCCCTCTCTCCAGTTTTGAGGTGTAATATTATCACCCCCATCCCCCCCCGCTACACTATCTGGCTTCCGGCCATAAACACCCATCTCAGGAAATCTGACGTAGCTCGTGGTGAACGGTGGAGAAGCTACCCGGGGGGGTCTTAACGACACTTATTGGCCTCTCCTGCCATGTCATGCATCTGTTCCATTACAGAAAACCCCCCAGAGTGCCAGAGATTCCAAGAAAAACAGGGATATATATATATACAGGGGCGGGGCCAGAGGGGTGACTGACCCCAGCCGAAAGCTGATTGGCCCCTTAGAGTGCCCCTCTCCTGTCAGCGACCGATTCAGAACACATCATTGGCCAACGATGGGTTTAGCCCCTCTGTGTGAATTACGGTCCCTCTTAAGAGTGCCACCTTCCCCATGTTAAAATTCACACATTCATGCGTCCCACCGAAGTGCACGAAGGCTCGACTCGTTGTTCTTGAATTCACAATTCACCGATGACCTCGCCCATTTCCTGTTGTTGTACAGCCCCTACGCACCAGGAACTTCCCGTCTTTTGAGTTTTACCGTTTTCCGATCCCCGACTGACGACCACTCACAAAAAGTCGAAATTCCGCCGACATCAGCACTGTCGGCACATAAACACGGCGTCCTTAAATCCTGATCTCTATCCACATGGTGGCGTTTAAAAAAAAATCAACCAATACAATCTGGCAATGTCTCACACCTTCCCCCCCCCCCCCCCCCTCCCTCTTCCTCTTACTGAACCATCAAACTCAACCAATCACCAGCCCTGCAGTGCATTCCTCTCTGTCAAATGCAATTTGCAGCTGGACCAGTTCAGTCCAAAAATCTCAGGCCTATGAAACACGGCCCGGTATTTGCAGTAAAAAAAAAAAAAAAAAAAAAAAAAACTCTTTCGCTGTTAATAATTTACTACCTTTCATTTATTATCTCAGCATTACGATCGGAGAACAAGGAGATACTTCATCAAGTGACGTTTGTACAAAGAAGTCCAAAGTAGTATGAGTGCTTGATATGAACTGATCTGGGCCATCAGAAATTTTGGCACTATGGCGAGCAGAATCAATATTTATCTAAACTGCCTGCTAATTTAAAACACACACACACACACACACACACACACACAAATATACACACATACGCGCACACACACACACACACACACACGCGCGTGCACACACACACACGCACACACACACATGCACACGTACTTATGTAAATGGGGGCTCTAATCCAAATCACCCTTTACTCACACCCAGCCCTAACCTTTACCAAACAAGACTTTGGCATTTTTAGTTTTGTGATTGTATTCACAGATTTTTTATAAAATTGAGGTCATCCAAATGTGGCCCCAAAAGTAAAGTAGTTTCTGATTTTGGGGACATTTTGGCAACAGTAGCTATTATGTACGTGTAATGTGAAAATATCTTTTTCCCATTGAGAATTAAATGCACAGCATTGCAACGCAACTGCATTCAACCCTATTTGATATTTACTAATTTGCTATGATATGAGTGGGTGGTATAATTAGCAGTCTCACTGAAAGCGAGCATGAGAAGAGTTCTGGTGCAATTGTGTCAAATTGACTACATTTCTGCTATTTGGTCAATTTCAAGATGCAAAAAAACATAGTTTCAAGTGCTGTGAGGTCATACTGTTTAAAGACATTTAACTCTACCGGACCGGAAAACAGTAATAAGGGCATTATGCGTCAGGACTTAAGTAAAATCACACTTTGAGTATTTCTGCACGACTAGGAAACAGAATTATAACATGTTTTCTGGATTATACGTATCAAACACAGGGCAGAAATGTATTCATTTCAAAATAAAGAAAAGAGTCAATAAAGAACATGTCAGTTTCCAGGTCAAAGAATTTGATTTGTGTTATTTTACTGTACAAAAGAAGATCTTCCAAAAAAACTCAGCTATCTGATGGATAAAATACCCCAGAGAAATTGTTCTTCTCAGTGCATAAGAAAGATCATCAAACCATCCTTCAAACGGTCAGAAAGTTCCAAGCTGTTGCAAATAATTATGTGACTTAAACAAGTCCTGTTAAAAAATCATTAAACAGATTATTTTCAGCATTTGTAATGATATTTAATGGAATGGGCACTTATTTCACATGCAAGGAAATTAAATATGCAACACAATAAAACTAATGTTGACTTTCCGTTATAATTCTGCAAGTCTTAAAATGTATGAATGCAATCAGCTGAATAACGTAGATTTGTACATGTATCAGTTAGCCATCCTGCTTAATGCCGCAAACTGATTGCTGACCTTAACAACAGGCCGTGGCGGTTGATACACACGGGAATAATTTTGGCGGCGAGATTTCAGCGTGAAACACGGCCGTTTATATCAATCAAATTACCAGCGCAGTTGTTCTCAAGCCGTGCGTGTAAGTTAAATATATATATATATATATATATACACACCTCAGCTGTGTCAGTCAGATCCGGTTTGAAGCGGTTTAGCGACCATTAACAGGTCAAGCTCGTGAAAGGACACTTAATTGCCGCGTTAGGGTGACAGCGCAGTTATCCTGTCTGCTGCTGCAGCCTGCGGGCTGAAAATAAACGCCCCCCCCATGGAACATGGAGGAAGCTGAAAGCGATTCTGGATATTTGTCCCAAATCACAATGACTCCAGAATACCGTCTAATGACAACTAAACATTGTGACACATAAGCGTGATGTAGACGCTAATAATACGTTATTAAATATGCACAGAGGAGGTCAATGACCCGAGTCCCGACCAACCCCCGAAGTCGAAAAACATGACCGTTAAGGGCCGTGTGTCTTGATTAAATTAGCAATGGAGTATCAGTTAACACTCAAACCGAGCCCTTTAGAAGTGTTTACTCAAACTTGAGTCACATGCAGTGAACTCTACGTGTACCGAGAGAGGTGCACATTTTAAATAAACGTGATTGTAACCTCATGCTCTAATACACTGAGCAGAAGTGATACAGACACTCAGGGAAGAAGTTACAGAAGATTAAAACCACAGTGTCTTAGTTAATGTGGTTACAATTACTGCAGATTACACAGAATTGCTTCCACATGACTCCAGAGTAAAATGTGATTATTTCCAGTGTGGGACGACTAGGTGCTTTTCCGTGGGATTTTGCGTTGAGAAAACGTGAACGAAGGTTATATCAATGAAAATCTGCCTGCTTATATTTCCTGTCTGTTGTTTCATTCGATGCCTTTAAGGAAGCATAAGTGTGTCGAAACAGACAGGGGACTCTAAGATGCTACAATATGCTAAAATGAAATCTCAGTTTTGCATGTAGGATTGATTGATTCTCTCACATGTTCAGTAACAAGTGGCAGAACGCCAACAATACAAACCCAGTGACTATTAAAGCAAATAAATTCACTTGGGCAATTTTTCATCAATTATTCACTTACACCTAGCTACATAAAAATGCATTTACTTATATGTAGTAAGTATACCATATCTACTTGTATAAATAAATATTGCACGTAAGAAGCAGGAATTTCCTCTGCCTATCTGCTCGCATCTCTACATTTTCATAAACATCTGCTCCCCATACATTTTGCCTGGTTTTCAATCAGATAACATTCGTCGTAGACCTTTTCTGTACTATGAGGTTCACTCAGTAGAAATTTGCTGTAGTACACTTGCTAGGGCACTCTTTAATTCCCCAAACCACTTAAACGGTGGATCGGCCTCCTTCAGAGGAGCCGCTTCGCACAACGTCGAACTGATGCCTCTTGCACTCGTGGCCTCGCCGTGAGCCTTAACGAGTCCCGCCGTTCTCCTCTGACCTCCCTCATTAATGAGGAGTTCTCAGACGCGGAAATACTACTGCCTGGACGTTCTCGGTTCATCACACATCTCTGGACACCTCATTGCATGGAAACCTCAGGAGGGCGGCCGTTTCTGAGGCGATGAGAGCATCGCTAACGGCGAGAACAATCGCCGCAGGTTCGGAATCTCTCGGATCTCGCGCGTTAGCCCCAAACGTTAGGTGGACCTCTGGATCGCATACTTATTGCGACACTCGTGGGGGAGTCGAGCCGTGATTGGCCGCTCGCATTATGAAGCGGGTGTGGCTAACAAAAATGGCCAATGAGGACAATCGCCTCCTTTCGATCGAGGTTACAAGGTGCAAGAGCGACTGAAGGTCCTTCAGAGCGAACATGGCTTGGCGATAATAAAAATCTGTGACTTTATAGAAGAGTTTAAAATACTAGAAACTCCAATTGGATTGCATCAGCTGGCTGTTCCATTATTATTATTATTACTATTATAGCTATGCCAGAGTAATCGGAGTTGCGCTGTAAACCGGCGATTCAGTGCAGATGGAAGAGAACCCAGCCAATGGGAAGCACCAAGATGGCTGCCGAACCGTGGCCCAGCGGGGTCCCTGCAGACGTGGAGCGTGGGGACGACATGCCACTCAGCTCCCCTCTCCCCACCCCACGAGCGCAGGAGCAAGAAAAACAGACACTGTAAATATAGAGAGCAGCGTTTCCATCTGCTTCAAATGCATATTTAATTTGTTCTTTCGTTATGGGCCGAGGAATTTTTATTTTGCCGCGTGTTATGTACAGTAAAAAAAAAATCATCTACAGAAGTGATTTTGCTTGCTTATGCGTGGTGCACATTTCTCAGCATAGTTGTTCTAAATTGCATCTTTTATTGAGCTAAATTTCTTAGAACATTTGGATTATGGCGCACACTTGTGGTTTAATGATTATTTTATTGCGAAGAATCTGTCAGGTCAAGTCGGGTCACATAAGGAAAAATGTTTTCAAAGAGAAAAGCCAGTGCTTTTACATCCAGGGTTCAAACTGAGTTAAAATAGAAACTCTATGGAAAAAACAGAGTGACTCGTGAAACTAGATGACTAAAAGAATCACATTCTGAACTTCTGGGAACAGCCCAGCCAGGTCGAGGGGTCCTCCCTTAGACAAACAGATTAAAATCCACTCTGAAGCAGCTGGATGCAATGATAAGGGACAAAAAAATAACAGATTTACCTGGCAGAAAAACAGGAATGGGCCATTTTCTTTAGACTGTGAAGCCTTCACTTGGATGCAACCAATTAGCTCGTAGGTTCTAGCGACAAGCTACTCACTCAGCTAGCAATTAAGTCAAAAAGCTAAGCGCCAACAAACTTCACGTTTTCCGCATGCCCGCGTGGTGGATGGGCGTCTGGGGCCGTCTGTTTCAATGCCCCCCGAAATATCATCCAGAGGTCAAGAGCGTGAAAAGGGAAATGTTTTACGCATGTATCTCTTTCTTTGCGGCTCAGGAGAAGCGAGATTTTGGGACGATATGATTTTTTGGTGTTCTGATAACAGGAAGTATTGAATGTCTGAGAAAAAATGTACGGCGATCCTCAGACATCTTGAGGGGGACATATGCTCACCATCCGCTGGTTTCCCTTATAGGGAGTCAAAGCTACGTTGTTGTTTGACTTCAAGTTAGCTGCCTTGTTGCAGTAACTGTTTGCATGTCAGGGCCATGGACCGTGGCGCTGGGGCCACCGGGGGGGGCTATCATGAAAAAAATCACTGGTGAATCATCTAAAACAGATACAACTTTATGAATAAAAGCCTGAATTATATTTGTGTCATTTTTAAACAAAAGGTTTCCAGAGAAAACAGCCAAGTAGAGATAACTTTATGCCCCCATAATGCCCCTCCCCTCACTATGCCCACCATGCTCCGCCCCCATTATGCCCCTCCCCTCACTATGCCCATCATGCTCCGCCCCTTCATTTTGTCCCCATCCTGCTCCACCTCACCCATCATGCTCCTCCCTCTCATTATACCCCCTCCCTGGAAAGGTAAAGGCAGCCCTGGGGGGCAGAAGGTGCAGGGGGGGGGGTCAAGCTAACCATGAAGACCTCATTTAGACTCCTTTCTAAATTCGGAAAACGGGTCCGGAGAATATACCATCAGGAAACCTGCACGTCTTAGTCCCTCTGGCCGAAATACAAGACAAACTGGGCAGCGGAGCCAGAACAAACAGCCCATTCCCGACTAGGAAATCATTTTGACAAAGGGAGCTCGAAATTTATTCCAAAAGCAATGGGATGCTGCTTTAAATGGCGAAGATTTTCCGAGGCTCTTTGGCTCTGCTCTGTTCTAGAAACGACCCAAAATATTTGCTTTATGGAACTGGATATGTTTTTTGGGGGCGATTAGCGGAGCCCCTGCCTCATGCTCTGTGTTACCCGGCTATGGCTGCAGAGTGTCACTGCGGGGAGAAATGTGCGCAAGTGTTAGCATGGAACTGCGGCCATTAGCCCGGGTTTATTTTCCCCTCCAAATGTCCCCGAAAATGGGCCGCCTCCATGTCAGGCTGTGAAAATCAGCTGCTATCAAAGCGACCGAGCATTTCTGAGGTTAGGATAGCCCCCCCCCCCTCTGTTTGGCAGAGTGGCCCAAGTTCCGGGCCCAGGCTGGTTAAACAGTGCAGTAGCCAGCTTGACCGAATCAGCATCTGATATCCGGCACATTCCGCTCTCTCTCTGGTCCGCCTCTTTCGGACAGGGATGATTATTTAATTACTGCGGCCCTGGGTGTGACAGGAACCGCCCGGCGTGCCTCGGTGAGACACACGTCCCCAGCCTATCTCCACCGTCGCTTCCTGTTATTTGTCTACAACAATTATCGGTTATCAGTGTTTTTTAGCTAACGCTAAACGCTTCTCCAGTAATCAGTGTTATTTTGCTAACACCAAACGCTTCTCCGGGTTATCGGTGTTTTTTAGCTAATGCTAAACGCTTCTCCAGTAATTGGTGTTATTCAGCTAACACCAAATACTTCTCCGGGTTATCGGTGATATTTAGCTAACGCCAAATGCTTCTCTGTTTACCAGTGATGTTTAACTAAAACCAAAGGCACATTAACATGGTTAGAGGCCCCTAGGGTGTTTGAGGTGAGAGAGACTCCCTTAATTTTCCATGCTAGCTCTGAGGAGCCTGGGCTTTAGCGTATGTAAAGCTTTGCATTTAAGTTCCCGCACAAAGCAGGTTGCTAATCAGGCACTTTCAGTTTAACACTGATGGAATTCTGGCGAGCCACCTAGCCATGTTAAAATACAAAATAACGCTATTAGCAATGAAGAGCACTGAACAAGCAACGAGCATCTCTCTCTTAATCCCAATACGAGTCTAACAGAGAGACTGCTGCCATTTTATTGTACTTAAGCCGAGTGCTAGTGTGAAAACTGGAGTTTGAAGGAAGCCGCAGAATTCAGAATGGGCTGTGAAAATGTTACAGGGGGTCTATCTGATGGTGCAGCTGAAAATATATTTATGGAGGGTATTTTTTGTGGTAAGTTGGTTTACCGCTAGTTGGTTTAATGTGATTCATACTTCTGGGCAAAGTATCACAACAGTACATTCACCTTTTGGGGCTTTCCCATGAGTATGGTAAAAAATGGAAATCTGTTTGAGATTTCACGCTCTTGGCAGCCCATTATGAAGGACGACGCTAACGCTCATCACTCTTTATAGGGCACACTTTTAGCTGTTAATTGCCTTTATTTGTTAATAGCTACTAAATTCCTAACACGATCACGATTTTAACACATAAAACTAAACATAAACTGGAAAGCCAACTATTACGAAGGGAAAATAGAAATGCATTTTAAACAACATTATGTGTAAAAACTTCTTGGGAAATCGAGGCCCGGATTTGACCAGATTTCCTTGTCGTTAAGATCAATGGTATCTTCAGGTTTTGGATCTTTGCTGTTGAACCCATGAACGGGAAAACCGATGGTTTGTTATACTTTGAGATGAATGTTCACTGCACCGCTGGTACTGGTTTTCCCTCCCCAAGGCCACACCTGATCAGATTTTGCCTAAATAAATCAGTTTGGCGGCAGGGAAAGTCAAATCACCTGGGGGGGGGGGGGGGCGTGTTAAAAAGACCACCCAAAAACAAAATACTTAAAGGTGGGGTGTAGCAAAAAAAAAGGGCCGGTATTTTGGG
>JABFDZ020000052.1:5245251-5262011 GCA_019775955.2 Pollimyrus isidori
CACTGAGGTCCTCCTCTGTCACTGAGGTCCTCCCCTGTCACTGAGGTCCTCCCCTAACAGCAGTGACCTGATCCCTGTCACTGAGGTCCTCCTCTGTCACTGAGGTCCTCCTCTGTCACTGAGGTCCTCCCCTGTCACTGAAATCTTCCTTTGAATTAAACAAATTAGGGCCACAGGTCACCATAGATTTGTTTTGTTTTAGTGGCCATTCCATTGGGATCACGGCATTGTGCACTTTGTAGAACCGGCAGGCGGCGTCATGAGAACACAGCTAGAAAGGCGTGTGGGGGGGCAGCAGCCTCCATGCATCACTGAGACACGCGGGCGTAGCCCCACCCTCCCGTCACGGCTTAAACACGCATGACTCATGCGGCAGGGAGACCCGGCACTTCATATGTTTAAGTGTTTTCATATCATCATCATTATCATCGCAGACATATTTTCAGCACACCCAGCCCAACACACAGTGTGAGCTGTGTGCGTGCATGCGTGTGCGTGTGTGTGTGCGTGCGTGTGTGTGTGCGTGTGCCAGAGCAGTTGGGCTGCCAGACGCGACGCTTGCCGCACCATCTGGCCTCAGCTCCTGCTCCTTCCAGAAACTTCACCCCTGTTCATCGCCCACCGCTGCCAAGCTGCAGCGCCCCCCAAGCACGCCCAAGCCCACCTCGCTCGCTTCCGCTGTGACCCCTCCCATTGTCCCGGGGGGGGGTCTCACCTCAGGGGGTTGCAGTACAAGGCTGGACACCTTTCTATCCTGCTCTGATCTCCCTACATTTTCACCGCAGTGAGAGAATGTATAAATGTACAAATTACTTTTTAAAATGCACTAGAAAATACATTCTTGGGGTTCAGCACACAACAGTTTGGGTTTAAATCCTGCTTCTCTCTGCTTTCCAGTTCAGTTAGGGTAACATCCAGTACAGTTAGGGTAACTGGTCATGCTGGACTGTGTGTAGTGTGTATGAGCACTGCAATGGACTAATATCCCATCCAAAATGTAAACAGCCCCCCCCAGCAGAAAGATTAACAAATTAATTACCTCTTAAATTATACGAAGAGAAAATCCACCAAGATGCATTGATTCAAACACAAATCAGTCCGAAGATTTCGAGGATCCATCAGAATGAAGTTCAGATTTTGACAGCTACAAAAACCATATCACGGCTCTGAGAACCTTCTGGAAGGACCCTTTTCCAGCAAGTCAGGTGCAAGTCCTCTGAAGGCTGTCAGCAGCACAGCCATATGTCCAAGAGATACTTCCCATGGCACTTAATTCGCAGACATTAACTGGACGACACTATTACGGTCTGCTCAACACACAAAACCCAGGAGCTCCCATAATCCTCGGTGCCGGCTTTGAAGGCTCTGCAGCTACTGGAGGCCAAAGCACTTTCGAAAACGAGCGCTTATAGCGTAGCAACCATATCTAGGTGTCTGTCGGATGCGGAACTTAAAAACGGCTGAAAATGTAGCCACAGGGACAACGGCGCAGTAAAGGAGCAGAACACGGAGTGAAAACAAGGTACTCAATACGGAAGGAGAGAGCATCGGAATGGCCGCCCAGGTTGCCAGGCGACGCCGCCGTTTCGCCTTATTAAGGCGTTGAGCGCCACGCGTCCGAGGGACGCCGCCAGCGATCATAAACGGGCCGCCGCAAGCTGCCTAGATAGCAGTTAGTTAGGCCCTGAACCCCAAGAACCTCCTTAGAATGTGTCACAGTCCCCCTCCCCAGTTTGCACAGGCCAAAGGCCCAAACTGGAGTCTTTTAGGCACTTTTTATTCTTCCTGTCAGGGGTCCTGTCTCACCCAGCCGCCTGCAGCCTCGCCCCTGCGACCTCGGGCTCGGCGAGCCTGTAAACATGCTACTATTAATACCGCTCCGCCCGCCCCCCGCTCCTCCCGCTCCCCGCTCTGCCTGCTCTGCCCGCTCCCTGCTCGGCCCGCTCCGCCCGCTCCCCGCCACCGTCCCCGCGTGTGTCACCGCTTTTGTACGGTGCTGTGATTGCGCTGCGATCCCCAGCCCCCCCCCCCCGGCTGCGTGCTCTCACTCGCCCGCCTCATATGATCAGTCGCTGTCACTGTCACCGATCCCGGTTACGGCTGTCAGCTCTTTACGCCCAGGGCTCTGTTACTACGGTGACGCTGTACCCGCCCCGCGCACGGATCTGTCAATCAAAACCGTTCTGCGTGGAGGTCTTAATAAGGGAACGGCCAAGAACGACGGCGATAACTTATTCAGAAAGCATGAATAATGACATTACTACCATTAATATTATTATTATTATTATTCTTATTATTGTTGCTACTATTACAATCATTCTTACATTAATTTTTGAGCAAATTAAAGGTAGGCGTACAGAATAGCTTAATATTAATAATCACCTAATTTGCTGCTGTTAGAATTGTGGTACTTCTTTGCTATCTAATGAAAAGTTTGTAAGAAGCTACGGACATAAACAGGAGCGCCCGATCAGCCGTTTATCCCCCAGAAATCCATGCTGGTGGCTGCTGGGAACTTCAGCAAAGTTCTCCTATCGCCAGACAGGCCGTCAGGCGTCTTACCAGCTAACAGACCAGTAATGTCGACCCAACGTTGCGGCTTGACACAAGGCAGGACGCAGTGAGAAGACCTCCCCTCGTGTCTGCAAAAATGCACCCCACCGTCAAAACGGAAAAGACCTCCCTGCGTCCTACTAAATTTGATTCCTCAGCCGCAAAGCGTGGCGCGCAACACCAAGGCAGCTCACTCCCCGTTTCCAGATCCGCCGCCGCATTAACGAGATCTCCGGGGCCGCCAACTGTGGCCCCCGCCCACCTGCCTATCTGCGCCACTCACGACTTGCCGAGGCAACGCCCCAAAAAGACAGCCCAGCCCTCCCCACAGGACCGACAGGGTTAAAGCAAAGACGACCTCACAGTCCGGCCTAAATAGGGTTTGACTGATTTCGTTTAGGAAGCGATGTTGTCGGAGGCTTAATTAGCACGAAAACAGATTTTCATTTGATGTGAGGTAATTTTCCACTTATGGTCTAATTCTGAGGTCTGCACACTGCAGACGGGATCCCAAAGACTCGAAGGGAACAGTTTGTCATCACAGCCATTAGCAGAAAAAGTATCTTACAGAATGTGCTGTTCCCGCATGACAGATGGGCTGTTTGTTGGTTTAAATCGATGGCAGGCTCTTTGATATTTTCCCGGCAATAACGCTGCGAGAGGAGCGCGGCAGTCACGCTGACGACGCAGGACGTGTCACGCATCGGTGACAGCACGCCGACGTCGCCCGGTGCCCCTTAATCGTCCGAAAAACCCAGCCGCCTTACTGCGAGATGGCAGTGAAGCGACGTCTTCACATCGCAGGCTAACATCTTCGTTACCCAATGAGGCGGCTGGTTTTAGCATAAGGGTCCCGGCAGATCCCCCCCTTGGCCCGCGACTTTAGCGACGCACCCGCTTAAGGTGCAAAAATGCCCCGGAAATGCCCCGGCGGCAATAACACCAGAAGTAGTCGATGGAAAATAAACAGCAATTAGCGAAGCTGCCTGCTCAACGCATCGTGCGACGAAAGACATCATTGTCCGGACACCCAAGATCACATACTGCAGTAAATCCTATCCATCCATTTCCTGTGACCGTTTGTCCTATTCATAGTCACAGGGGGTTCAGAGCCTATGCTGGAGGCTACGGGTGCGAGGTAGGGAACAATCCAGCATGGGGCGCCAACCCATCGCGGGGCAAACTCACGCGCTGTTCCGTCACACACCTGCACAGCCTAGGGGTAGTTTGGTAGTTCTAATTACCCTCAGCATGTTTTTGGACTGTGGGAGGGAACCCGGAGTACCTGTAGGAAACCCCACAACAAACGAGGAGAGCGTGCAAACCCCACACACGCGCAGAGCCAAAGCGGACACTCGAACCCTGATCCCGGAGGTGCAAATCGACGCTTCACCACTATACTGCCCCACTTACAGTAATCTTATTCTATATATAAAATGCTTTCACACAGTGCGAGAAACACCTGGATCGGAACTTTCAAGAACAAATCACGTTTGTTAGTGGCTCACTAAATATCTAAATATATATTAGCCCACCAAATCTAAATTTTGACTGAATGAAATGGCAACATTACTACTACTATTATTAATATTATTATCGTTATAAAATACGAAATGCGGTTCTGACTGACTTCCTGAGCGGCCATGTTGAAGTGGCGGGAAACAGCCGTCGGTCGCTGTACCGGGCAGCGCCTCACGACACCCCCAATGGAGGAGGTGGTTCAGCGTTATGGGGACCCACCGCCGCATGTTATCGCCGCAGTGAGGAGGCCTGACAACCCGCCCCGGGGCCTCCGCCTCGGCGACACCCAGAGAGGCGCACGCACACACGCCAGTCATGCACACCGCCGCTATCTTCACTAAACTATTTACCCCTTTTCTATCTGGGAGGGGTCCCAGCAAAGGTGGTGGGGGGGGGAACCTGGAGGGGCAGGGGAGAGCGTACCTGCTTGGTCATGGAGTCGATGAGTCTGACGTAGAAGTCCTGCTCCGTGCGGATGCCTTTTGGGGAGGGAAGAGATTCGTAGTGTTAAAAACAGGAACCTGGCGCCAATGCGACAAATAAAATGTGACGCGTCGTGCAACTGCGGGCGCCCAGGATGCAGGCCTAGGTGGCAACATGGTGTGACACTCAACGCCGGCTTCATCATGCAGGTACATCTGTAAATGACACACCTTTCACACGACACGTGTGTAAACGCATTCTAATCAGACATAGCGTGACATAATATTATACTTCAATTCTTCAAGTTCTATATATAGAATATAAATACAAAAAAATTAATAACTATGGCTTAAACCTGCTCGTTTTAAGGTAGCACAATTGTAATTATTGTTTGTTGCTGGTTATTTTTTTGCTACAGATATCAATTAATTATCATTAACGTTGTTTTTCTGTGATTTGTAAGTACTTTCACTTTTCGTTGTCAAACGCATCTACGCTAGGCTCGGGCTTTGCGTTTGGCAGCTATCATTATACACAAATAATTGCAAAACACATTCATAAAAAAAACATTGCTATATTTGTTTTAAAACGGTCCTTTGTTGCACGGCTGCGCTCTACGAAAAGACTCATCTAACTGATTACTCAAGAAATAGGATCTATTTCGTCTTTAAAATATTTTTTTATATTTCTTAAAGCCATTTTATATTAAGTTAATATCTTTTAATAAAAAGCAGTAAAAACAGCTCATCACAGGCAATTGACTAAATACGTATATAATGATATATGGGGTGACCTTCGAAAAGATTTAAAAATAATACTATGTTTGAAATTCTGAATATGACTAGATTATGAATATATTAACAGCTCCAAAAAAATCGTGCGTTTCATATTATCGCTTGGTTTTGGTTTTGTTTAATGTTTTCTAAGCATTTTGTTCGGTTACCGCGTGCCACATTTTAAATAATTGTTTACCAAAATAAGCACGCTAAATATATTAACGTAAAATTAATAATAAATCGCAATAGGGAAAATTTGAAAAAAGGGAAAAATCCATATTAGTGTTAAGAAGGTTTTTCCTGAAAAGTTATGAATAATTAATGAAAAATAGCTAACACTGAAAATATTAACAAAACCGTTAGCGAGCACTGGAATACCTATAATTAAACCAAAATTGATGTTGCCCCCTAGAATATCAAATGTTTGGAGCTTTTAGACAATACAAACAAACATTCGTTACTATATTAACGTGGCCGCTTTACCGTAGCTTTTGGAAACGATAAGGAAAGGAGTCACACGCAAAATAAACCCCACACCACCTACCATTGCTGTACAAGAGCTGTAATCTGTAATGTATTCCGTTATTCGTCTTCTCCCCGTTCAGCTCCTGCACAGATAAACATGGTTGTTACAATTGTGTCATCTGCTCACTAGGATTCGCCCGGGCTTGGACTTGCTGGAAAGTCACAGTGAGAAAGACGGGCGGACGGCCAGAATGTTGACGACAGAAATACATTAAGAACAATTCGGCATTATCTATATTAAACAGGAAAGTAATTAATCATACAGTACATGAAATATATGTAATAATATAAGCGGGTTTCCCCACCCAAAAATGACCTTGAGTTGTAGTTAATTTTTTCCCCGGGAAATGGGCGTAGGTTATCGTCCCTGTGATTATCAAGTGACGTTGTCAATTAGTTACTTTAAAAGTGTCAAAGCAACGATTCGGTACGTCAGTTTTCTTCCGGTGTTCAACCATCATATGCTTTCACTGCATGATTTATAATACTATGTGTGATAGGAATTTTCAGCTCGCATTTTACACAAACCCAGCCAAGAATTCGAAATAAAATAAAACTAAAATGTAAAGACGACCAAACTCGCTCATTTAAACATCACTGACTATAGTCATTGTCATAATTAAATTATAAGGATACTGGGGGAATAATATTTAAGATTCCAGTACGCCATATGTTCAGTCGTGGCTAAAATAATATTAAACTATATTGGTTCTACTAAATATAATTTAAGCATTGATAAATAGTTACATGCGAATCAAAAACACTAGGATTTTTTTAGGCATACACGATGCGTTAGAAACAATTTCTGCCCATACTGCTGTTACTTGTGATTATATTCTGGGGTGCATTAAATAAGTAAAACATTGCTTGTAATGATCAAAAATAATTCACTTGTTTAAAATACTTATAAAGCAATCTTATATAAGCGAAAGGAATACTATTAACCCTATACGTATGCTCAAATGTGATAATAATAAAATGTTCGAACGCAAAAACAGGTGGTTTAATACAGGCGGCCTTTAGATTGAAAATTTATTGATATCATATATTACCAGATGTTTGATAATGTCTCATGCAATCGCAGAAGGTCTTATTTAAAGTAAAGAAACGGGTGTCCTATCTTGAAAGACTGTTCCAAATATCTCACCAAATAAACATTTAAACGTTTTGAATGATCCAGCTCACCTTTTCCTTCTCGACGAACCCGACAAAAGATGTCCGTTCAATTTCCACCGGCTGCCCTTGTCTGTCGTATAGAGCCAAGACGAAGTGAAAAAAGTTTGATTTCCGAAGGTTGGACGGCGGCTGTTTCTCGAAGTGAGCGCGGGCAAGTCCCACTCCGCTGCGGGAGACAGGGGAAAGGCTTCGGCGTTACAATAGCAGGACATTTAAAATAATCAGGCTGTTTAGTTAAACAGTATTTATATACTTCGTCAACAAATATCGAATGTTTTGCTAAGAGGTCGTTTAATTTATCGTTAAATTGTGATACCATGTTTACATTTTTCAAAAGGTAAATAAATAAATAAATCACCTAAACACATTTAGCTGGTTTTATTCTTTTCTTTAGTTGTTATAAAGTAGCTTTGTAAGGAAAGGAACATGAAGGGGAAAAGTAAGCAAAACTATTCCAAACAGAACATGCTTAGCCTATAACTACAACGACAAGTAAGTTTTATCCGGCGGATAAAGTCCAAATACTTTCCAAGATTTTACTAATCTTAAACATTTTTCTGTTGAAAACTAACATTTATTATGTATTTCTCATCATTAGTTTTCTTATTAGAATAATTCATATTATATTATTATTATTATTATTATAAATGGCGCTACAATTATATCCCAAATTTTCCAGTATTAGTAGTTCATAATAAAACTGTTGTTATTATAGTTCTTGTTCCTAAAAATAGTCTGGGGGCTCGTATGTTTTAGCCATAATTTGGTCCAGTTCGCTCCTTTAAACAGTCCGGACTACAAGCAGCCGTCACCCCGTGCGCTCCGCCGAAGACAGGACGCGCATCGTTAAGCATCGAAACGCCGCTTTGACTGAATACTTATGAGAATTATGAGAGCACATGGTCTCTGAAGTACTCTCTGGATAATCACCGTGTCATCCGGGGGGGAAATATCACCTCGATAAAAAGGAATTAAACTTGAACAGATTGAATGTTGCGCGGGAGTCACTGGCGCGCACTTACGGATGCTGTCCGTCGGATCTTACCTCTGAGCGGCCGTATTAGCATCCAGGACCCCGGCCCCCTGCATCCATGTCCGAACCGCGTTCATCCCGGACACGACCGGCTCCTCTTTCATGCTACTTCCACTCCTTTGAATGCTATCCTGAAGCCCAAACATGAAAACGGACTCTTCCAGATCCCCTCTACCTTTAATTCTACCAGCCCCGTTTCTCTCGATCACAAGTAAAGTGGGTTATAGCACGGGGCTGCGATCGCGAATAAGCGAAAATGCGCCTGTTCGACCTTGCTTAATTACAAAAGCACACATATGCACGCAAGAAAAAAGGACTGGAGGAAAAACACGCCGAAAGAATCCAGGTTTCGCGGAAACGCTTTGGAGCAGAAGAAAAAAAAATTAAAATATATTGCGGACAAAACAAGCAACGTGTCACTTCAGTTTGCGGATTTCCTGTATTACAAGCGGTGAAGAATAAAACCTTTCATATCGATGTAAGAAATAACAAAAATCAAGTCGATCATTCGAACTGGGCGGTATCAAGTGTCATCATCTTCAGACAAGTTATTTTCTTATTTCTTCCCTTTTTCCGCCTCGACTTCTTCTGTTCAAAGCAAATTGATTGAGAAATTTGAAATGAAGACGAGATGGACCCTTGTGGACGCGTATCCCGTCTCGATCCCCTTGTTAAAACTGGAGTGATTTGTGCCCCCTTCCCTAAGGAATCCGATTTGACTGTTCTGAGAGCTAAACACAAGCACACCAGCCCCAAAGGCGAGGGGAGTAACCACGCAAGACAGGCCAACCCTGAACAGTGGCCGGCCTTGAATACTGCTCTCCGTACGCCAACCGCGGCTTCAGTCGGCTCATTACATATTTCTGTCCGCCCTCTTTCATTAAACATGCAGCGTCATTGTAAAAAAAAAAAGTCAGACAGCAGCCGAAACATATTTCCTTACGCCAGATGTCAGAAATAGCCGCACACCTGGCGTATAGTACTGTTACAGTGCGGGTAGCGCTATACTACAATTCATTAGAGCCATTACTGATACATTACCTCAACTTAGACGTGATGCTGAAGTCTGCATTCCCGTCGAGCAGGCGATCTACGGTAACACCTTTTGCATCAAAAGCGAGACGGTCATCGTGGAAATCGTTTGGAGACCTATTATAGTGCATTTTAAAATTCTGACTTCCTGCAACAAACACGCAACTGCATATTTCAAATGCACGGTAAAAATACAATGCGTAATTGATCTAATTGCTTTTTTGCCGAGTTCATGCATAAGAAAACTATAAGTTGAGCAGTGTTCGCTACACAAATATATATGTAAATAGTGATTACATTTTAAAGAGTGCATGTATTACGGCAAAGTTAATTGATTTTTGCGTGTTGCAAACATATTTATAAGCATAATTAAAATTTTATATACATACAAAATCAGGTTAAATCTTCAGATGTGAAGCCGAAACTAACTTTCAATTCCAATGCTGTTTTAGGTCACATAACTTGCATTTTAAGGCAAAACTACATAATAAACGGAAGATAAATCGTTCTACTTTTTCATACTTATGTATTTGTAAATGAAAATGAGGCAACAATCATATACAGCCATTCCTTGTGTGAAGATAAATATGTATATATTACGGAGATATTTCATTTTAAAATTTCAAGAAAATACCACAAAACTCCTGAATAAGTAAAAAAAAATCGGACGGTGTTATCGACAGATGTCTGTAGAGAAGCGTAACTGATTCTGTTAGGTATAGTTCACTAATTTGTCACCGTGGTTATACAAATTGTTTTTCAAAAGAGACCACTTCGGGTTTCATTAAGCTTTACACTTTAATTTACTGTACGCAATGTTCGCAGGCTTTACACAAAACACACAAACAACTACAAATACCTCCCCTGGGCGCAGTGGTTAAGGAACTAGAATCTGGCCAAAGTTTCGCATTTGCGTTTAGTGAAACATCAAGCTGAAGAAAATGGGTCAACTGCGAAACTGTAAGTTACGTAATTCGGATGAATAAAACAAACCATCAGCTGTATAATAAATACTCGGCAAGTTATACACGAGGGATATATCGGCCACCTAGACAAGAAAAACTGTATAATAAAGGCGCAGCTTTAAAATCCTTTTAAAGGGTATTTTGGTACCCAGGTTCGTTCTCCAACACAATGTTTACGAATCTTTTCTTGAATAACAATCGATAATAAGCAGATTTCCTAAAAAGTACGTCAGCACATCATATCCTATAGGTAGCAGTACTGACTGGCGCGCGACCATAGAATCGAGCTTCTCGTGTCCTGCTATACAATTCAGATAAATTAGATTATGTAGGTGGAACTCAGCATATTCCATTTGTATCATCGACATCGACCCAAAAATAATTTGGGCGACACAAAGAATCTAGAGCTTCGGTTAAAAAAAAAAGAAATCAGGTCTCAATGTTCATTTCACAAACTTCCTTATAGGTCCTACTCGGTTTTAGGGAGTGTCTCGGTAATTGGTAATAAATATTCTGAATATTACCTGTTTATTATAGGCAGTAACCAATAATATAGCAACGCAACGCATAAATAATTTAACAAGAATAATGCAGTGCAAAGACAAAATTGAATGCTCGCGGATCGAACCATATGCGTTTATATATTTTAGACAGCATTTTAAAAGCCTAAGAATTCGTTTTAGGAATAGTCCGGTGTTTTTCCCTGTAATCCTTGAGCACATGCAGACGTTAACGCTCAGTACGAAAAAAAAAGAAACGAAAATGATGCGTTTACAAATCTTGCTGAGTTTCTGATGATGAATGTGGAGCTTGACGCTCCTCAGTGATGAATAGAGAGCCTCCCCAGCGGTTTTTAGGGGCCGTTTTACCTGCAGTGCCACAGATAATACGCAAGTTATCTCGGCATGTGTCATTTGAACTGAAAACCAATGTAACCTATTTAAACCTTTGGAAGCCACACCAGCTACTGTCATTATCTAGGGTATGTTTATGTTTAAATAACTGCACTTCACACATGCTGTTCACAATGTACTCCCATTCTATCCTAACCTTTCTCATGCATTATTATTACTATTAATAATTACTTGTCATGCGGTCTATAAATTATACATTAAGAATATCTCCGCACTCTCATTACCAAATGAAATACACAAACATACTTCAAAGCATATTATATACACACAATATGTGTATAGGCTATGTATGTGTGTGTAATTTTAACATACACACACAAACACACACACACACACACACACACGTGTATTTAAGCAAGCAGCAGACAAGTGATAAGTGCACCAATAATGACCTTGCACTTATTCAGAAACATAACATTTTCGACACCGCTTTGCAATGTTCGCGCAGTCACTGGTAACATACAGTTAACTGAGAATGCAGACTTATTATAATACAGTTGACAGAATATACTAGTATTTCTCTTACTTTTACAATCCTTTGGCTAGATCGTTCGATTACTCGATGACATGAGATTTTCTAAAAAAAATTTAAAACCATTCCAGATTACGGCATGCAGAAGTATGTGATACGCAATTATTTGGAGAGGCTGGAATGGTATTATTTCAATCCAAATTTGATAAACTATTAAGGCCTATTTCGTGGTAATTTTATTGAAGCCACAGCTACAAAACTGCCCTAAATAATTGATGGCTACATACAAGCAAATTATTGTTCAAATATACTAGCAGATAACGTGGATGGTTTATTTGTACACATAAAACTGGTCACACGGCACATTTAACGACTTTGCACAGCTTTACGGAAAAAGACAACAAAATGTGAGGCAATAGCGCCATCTTGCCGTCGATTGGAAGACCAACCTTAGCCTGCTAGCTATAATATCAGAGAACATGGAGCCAATTTGACTTGCGTACGGATGAGTTCAGTATGGGTTCACGCTCCATTCATAAACTAGTAACATCAAACGTGGGTGTATTTAACAGCTATATTTCCCCGCTACTTCAAGATTTCTTTAGGGCTATTGTTCTTACATGTATACGCAGCAAGAAATCAAAACATATTTCTGCGTTTATTATTATAGCACAATAACAACAGTAATCGAGTTTAAAGGAATTTAAACACATTTTTCCTCTAACTAATCTGAGAGGACAGAGGAAAAAGCACAGAAACATCGAGAACACTTCCAGCCCAGTGTAAACCAAATTAACAATCAATCATTGGTCCTGGAATGAATACACTTCTCAGTAAAGCAAACAAATAAAACATCATCATTATTATTTCAATAATAAGTAGATAGATACTGACTACTGGCCGAAACAGCATTATTTTATTCAACATCACTTACTGCCAACTGCGCTCGATCTTGCGCCCGACAGGTAAAACTTTAACACAATTAATTTAAAACGAATATATAAATAACGAATGTCCTAGTTTCGAAATATGATCTTAATTCTAATCGTGTTAGTATGACACGAAATGGGAAATTAAAGACATCTTATTTTGGGCTTCTCCCACCAAACTCTAACATTCCATTGGAAATACAGGTGAATAGTCTACGTGATGTTATACGAGGCACAATAATGCTCGAAAAAGCGTGAAAAAGATTCATTTGCAGAAAAGAGTGCAATTACTCCAGTTGAATAACAGTCCAAAAAGAACGCCAGTAGTGTCCACAAAACAAGAAACCTGAAAAAATAATACCCATGAAAATAGGCTTCGTGACCCAGAAGTTGGGTATCGGGCGCGATACGGGTGTTTGGATAAATCTCACATAGGCCTACATGGAGGCTAAATATGCTGCTGTTCAGAATAAAATACTAAGACGTGTCGTGTAAACAAGAATGGGAAACCGACTTCCTCGTGGAGAAATGTATCGGTCAAGTTATACAGAAT
Source organism: Pollimyrus isidori (assembly GCA_019775955.2). NCBI lineage: Eukaryota > Metazoa > Chordata > Actinopteri > Osteoglossiformes > Mormyridae > Pollimyrus > Pollimyrus isidori. Next base: position 5,258,124 of record JABFDZ020000052.1, read on the forward strand.
TACCCTGTTCAGCCGCATTAAACTAATCAGCTCGCAGCACGGAATACATTATCTGCTGCCGTCGCTAAATAACTCACAGCAGTGTGTTTTTTACTGGAACAGCAGTCCAGGAAAAGGGCTTAAGAAAACAAGACAGTTTAAAACGCATTACTGTACCGTGTGATGTCAGGGCGCGCTTAAACTTCGGACAAAACCCGGTCGCGTTTAAAGTGGCGTCGCCCAAATGCACGGCGTTTTCAGCTTTTCCTGGCTATGTGGCTATATAGTTTAATTCAGCTGTGATAGCCCAGTCTTCATTACCCCGTAAAACGAAATGACACGTTACACAGTGAGACATAGCCACCAGAAGCTCATTAGCAACAGGGCTTGCTATTACATTAAGAATTACGCCGAACAAATAGCCTACAGCACGGAAGCCGTTGTGTTCGGGATTTACTTGCACATCACAGCTGACTACCTGCGCGAATTTACCAAGATGCCCATCCACATTTAAAGTGCCCCAGCTGACGACAGCAATACCATCCGCATTAATTATCAGGCTGATTAACACCGTAACGTGGTCCATGTGTTGAAGTCGCAAGAACAGCTGACAAGCACAAGGCATTCAAATAACGAGAGTAAAATACAAGGTTTCAATGTTTATTTTGTTTTAATACATTCAGTCATAAAAATGAGACATCACTATCATTTCATTGACCACAACTGAAAAACTCCAGCATTCACAGAGCACGTTTCATCTTCATTTGTATCCAAAAACGTGGATTAGTCTCTTAAAAGAAAAAAAGTCGCCACATTACAAATGCTAAAGATAAAAAAAATGTAAAATTTATACACATAGCTATTTTACGTTTCCTTTAAGAAAGTGTGCAAAAGCTATCAAGTTGCTACAAAATAACGAAAGTGGCATTTACACAGTGCGTTCATACAATTCTTGTATTCATTGTCACCGATGCAAAATGCCAAATAATACTGTAAATTCGCTTGCCGTTTACACTGCTTGCACCAGCTCCGAATCCATGGGAGTGGGCTCTTCACACTAATTCGGATTGAAGTGCTCATTCGAGATCCACTCCACTTCACATCGCCCGATGCAGCAAGTACTGGATATCAAAACCCCTTTTTTTAGGATATATGCGTGTATATACATGTGTATGGGCGCATATACGCACGCACACACATCTGTAGTTTCATTTTCCTCATACAAACCAAAAATATTTGGTATGTGACAAAGACAGACTTTGGAGCATTGCTATAACCAACATTAGTGCATACGCATTTGCTTAATACTAGAGCAGGGGCATATTGTCAAAAAGAAAAAGAAAATAAGATCATACAACTACCGCAACAGACAGCGTGCTAGTTTGAGCGTGCTTAAAGCTTGTACATCAACTGCCGTCACCTTTCCAGATTAACTGAAGTTTACCCCCGTCCTACAGGCCGTTCTATGTGGCCCTTCATGGGCCACATTATTCGACACCTTCCTTTCAAGAGCCGGGCTTTGACCATCCAGGTGTCCGCGAGGGAACCTGTAGTGGCGGGCGTGGCCTGGGTGGGCGTGGCTCGAGTGGGCGTGGCTTTCAGCACAACACTGTGAGAAGAGCCGGAAAATGCGTGGATGGCTCTGGGCGGGGGACGTGAAAATGTCTAAAGCCTAGATGACCGCGGCAATGGACACAGAAAAACAGATCAGCCCACTTTTATTAAAATAAATATTGAAATCCACAGGGCTGCTTCACATTGAAATGAATGGATTTGGAACCTGCACATGCTCTCAAATCCACACTTTAGCATGAAGGAACTTCAACCTGACATGTAAATATGACCCAGATGTTAGGGGCGAGGCTGATGAGCACAGTTTGGATGGACACAAAGCCCAGTGGGGGCTCAACAGACATGGTGAGAGAGGTTAGCATCTACCAGGAAGCCGTACAGCAGAGATCTTAACCGTTGGCCCATGTTACATTCCTGACTACTGTCCAGTCTGCACGGCACTGGGCGTGGGTTCCAGACGGGCGCTGGGCGTGGGTTCGAGACGGGCGCTGGGCGTGGGTTCGAGACCGGCGCTGGCTTGAGGCCCATTCTGTGGTACATCCTGCGAACTCCCATCCGATTCCGGATCAGCGTCCACCTCGTCTGAAGTCCCCCCGCGCCTTTCGGCGACGTCAGCGGGCGGGCCCGCCTGCCCCGCCTCCAGCTGATTCTGATTGGCTGGCTCCAGCGCGTCCTGCGCGGCCGGGCTTGCAGCGGCTGGCTGCGGTTGGCTCTTCAGCGGGCTGTGGCAGAGTGGGCAGGTCTCCTGCACATACAGCCACTTCTTCAAGCATCCGGCGTGGAAGATGTGGCTGCAGGGCGTGATGACCGCCGACCTCATGTCCTGCGGCGCAGAGACGTACAGGCATCAATACTTTCGCACGACTACGATGATTTTATTACGTTTATTTACCAGAGAATTAATCCCTGGGCCGACTGGGGGCTTACGGTCCTGCTCAAAGGCACGACGCAAGTGAAATAATTCCAAAGGCGATGGGATGTGAACCGATAACCTTGCGTCACTGATGTTCTAAACCCACTGAGTCACACACCACCCCCATTGCAAGCTACTATCGGCTTCTACTTCTTAAGACGCAAAATTTGCATGAATTAATATTGATATTATGCATTATTCATTCCGTTAAAAAAAATAATTTGCAGCAATAGGTTCTTATAAACATTAGTTATGTTCTACAGCTTATTGGGAGTCCTGGAGCGGACAGAGAACTACGGAAAATGCCGACAGAGGAGTCGAGCGTGCCGTAGGGCGCCCCACCTGGTAGCAGATGGCACAGATGTCGTTGTGCTGCTCCAGCTGCTGGCTGGTGGCGGTGGGCATGCTCTTGATCTTGTTGACGGCGTCCCTGCGCAGCAGGAAGCTCTGCCAGCCCAGCTGCGCCCGCAGCCACACGTTGTAGTAGGAGTGGACGAAGATGATGGTGGAGCCCATGACCGTCCACTCGCCGAAGACCGTCTCGGAGACGCCGTAGGCCACCACGCACAGGGCCACCAGGAACTCCAGCAGCCGGTAGGTGCCGTTGACGTAGTAGATGACGTCGTCCATGTTCTCCACCGGCTCCTTACGGAACTCCTCCACCATGAACAGCACGTAGATCAACAGCGTACCCAACACCTGCGGGGGCGGCAATTCCCGTCAAGCCCCGTCCCGTCGGCGGCGAGAGGCGGGGACTCGCGAGTCGGGGAGGCCGTCGGTCGAAGTGCCTCAAAGGTGTCAGGACCAGAAACCGATTCGTAGCGAACGACTGGGTGCTTCTCAACGCGAAGATCTCACATCTGCGGCCTGGGGGAGGAGCGATCGCGCCAACCTGCCTCCTGAGGACACACTCTGGGCACAATGCACCATGGGATCGGTCTCGATCGACTGGGATGCATCCGAAGTATCCTTGATACTTGGGGCGGAGCGAGAACAACATCCAGGGATTTTTTTTTTTGTACTATGCTCTGTACTTCTGTCACTAGTATTGGAACTGGCCTTCGGCAACAGAAGACGAGATAAGACGGGCACGCAAAAGCAGAGGTGAGAAGCTGACAACTGGCGTCAGCCTCAAAAACAGTCCGCTGTACCGAATAACCTCGCCCTGGGTGACTGTAGCGGTACTTAGCAACGACAGGATAACAAAGGGTTTGAAATGGAAACGAGGTAGAATTACCTTCGCTATCGGCGCAGAACGAAGACGACGGATTTCAAAACGCCTAATGTCTCCTGCTACTAGCAAATGTCATCACACGGTATCCCCGCGACCCCCGCCGGAGGGGGGCGGCGGCGCCGGGGGGGGCGGCGGCGGGCGGGGGGGGCGCGGGGGGGGGGGGGGGGGGGGGGGGGGGGGGGGGGGGGGG
>JABFDZ020000052.1:5319650-5332093 GCA_019775955.2 Pollimyrus isidori
GACGTTAGCAGTCTGCAAAACATGTGGATGCACTGAACCATGTAGACCATAACAAGGCAAACCTCACAGTACCCCTCAAATCCCAAGCACCGTCAGTTGCGAATCTGCCTCTTTTTTTTTGCGTGGAGTCCTCACAAGGCACCCGGAGACGTTTTCACAGGACCGAAACATGCAAATTCATTTATTTTGTTTTTTTTCCCCCCCAGGGGAATCCCAAACGAGCGGTATCTGGACACAAATTTGTGAAGGAGCCTGCCGCTTCCGCAGGCCGTGGGGAGCGGGGAGAACGCACTCCAGCCACGGGCGTACGGTCGGAAAAGGCGTTTAAAGAAAAGCGCGACTACGGCGTGAATTCAGTCAGTGTCCGGGCGCCGTACATCGCTCTGGAAGGGAACGGAACCCCCTATATACCGGCACAAGAACACAGAGAGCAGGAATTTCACTCATTTATTAACTCATATCCCAGGACCCAGAAAAAAGGCTCGCGATCAGGGACTCGGGCAAGGAGGGGTTCGAGGCGCAGAGGACGCTGCCCTCAACACGCCAACCTTCCCAGAGCCTGGCGGCAGCTGGGAACGGAGCCGTGCCACTCTGCCAGACGAGGGAAACGGGGGGGGGGGCAAACTGTCACCGGAGGAGGCCTGGCAGCCGTCGAGCCACACCTCCCCCCAGAAAAATCACACTCGCATCACTCCTTCAGTCACTTTATACCTCCGCTCATCTTCCCACACTCGCTCATTCTCCCAGCAGCCTGACCAGAGGCTGTAATCATTCAGAAACCAGCTACCAGACGGTGCCCTGACTGATTCTCCCTAACCGGTTCTGCCAGTGAAAGGGGACCCTCACGTGCGCTTGCAAATCTATGAATATACATCTATCCAGACCAAATTAAGAAGGTGGGGTGACTTCCTGTGTTGGTTTGCAGCACAAGAATATCGAAATCACCGTTTACACTGAAGAGATCTGCGCGTGTACAGTAGCTGCAGAACAACAGGCAAATACGGAGGTAAACAAAACTAGTTTTGATAAAACATGGGCAGGAGGTATTCAGGGGATTTTTACCTTAAGTTTATAATCTTTCAGCTAAGTTTTAGAGTCCTTTATGGGTAAGATTCAATACTGGAAATAAAGAAGCAAAAAGGAAAAGAATGAAGGAAAATGTAAGAATGATCTGATGCTCGACGTGTAATTTTACTGTGAGGCTGCCGAGGTATTAAGGAAAAGCGAAAGGGGAATTTCTGAAGGGAATTTCCACAAGGCATCGCTCCAAGGGATCTTTAAGATCTACAGAAAACACACAGCCCCGCCGAGAAAAGATGTGACGTCATCAAAATGTCGATCCTCGGGGACCCTCAGACACTCCACGTTTTCGCTCCCTCCCAGCTCCCAGCCAATCGTGGGATAGCGCATGCCAGGCACAGGTGCACTGGGAGCTGGGAGAAAGCGAAAACGTGGAGCGTCTGGGAGTTCCTGAGGATTAGGCTGGGAAACACTGCTTTGGGGAATGCACAGTTTGCCGGACGGCAAGATCTCCGCCACGCTACCCCAGGAAAGGCTTCTTCAAGGTAGGAAAAAGGTAGAAAGAGCCCCAGTGCAGATGCAAGGCTCCGTATGATGATTCCCTGGAGAGCAATGTGACCTCACATCTCCATGGTTGCGGGTTCGATTCCTGCCCTGGCTGTGTGTGTGTACGTGTGGGCGAATTTCCTCCCGGAGTATAAAGACTGGCTATTGTCTCTAGCTTGTCTGTGGCGGGCGCTGATGTCTGTCAGCCATGCAACGGACCAACATCCTGTTCAGGGTGTACGCTGAGCCGGCTGGTATAGACCTCAGGCTGCCTTTGACCCAGTCTTATATAACTGTTTATTAAAAATGGGTACATAAGATATAATTGCAGAACAAACGCACTAAGCCTGGAAGATAAGAATATCAGATTACTGCAGGTGTCCAGACAGGACCAAACGAATGCAAACAATACTGAACAAACCCAGTGTCTGATTCTTTGTTAAGCGCTCTGGGGCCATTCAGGCAGCGGAGAACACCTGGATGTATTTTACACAGACAACAAAGTCAGCGTTTACTGCTAAATGACAGAATATTTCCTAGAGACGCAGAACAAGCGCGTATGTTACAATGTAAGCAGGACAGATATCCCAATGGAGAGAAAATAGTCATCTTTGCATAGTCGACATCCTTCTTGCCTACCGCAAAGCACGCCAATTTACTTGCAGGATGTCGCCTGGCTTGCTGGGAACGTGTACGGAGGACTTAGATATATCATTTTAATTCCAGCCCCAAGGCCGAGAGCTTGAGCAAGCACTGCGAAGCCAGTCTCATTTGTTCACGTTCTGTGCGCGATCGCAGAGATGCCTGCGCTTCTATTCAGTGTTTATAAAGTTCTCAACATCTAAATACAAGAGCAATACTGTATAGATACGGCCCATTTCAGGGTAACTACTTTATATTTTTTGGGGGGGTGGGGGATGCTACATTTAAGGCTATAACGTCTTCCCTTGGATGACCAGCATAACTGCAGTTTCACTACAAGAAAGAGACGACTGACAAACAATATGACAAAAATGCCAATAACGTTGTCCCACAACACATCCTATAGTCACAGGCTCCCCAGTCCCTGTATCCGTGCACCGATCGGACCGTTTTCTTTAAGTAAGTCGCCATCACTTCGACACGGAGCCAAGGCGGTCACCTGCAGTAAATGCACACACCCAAGCGCAGCAGCAATGCAACCCTGCAACCAGCTCTTGCAGCTCCTATCAACTTTTCCCCAACAGTTTTCTGTACCCATTTCTTTTTTAAACGGTCGCTTTTCTCTCTAGTTTTCCTGAAGCACTTTCACTTCCACTTTCAAGGAAAGACAAACGCAGCGCTGACGGCTGGTGAAAGCAGACATCGCGGCTTTAAATATACCTACTCAAGACTTACTTGCGGCCGTGCAAAAGAGATACGATCACCCTTCCCCCACCATCCTTATTCGTAGGAACAACAAGAAGCGTGCTGCGAGAATAGGAATTAATAATAAAAAAAAGTTACTTTACCTCCGGTCCATGATACAGTAACAATGCGTGATTCACTTATTTACCGAACCACCATGATCGCATGATTGCATCCTCTAAACCCATTACGGTGACCCAAATTCATGCACCCAGGCAAAGGCACGGCGGACCTAATGCTTATGGAGGGGGGTTGAGGTAGAGCAAAGACGCAAGGAGATGTTAAGCGGCGTGAATCGCGTGGTTTCTTTTTTTCCGTTTTCCTCCCCGAAGCTGCACGTTCAACATCAGGAGCAGGAGGCCCCAAGGCGAGCGCCTGCCAGCACAGCCTCCTCTGCCCCAGCGACTGCGATCGAGGCAGGGGGGCGAAAGACAAGAGACCCGGCGCGGATAACAACACCGATCGCAGAAACGCACACAAAAGCCCCGACATCCTAAGTCCCGGACTCAGTTAGGGACCCGTCGGCGCACACGGCCTATTTCCTACCTCCAGTCCCGTCTGAAATTTCGTTCAGGCTTCCCGAAGAGTCATGGTGACTGCCCACGCAGCCACCCATGGGTGTTTTGACTGCGCTGCCCCGCAAACCCCTCTCCGGATTTCTATCCCCCCCTTCCCTCCCTCCCCTTCCCTTTTCTCAACTGTTCCTCTTATAATAGAAATTGACAGCGCTACAGCATCGCCTGGGAAGAGGCGGGGTGTGCACACATCATCACGGGGTGACCGCTTTAAAGCGAAGACGGCCGGCAGAGCCATGCAGCATCGCCGGGCGAGGGGCGATCACCGCAGCCGAGCCCCCATCTGCGAGTCCGCTGTTTGCCGACCTTGGCTTCTTATTCCTGCAGTATTAAGTATTTAGTGGGCTGGACCCATGAGCCGTTTCTGTATGACCGGCACACCCTCTGTTTTTGATGCAGGTTGGGGGGAAACAGCTGAAAAAGTTTCACTGTAATCTTGAAATCTGTCGCTGTCTTTATTATCCTAAAAGCCTTTCCTCTTCGCTATTGTGCACACAAAGGGGGAAAGTGGCAGATATCTGGGGAATAAAGTTGTTTGATGTGGGATGAGGCTCCAATTGTCTCTGCAGTGCAGTATAACGCTTTGGTCTGCTGCGCCCACGGCGTCTTTTTAAAAGGAACGTACTTCCAATGAGCTTTGAATAATACTGGTGTAATCGGGGTTTGTAGCAGGTTTATTTCTCACCTATGAGCGGCAAATGAATCTGTCATCTTGGTTAATGCGCCACATTTAAAATGAAATATGAAGGGAGTTGCTTGGCTGAATGTACGCCGCTTAAATTTATATGACACTGTAAACGTACTTTATCCCAAAGGTCTAAATGTACCTCTGTGACGGACGCGAAGGTCTGTAAAGATTCTACAACTATTAATATCAATTAATTATACATTAAGTTTATTATAGAGTGGCACCGGCTCTCTTACAGGACTTGTAAAGCCAGGAAATACGACGGCGATAACAACAAAAATAATGATAAATAAATAAATCATTATTGACGTGGGAAAATCCAGAGACACTGGGAAAGAGGTGACAGCTGTCTATATGCACATACTGTTTACTTGCACCGAGTAATTGTTGTGTATTTTTGTATCCAGTTTTTATTGTTCAGTGTTTATTATTCAGATGCCCTTTATTCTAGCTGCCCGATGATCCGCAGAAAGGCAATGTCGCTTCACGCGTGCGAGATGACAATAAAATCGACTTGTTTGTGCAGAAGGCTCGCCGTTGTTAGTGCTGTGGGTGGGATTTCGGAGAGGGCTGGTGAAGTAGTCAGAGAACAGATGCATGCACTGGCAATAGGCGATTTCATGGCACTCTGTACAGTAGCAGCAGTAGCTCTAATTAGGGTAGATTAGACTAAAATAATAGGTCTTCAGTGTTGATTTTAAAAGAGTACGTTCCGGCTCACGCATGCAAATGAGTTTAGTCAGATAAGTGGGCGCCAAGCTGTTCGGTGCACTGTGATTTACAGGGAGAGTCACGAGCCAGAGAAGAGGCCCGCAAGCCCCCGTGCTGCCTCTGAATTGTATTATTTCATGCTCGAACCCATTTGAATCTACTGGGGAGTGCAGGGGGTGTGATTTTCCCCTTTGAAAAGGTGGTATTGAACTACACCGCTGTCCTATACACGAGCACTTGTATTCATTTCCTGGGGGCTTCTAAACAACAGCAAACACATCTTATAAACATCGAAGATACCTAAAGTGAGCTTATGTCTTTAGTTTAAAGGCTACAGTCATGCGATCATCGTATCTTGCAGATAAATGGACGTGTATAATGTTTCTAGAAATAAAATATATACTTTTTCAAAGAATTACATATGGACACATAGGAAGATATTGGTCCGAGTACTAAGGCTTGTGGAACCCCTATTTAACTCTGAGTAGAATGAGCAGATTTCTGTATTGATCAGTCTCTTAATTTTGTATTTAATAGCAATTACTGGTATGGTGATGCTGCTGAAATTAATTCACGTCATTAAAGTCAGACTTCTAAATTAAGGTAAATAATAACTGCCTGCAGGCACAAGAACATTTCAACCTTTTATGTGTGATTAGACAGACATATGTGACTGTATTTTTTACCCTGTCTTGCTATAGTCACCTACAAAAATCTAAAGTCATGGGAAATGTATGACTCTGTGGTTTAGGATGCTGTGCCCATAACTGGAAGGTTTTTGGTTCCAGTCCCCTGGTCAGCAAGGCTTTAACCCCATTTGCTACAGAAACCCTGTTCTTACATTCGCTATTGTACATTTCTTTGGACAAAACTGCCAAACACACTGAAAATGTCTCTATTTGCGGTTGGGTTCAAGCCAAACTCCTTATTCCTTAAGAGAATTAATCTTGCTTCATCTCCAAACACCACCAGTATCCAAAATGTTTTGCCCATTTAAGCATTTTCATCATATACAGTCAGTTCTATTAGGAAGGAAATAAAACTCACATGAAAACTCAAAGGAACTGTATTCGATGACAAAATTTAAATCCTATATCTCACATCAGATCAGGCCACAGCAGTAATATTGTATTTTATTCAAATTAAAGACAATAATAACCTGTGACTGGTCATAAAGGCAGGCTTTGTTTACTGACCGTACCAGCCAAAATCCTCTCCACTTCTCCATTTGAGCAACTCATCCGTTACTTTGGCTGGGGGCAGGCTGGAGATCATGACGGTGATTATGGGCGTGTGGAACCACGCTGGTGACAAGAGGCAAGCTCTTTGATAATGACTTCATATTTATATTTGATGACGGCGACTTATTTTTGGAGGCAGATATGAGTTTTCCATTCATTTACTTTGCATCGCAACCACAAGGAAATTTCAGTTCGCGGTGAATTCCAAGACAGATCGTACATCGTTTTATTTAATATGAGCAAAACCACATCAGTTAAGAAGTTCTTAATATGGAGAATGAATAATATACACGAAGGGATATTCAGGTGGTTTATTAAGTTTTACTCTATACCAGCTGCGTAAGGACAGACAGCTGTCCTGTCATTAAGAGCTTCACAATCATTTGTATCACAATTCCATTGTGTGCAGGGCTGGGCTCAGATTGTGAATGTGTTTCACATCATTCCACACGGCGGGAAACAGAAGCACATCAGACATGGAGGTTTATCAGATATTCTAAGGGTAGCTTTAACTTTACAGAAAATGCTAATGACCTTCAGTTAACTGTCAAGGTCACTTGCTGCATAGACGATAACTCTGAAAGTGCTTTATAGTATGGTATACGTCTCAGGTTGCGGGATGGTCTTTATAATGGCATTACACATTACATTACAGAGGAAAAGCAGCCACTGTTTTTGCGGCGTGTATAGAGCTGGCTGTCAGTCAACCCTGGAACCTTTTTGCTCTTACAAAGACAAGGCACTTCTGGGATCAGTCCAGTCAGTTTCTGCACCCTCCCCGCTCTCTGCCAGACAATGCACATTTTTGCTCCCTCGCTGGGGCTGGGAAACACTGCTGTAGAGCGTCCTTGGTGAAAAGGTTACCGGTGTGAAGGTCCCAGTAACACACCTGTCAGGCTCGATAACATCTGCGGCGAGGAAGGTCAAGCGGTCACCTTACATCAGGTGAGCTGAATGTCACCGCATGCCGTCAATGACCAATGACCTCTGCCGACACCTGCAGACCGGTGTCATGTCACACGACGAACGATTGCAGCATCCAGCTCAAGCTGTTCCCCACTGTATAAAGACAGTGACATCATGGGGTCACGGGTATAAGGGAACAGGTGTGTGTCACACATAGACACTCGGTGACTCTTTCCTGCCTTAACATGCACACTGCGTCCAAGTTTCAAAATATATTTAATACATATACAATATTCATTACCATACTTACATTGCAAAACATGCATCACCTAATTTACTAAATGTGCCCTCCTACACTGATATAATTTTTATAGGTACGTTACATATATAGTCTATTTATAATCACGTAATACTTATTTTTCAAAATACAATATGTACCCCAGTAATCCATTCACCTGCGTTGTGACTGATTATCCTGGTCAGGGCAGTACGCAGCTCAAGCCGTATTCTGATAATACTTCATTAAAGTGTGCAATTGATCCACTGAGCGTACAGCTGTGGAACGGCTTTAACAAAATGGATGACGTGTAAAAGAACATGTGGGCGTCGCATGTATACACAGAATGTCTATTTCCAGCGCTACGTCGTACACCGTTATATATGATGCCTAAAAACGACACTGCCACGCCGATATAAAGTATAGGCATAAGCAAGCTAGCATTAGCATGCAAACACACATATGAGCACGAAGTTACGTAGGCTACTATACATTCCCTGTCCTACAATATACTAGCATATCCTGAAGGTCTGTCCTGGTCGGACCGATCGCATAAAGCATTACAAACATTAAAACATCACATACTTTGAAAAATCGTTACAGATATACCAAATTACATTATTAATTATTTTCCCCGGAAAACTACGATTACAGTACAACGATTGACCAACGTAAGACAAAACCAGTCCACGTGCAGCCCAGGGGGTGCAACATGATTTGACGCCCCACCAACAACAAAATGTGCAGCATTTCATGCACACAGAACTTAATTTGTTTTTGGGGGGCGCTCAGATAAAATAAAATAAAATAAAATAAAAACACCAAGAAATACATAGAATAAGCTTGCCCCAATATCCTTGGTTACAGCTTGAAGAATGAGAAAAGATCAATGATATATCTGAAAAAGGGTTTCCACTGGTGCGCCCAAATGACAGAAATACGTGTAAAGGAATTTAACAAAGTGCAAAATGCAAATAATACAGTCATACAAAACACAATAATTACATTCGTGATTCAGCGAAGGTGTGTGGTGGTGTTGCACTTGGATTCAAGATATGGCAGAATTTCGTGATGTTGCACTGAGCATGACTGGTGAAATAATGCCACGTGAGCGAACAAAGAACAAAGAAAGTACTTTTAACAGAGTAGGCTACAGTAGAGAGCAGATATAAGATCGTAATTTGATAATAGGGCGCTTTGGAGTGCTGCCCTTAACTGGTGACTCGGAGCATAGATGACAGGTAGCCACAGAATGGTGTAGCTACTGCTATCGGGAATAAGCTGTTCCCAAGCTGGTTGAGTTGGGTTTGTGACGATGCTGACGGCTCCCGATGTCTGGCAGATATGCCACATGTTCTCTCTTTATCCCTCTTAAGTGTGTGTTGAGGGTGATGGATTGATAGGATTCGTGGTCTAATACAGTGTTTTCAGCTGTCCAACTGCTGCGTCATAAAAATAGTAGTTTTCCTCAGTTGACTTTTGTAGCTCATTAATATTTCAATGCGAATGAAACCCAGGGTACCCATTACTCTGATAATAGTTTTATCTAAAACATTTATTGTGCTTTAGGTTTATTGACAGCCCTAAGTTTCTGAAAAGTTCATAGAAAATGGTACTGGCATATTTGCTTTGATAAAAATCATCATCATCAAAAAGACAAAAAAATGTTTTGCGTAACAGTGTCGACTAAGTAACTAAAAATATTTACTATGTATTATAAGCAGGAAGCTGCACTTAAGAGAAATGGCCACCAGATGGTGCTAGTGTTATGGCATTTGAAAACTGATTTCAAGCCAGTTTCAGTCAGACCAATTTGCGTACTGCAAAATTTTCCAATGGATAAAAAACACATAGGAATACAGGCAATACACTGAAAGCAATAGTTAAGCTGTTCTGGTTAACTATTGTGCTTTTTGACCACAGTGCATAAAGAAATCACGTTATGAAACTCATAGTCTATCAATGTTCTATAACTGCTTATCTATCACAGTTTCACACTGAGCTTGGATGTTTTCCCAAAAAGCAGAGAGCACAAGCGGATGGATGGTGGTCCACCAGAGGACATGCACACTCCTAGACCACAGTGTTACCTACTAAGGTATCACCCCTCCCTAGGTTTTAGTCTTTTGTAGCCCTTTGCTTAATTCTTCCATCCATCCAACCATCCTCCACCTCTGCTCTGTGTGTTGCGTTCCCATGGTCCCCCTGTTTTTTTTTTTTAGGTACTCCAGTTTACTTCAGGGATCCAAAAACACGCCTTTGGACTCAATGGCATCTCAAAATGGCCCCACGAGAGCGATTTTGTGTATGAGTGTGTTTGTGCCCTATGGGGATCAGACGTCCTTCCTGCTCCATTCACCTGTGGATCGATTCTGCCCCCCCCTCCCCCTCCCCTTGGTGAAAGATGGAATACAAGGTTTTACTGCAACCAGAGCTAAGAAACTCAGGACACTTTGTAAGTGATTCCCTGGGATGCGGCTCAATTTGTCAATTTATTTCAGCAAAGTATGTATGAGGGGCAGAATATGAACATATGAACATATGGATTTTCTGCGCAATTGTGCAAAGTGGACAAATATTCACGCATTATTTGTAATGTTACCCATTGAATGGGTAGCAACTGTGTTACGTGTCCCAAGCAAATTTCCTTCGGGACATATAAAAGTTCATCCAAATTAAAATCTAAAAAAAAAAAATGTTTGAAGTTGTCTTTCATGGCAGGATCCCTATATTCGAGCGGAAAATGCAGATATTAGACCAAAGTAAGGACATTTTTTTGTCCTTCAAAAAGTTACCAAAGAGGTTTCGAAATAGCCGACAGACCTTGACAGATATAATATCATAGTTTTACACCTAAATGAAGATGATTCACCATACACAATTTACTTGAACTGCCTGTGTCTTTTTTCATGAGACCTTGCGAGAGGGAGTCCCTCAAACTTCTCTGTAGTCACGCACATGTATCTTTGTTCTATTTGCACCAAAGTCAATGATCGAGATCATTAGTGCAGGACAGTGGAGGAGAAACTCTATAAAATGTGCCAAAGATAAACTGACCCGCCGGAGACCTTCTAATTTAATTGGCGTGTGAACAAGACAGAGCGCTTTGCAAACTAAAGAACTAAATTCTATTCAGCTCTCATCCCACCTAATGAAATGATACAGACGAGCAACTAATGTAATATAAGCTTATTGTCTAACCACGAGTGCCGGATCCTAAAATCCATACAGCTCCGTCGCATCGCACGCAATCTACGTGAAACGTTTTGTCAAATTTCACTCCAGTTTCTTAAACTAATATTAGCCCTCGCGGGCAAATTGTGTCTAACAAAGTGCCGATTATCGTCTCCATTAAAAAGTGCAAATACAAAAAGTAGGATTACGTGGAAACGGCAGGCAGCTGTATCAGAGACCCGGAGAAGGTCAAAGTTCTTAATCTCCCGCTGGATTTCTGTTAGCTTTGTCCAAGCATTAGACTCCAGCCATCTGTCTGTTCTGGCTCCCTCTGCACCCACATTTGCCGTAGAGTGACACGGAGCCAAATCCGCAACAGGATCAATTTAACGGACACTTGGGGTCTCAGTGATGCTGGGATTCCACGTCTTATAGACGAGAGGGGCAGAGCAGATATCCTGGCGGGAAACCTTCCGAGGCGTTAGAGGTACGCAGTCCAGCACATGGCGCTAATGTGGTCGTTCTGGAGAATCTTTGGGGAATGGGGCCCCGGGCCATTTTTCTCGGGGGGCCGAATTCCATCAGGGACACAAAAGCCCTCGCGAAAAATTGCCCTCGGGGGGGGCGCGGGGGGGGGGGCGCTGGGGCATCCCTGACAATAAAAAAGCAGGAGCGTGGATTGGTGATTTATCGCGTGGTCCGCATCAAATTGTATTTCAGTCTGAATGAACTACAAGTACAAATGGTATATAAGTGCATATAATATATATATAATGGTATATTGCGTATGGTATATAAGTGCATTTGATTTTTGCTCCAGGTTGATTAATGCTGCCTGTTTGTTAGGGGAATTGCGGTAGGAAGGATACAGAACGGTGAGCTCCAATCGTGTGGTTCTTCAGTTTCACTGGCAGTTTCTGTGGTATATATCTGACTCGGGGCGGGGGCTGATTGAGAGTGGACACTGTACTCTGGGCCACAGGGGTAAATTGGAGTATATGAAGGAAGCCCACAAAAGTCAAAATGGCTAGAGCAAGCAAGCGCCCCACCCACAGAAAGCAGGGGGGGGGGCTGAAAGACCCAACTTTGGGGGTGTGAGGCGACCGTGCTGCCCACTTGCTCGCTGCAACCCCCACACAATGCAGGTCATATCCATTAAACCCACATTTCTACTGTTAAAATACTGAGCTAGTGCCGAGGACATTACCGTGAACCGTAAGCGTATTCTCCATAATATGGTGTACACTTCGTTACCACTTTTAACAGCCGAGATTCTTCTTTAATAAAACTGAATGGGCCACATTTGAATTCCTAATTCTTCTTCAAAACAATATGGATTCCTTAACAACTGGGCCGTTCAGTAGCATCCTTAACCCCTCCATACGTATGGGGTGCAGAGTTCTGCAGTTATCTGTATGCAATGGGCGTTGGTCAGCTGACACAACACAACCCCGGAATGCCAATGCCTTCCGTGAGCAGAATCTATGATTACTATTTTCAACTTTCAGAACCACGCTTCACACATCGTGGTGAAAATTCATCTCAAAACTCATTTATGGGTGAACACTGGACACTTACTGCACATTGTTTTTTAACAGTTAAACTGGGCTGTTCTGTGCCTTCGATTAATGACACATGTTGACAGGAAGTCTTCAGGATTACCCTGTAATCGTGTGACGACTTCTCTCCCTGTTTGAAATATGGATAATTGAGTTACTGGACTGTGGGAGTTCTGGTAAATTTGGCTGGATCTCCCTGGGTCCCCCAGCAGAGCAGCTGGTGGTATACTGGGAATTGGCCTGAGTAGAAAGTATCCCCGTTTGTGTAATGTCACTTGGTGGGGGGGGGGGGGGGGGGGGGGGGGGTTTTGAGGCCGTACCAGGCCGGGGTAAAAAAAAAAAAAAATTTAGGGAATTAAA
>JABFDZ020000052.1:5366209-5377424 GCA_019775955.2 Pollimyrus isidori
GACCAGTATGTAACTAACACTTAATTTCTGATTAATTAATACATTAAGTAATAATTAATACATTAAGTAAGGGTGTATTACACATTATTTGTGCCCCCTCAACTAAAGTGTTACCGAAATGTCTTTTATTCGTCTTTTATAATCTGTGAAATAAGATTCCGATGTAGACGGGGCTTAAGTTGACTGCTCTCTGCTTTTTGCGTGCAAAGTGCGTAGAGTTTTCGGTACCTCGAGAACGCACCGAGAGCACTCTTTCGAGGGATCTCTCTCCAGCGTCTCCCCCCCCACCCCCGTCACTGTTTCTCTCGTTATCTATTTGTCACCACCCGCCGCGGATGGCAGACCATGGGGAGCGCGGACGCAGGGGCGGAGCTAAACGACTCCGCCGGGCTGAACGGCTCCTCGGCGGACGCGGTCGCCCCCGGATACGGCGGCGTGGAGGCGGCGCTCCTGGGCACGCTCATGGCGCTGCTGGTGCTGGGCATCGTCTTCGGCAACGTGCTGGTGATCGCGGCCATCGGCCGGTTCCAGCGGCTGCAGACGGTCACCAACTACTTCATCGCCTCGCTGGCCTGCGCCGACCTGCTGATGGGGCTGGTGGTGGTCCCCTTCGGCGCCTGCTACATCGTCCTCGGCGCCTGGCGGTTCGGCAGCTTCTGGTGCGAGTTCTGGACGGCGGTGGACGTGCTGTGCGTGACGGCCAGCATCGAGACCCTGTGCGTGATCGCGCTGGACCGCTACCTGGCCATCACCTCGCCGTTCCGCTACCAGGCGCTGCTGACCAAGGGCAAGGCCCGCGTGCTGATCCTGATGGTGTGGCTGGTGGCCGGACTCATCTCCTTCCTACCCATCCACATGAAGTGGTGGATCTCCGACGAGCCGGAGTCCCTGCGCTGCATGAACAACAGCCGCTGCTGCGAGTTCAACACCAACGCCCCCTACGCCGTCGCCTCCTCCATCGTCTCCTTCTACATCCCCCTGGTGGTCATGGTCTTCGTCTACGGCCGCGTCTTCCAGGAGGCCAAGAGGCAGCTGTGGAAGATCGAGAGGTGCGAGGGCCGCTTCCTCAGCCGCGGCGACAGCCTGGCGAAGGACAGCCGCGGCGTGGAGGCCAGGAACGGGAAAAGGACCAAGTTCTGCCTGCGAGAGCACAAGGCGCTGAAAACCTTAGGGATGATTATGGGGATATTCACCCTGTGCTGGCTCCCCTTCTTCGTCCTCAACGTGGTGACGGCCATCTGGAAGATGGAGAACGTCAAGCTGACCTTCAGGATACTAAACTGGATCGGCTACACCAACTCCGCCTTCAACCCGCTCATCTACTGCAGGAGCCCCGACTTCAGGTTTGCGTTTCAGGAAATCCTGTGTCTGCGAAGGGTGTCCTTCACCAAACAGGGAAGTACCAACGGATACATGAGCGGGGGGACCAGCTGGCTCAGTGATCTGCAGGCCAGGAACAGGTGCGACTCGGGAGCCAGGAATGTGGACTCAGGGACCCTGGAAAAGGGTGAGAATGCGCTCTCCCGGAAAACTCAAAGTCCCCCAGAGACAATCAAAGCTTTAACCACTGCCCTTTAACTCACAGTCACTAAAAAAGCTTGTGCTTCGTTGGTAATCATTATTATTTTTTTATTTCAAATAAAAGACCAAAAACACACACAGGTATAGAAAGGAGTTCTTTGTGCAGAGTACATGTTTAATTCTGGAAACGTTGCTATAAAGGAAATGTGTATATACAGGTTGGGCTGTGGGTAGTGTCTGCGTAAGCATGCACTTGATTAACGTGTAAAAATTGTCCATTTTAGTAATAGGCCTATTTCATTTTCAGTCATCTACCTCAGTTTGTGAGAGAAAGATGTGAGATGTCCTCAGTGTTCTTATTTATGAAAAGCCAAACACTCTTAACACTTTTACGTCTTTATTTCTACACTCAATATCAAATTTCAAATCGTTTGATTAAAAGAACGATTTGATCCATTTAATTGACCACTGGTTTCAACGTGTTATATTAATTATTTTTATATTCGAACAGAATCTGACAGCTATCTAGAGCATTCAGTTTATTCTGGATAAACGGGGGAAAATGGTGAAGCTGAGACACATTCCATAAACATTGGGCCTTTGTCTAAACGAACAGATGACCGCAGGATAGTGATGGCGCAGCAAAGAAACAGGGGGAAAAGTAACAAGCCGCTGATGAGGACAAACAGGTGCAGAGAGTGAAACCTCAACTTACGACGGGCGCTTTTTCCAAAGACGGTTAAGCGTCAGATACTAATACTAATAATAATCACAGCCATTCGGCATTTTCGCGAAAGAATCGTTCAGGTTTTCTTCCTGCTAAAGTCCGACCTACAGCTGCCCACACACGTTGCGTCATTTTTCACTGACTGGCGAAGTATTGAAAACAAACCAATAGCCGTGTTACTGCTGGAAAACTAATTACAGTATATACATAGCAAGTTCATGTATTTTTATATGTAAATGAAGCATCGCACAAGTGTTTTTCTTTACATGAATGTTACTGTCTTACTGATCTGATGCTGTTGAGAAGCTGCGTTAATTGTGCCCTTGTACTGTGGGGTGTTTATACAGTAGGTCTGTATGGTGTAGTGCAGCCTTCCACTGTGTCAAAAGTGCGACTATGCTGTATCGCTCAGAAAAGTCCGTTTAGGACAGGAATGTGTAAATTGCTGCTATTTCACATCGATTTAGCATCTGTTTATCTGCATAAATGGCTGCTATTTGAAATCTAGCTAAGCGTCGGTGAACTTCTCAAACATCTCGTTTCCCCACATAGCTTAAGTGGCTAGTAGTTAGAGATCCGTGTTTTTTGAACCTGTTTCTGAACCGATTTGTCGCATAAACGCAACAAAGCGTGCAGCCTCTACAAACGACTGAGGAATTTGCTGTGCATGTTCAGAATGACGATGTAAGTGCAACGTGAATTGTGTTTATGTGGATCACGTTTGTTCCTCTCCAGTCACTTCGATGCACTTTTATTGGTAAATGTGGCCCTCTTGTGGTTGCACTGAACATTGCAGCCTGTCTGCAGCACATATCCCATCAAAAAAGCCCGGAATATGAATTTATAGTCTGTGAGTTTGTAGTTTGTATAATATCGTGTTGTGCCATATTGTTCGATATTGTGCTTGAAACACATCGACACAGCAGCTAACCAGCTGTCTTTGCATTCCTTAAGCAATATTGAAAGTAGATTCCACTAAAATTTACTGTTATCCTTAGAAACTGACCCTAATACTAAGACTGCATGCCTGTAGCAAAAGCGAAATCATTTCACAAGCAGCTTTTTTTAACCTCAATTTCATACTTTTTCGTAATCTGACTGAAATAATCAGCTACACGGCACCAACAAATAAAAAAACAGTCTTAATGGCGCTGTTGTTGCTGAGACAGTATCATGCTAAAATATTCTGTAAAATTAATAAGTGGTAGCCTGAACCGGATGTGCTTGAGTTTCCTCATGGCGTAACAATGGCGTGTGTACCTGTGGTCCTTTGCTGCTCAGGGGTCTGATCATCAGGCTATTTTTCTGACCAGCTGCTCGATGCATCTTTAAAGGCTGTTAAAAAAAATCTCTGTTGCGGCTGATTACGGAGAATTCAGCTTATTGTTGTATGCGATCAAATTGCACGTTTACTGTAAGCATTAAACCACGTACACGAGTCTGCATATCGCTGTGCTGAGCAAAACGTCAGTGTTCAGAGATCACGTGATCACATATTTATTAAAGAAATGTGCAATGAAGTTTGTATTTCAGTAATAAATATCTTTAATGCGTATCATGTGGTAATTGTTTTTTTTCTCCTGTCCTTGCCTCATACACATTCGCAAGGTAAATTACAGAATTTAATTTCCTGTGTCTTTTATGCGATGAAATTAAATTAACTTTTTTCCTAATAAAGATAAAATTGCCACAATAAATCCACACAGAGTGCATTCTAAACAGCACCTAGTGTTGTGTTTTCTGGTCCATTTAAGGGGCTGTCTGTCCTCAGTCAAACTCTCCCTCTCTCTCATACAGGCAGATTTTCAGCATACACCAGTTAGCCCCCAAAGCATCATTTTAATGGTGAATTGCACAACGTTTATGCAGGATTCAGCCGTGAATGCATGAGAAAATATGGACCAAGTAGCTCGATACCCGAAATGAAACGCAGTATTTTGCGAAAATGAGGGGAAAGAGATCCAGGATCAATGTGCTTTGTTATTCTTAAAAACAGAGAAAATGGTGAAAGACGGTCATTATGGGCCCACTGGAACCAAACTAGAATTCAGTGAGACATATAAGAAGCATGTTTAAGGCCCTTTCTCACATATATGTCTGCAGCCAAACGCACAGAGTCATTTATCAAATTACAGTGTTTCGCTTCATTGCTTTTGAATCAGAACCGGAACCATGAATGCCGGTCCGGCGTAGAGAGACAAAACAAAGTCTCCCTGGACTGACGGGAAAGGGAAGGGTCACGTGATCACATGACGCAAACTGAAGCCTGGGGCTGCGTTGAAGCACATATGAGAAAAGTATAATAAAGTCCCTACAAAGTAGAACAAACTCTGCAAAACCAGAAGGGTCTCCATTTAGTCTCCGTCTGGGTCATCTGGGCTTTCGCAGTACAACGATGTCAAGAGATTTTCCTTTTATTCTCTGTCCCACTGGCTGGAGGAGGTAAAAATTGAAAACATTATTCCCAAAAAACCCTCAATACGAAATTCATTTTAGAACACCTCCCTGTCACTTGGTTTACTTTAGAATAGGCAATTAAAAGGAAAGTTACATTCAGCTAAATTCAAGAATTTCTAAATAAAACATTTAAATATTTTGGAAAACACAAAAACTTGCAGAATTTTGCAGTTATTAAAATACACACACACACACAATACCTTTTGTTTCCTTGTATATAATTTGTATTGACAGTGGCTATTGCAGATACTACACACTATGTCGTGTTATTTTTTTGTTTATATTTAGTTTACTATCGCAATCACACCAAGATGATTCTGATTTCGATTCTTCCAGGGGGATGAATTTGGTCGACGACGTAATGTTTTCATATCTGGGAGCTGCCTGGAGAAAATGCAGAATAATTTCAGCATGACCAATCACGGGACTTGATCCAGTGACCTCCATGTTGACATTCTCCACCCTAATCAGTTCTTCTGCGTCTCTGCCCCCCCCCCATCATTCTCTAGGCATACAACGCCGGTCATCAGGCGGCTCTCATCTCTGGAGTTTGCACAGCGCCGGCGCTGCGGTCGTAGCTTATGCGGGTCTCCTCGCATTAACCCCGCTCGATCGACGTGAGTCAGCGAGGGGTTTAATTCAATTCCACGCAGAGTTTCCAGGCATGAGCTACGAAAGATGCAAGCAGCGTGCAAACAGAGCCGGATCACCGTAGACGAGCAGCGTGCATTATGCTGACGAATCGCTCCTAGCAAAATTGAACATGTGTGTATAACAAAAGAGGTGAATGTTTAGCTGTGATATTTCTGTGCTCCGAGTCTCACATTCAGGCCAGAATCTTTATAAGGGAAACTCCATCACCCAGGTAATTAGAAGCCTGAGTTACACATGTCCTGAACTCACAGTAAAAAAGTCCTGAACTCACAGGAATTTAGGCTCCTGTTTCTAATTGGCATGTCGTGAATGACCTGTCATCTATAATTAATAAATTCTGCTTAATAAACAAATCCTGCTTTAAAATCCACATGCAGGATTAATGTTAATGAGTCATATATTAGTCATCTTACCATTATATTTTAAGCGACTTACCAAAAAAAAAACACTAAGATTTGCAATTTTCAATAGTTTTAATGGCACTGAAAAAAAGTGAACGAATGCATATCTTACATACCCAGGTCTTTAAACATTTTAATATAGATATATGAGTTGAGGGAAAATTCCAGGGGAAAAAGAGGGCACCATCTGAAATATGAATCTTGCAAGTGATCACAGATATAAACAATGAAATACTTGACTATTGATAGAACTATATTTGTATTCAAAGTTTATTTCCGTCATAAAGGTTAAATATTGCGGAAGAAAAATGATTGACACAAAAGTTCAAGAAGCAAAAGTTTATTATTAAAACAGTTCTCCTGGGTTACATCCCCAGGGATAGGTTTGCTGAGATGCACTCACTTGTATATATAGTTTCAGACATTTTTCAAGAAACTAGGGGTGCTTCCAGATGAGTATATTAAAGCGATGAGTCAAATCTAAATTTGTGGACCTTAAGACTGCGTGATTAAAATCCACCGTCTAAAATTTGAACCTGAAGAAATAAATCTGAATCTAATCACATCAAAATGACACCGATATGGAGAGAAATTATGAAACGGAATCTGTAGCCAGTAAAGGTTTGAGAACTGGAATTATTTGCCCTTTTGCAACCTTTGCAGGAAGCAGGCAGCTGAAGTCACTGTTTTTTTTATGAGTGATGTGTGCTTCTGAGCAATTTTCAAGAATTAACATACATATTGCAAAAACAAAAGCAGGCCTGTATCTCAAACTCAAAGGACTGGCGAGTTCTAAAGCACAGCTGGTAGATGGTGTCCTGCATATTTACCCATAAAATGAGCTCATATCACATGCGCACTCTGCATAAGAACTCTCAGTTCACTGTGGTGCATTAATGGGAAGTAAAACAGGCTGATTAACAATCGATACCCCAGCCATGCGTTTTTAAGGGCGCACTTTGCTTTCTGGAATGAACGCAAAGAACCACAACGGAAGCTGGGCTGTGCTGCATGAAAACAGCTTTAAAGAACCTGCCACTCATTTCAGAAGAACGTCCTCTAACATCTGGAACGTGGCTGTTCCCATTCTAATCAGAAAGATAGGATTCATTTCTGTGGAAGGCTTGTTAGAAGTAATGCTGTATAATGTACTGACTGGACAAAATGCTACAAATTTATACTACATTAAAATTTTATGTTGCAACATTACTCTGTTACTGCTATTATTACTACTGCCGTCATTCAGTTTGTTACATTCTATCGAGTTGCTGCATAGCGTAGCATTATTACACATAACCTGTTGTTACTAAGATTTTTCTTGTGCAGATATGCACCATACACAAGATATGTTCTTCGCAATAGCTTTGGTATTTTATAAAAGTGATCTCTGGAAAACCAAAGAACTTAGCTGGGTATTCTTGGGCACTAGCTGTGCAAGGAAACCGTCTTCCAGAAGTAGAAAGACCCTGGAGTTTTTAATGGCTAAAAAAACAGCAAAGGCTAGATACAATCAGACAGGAGTCCGTCCAAACAAGCTGCAACAACTTCCACCATTTTAGTTCCGCTAAGGTGTCACAGGACCGGAGTCGAGAGCCCATTCCCCTCACGGCTACCTAAAGTCCACCTTGAGCTGTCTCTGCGCTGAAAACTGAATTCTGATGGAGGTAAAATGTTCTGTACGCAGTATTCTGGATGGATGTTCTGGGCGGACAAAACTATGGTGAAAATATGTCTTGAACAGGGTGTGCAGAGTAGCGGCGACAGGAACTGAGATCACTTAGTCGCTGACACCTGAACAGTGACACAAGGACCAGGATCAAAGCCTCTCATCAAAGCCATCAGCAGAGCCCCCAGAACCCAGAAGATCCTGTTCCAGATCTAACAAGGAACGAGTCATTTTACAGTTTAAAACAGAGCGATCAACAACGTGTTGATGTGATTTACAGGAAAAATCTGCCACAGATACAGAAAATACTGATACATGCGAAACCCTGTAACAGACAGAGAATGTTTCTTGACACTATTTACGAAAACAGACCTTCTGCCAAACGAGCCGTAGCTATAAGGCGAAACGGCGCCTTGTCAATAAGGCACTTTCTGAAGTGCGCGTCACACACGGAGGGGACCTGGTAAGACTGAAACCTCGTACCGTGAGCTCCGGGCACCATCTGGAGCGAGCGACTCGCCGGCGATCTTCAGGTGCCGCCGACACGCCGGGAGCACGTGGACCAGAGATGGAGGTCAGAAGGTCGCTGGTTTGAGCCCGACCTGAGCGGAGGAGTCACATGTGTGTGGGCCCTTGAACGAGGCCCGGAACCCCTAGCCCCTTGGGTACTGCGGCTGGTGGCTGGCAAGTTCACTCTCACCTACGTGCGTGTCATGGAGACCGAGATGCGGGAGACAAAATGAGAATTTCCCTGTGGGCAACAATAAAAGTGTTATTATCCATCCATTTTCTAAACCACTTATCCTACCGGGTCGCGGGGGTCTGGAGCCTATCCTGGAAGCAACGGGCACGAGGCAGAGAACAATGGGCAGAGAATTTGGCAACTCCAATCAGCCTCAGCATGTTTTTGGACTGTGGGGGGAAAACCGGAGGAAACCCCACGACGACAAGAGGAGAACATGCAAACTCCACACACATGTGACCCCGGCGAAGACTCGAACCCGGGTCCCAGAGGTGTGAGGCAACATAATAATTAATAATAATAATAATAATAATAAATTCAGATGGACGGCACCTGTGTTGTCAACATGCCAGAAATGGAATCAGCCCAGAACCACACCATCTGGGGGGCGAGATCAGCAAACGGCCCGGTTCTTCTGATTGACGTTGCGGCCCGTTCCACCAGACAGGAGGTCCACATCTCTAACCAAACACCAGAGAAGAGGCAGGCTTGTGGCTTAATCTCACAGAGACGGAACGGAGCGTCTGATAGACTTCAGAGGTCCAAGTGGCAGCGATTGAAGTTCTTCTCCATTCCGAAATCCGTGAATTAACGCCTTGCATTCCCACGCACTTTTTATGACTGATGTAATACGACAAAGATAGATTAAGGTGACATCACTGGGATTACAGGATATTCCAGAAGCAGCAGGGATTTCCTTTAAAAAAAAAACAGCAAGAATCGACTAAACAAAATGAGCGATATCAGACGGAGTGTGCCTGTCCGAGTCCCAGGGTGGATTGGGGTTCACATCATTACATTTACATTTTTAGCACATGCTTTTCTTCAAGGCAATATACATAAGAAATGAGGGTCAGCCAATCAGGATCAGTCAGTCCCTGGAACAACTAAAATTCAGGGGCCCAACTCTGAAATCATTCTGCCGACCTTGAGATTTGAACCAGCGACCTTCCAGTCACGGGGGCAGCATCGAAACCCAGTAGATATTCACCACTGCTTTGGTACCAAAATAAATATCTTTCCCCATTGAAATGTACAGAGGCGGACACTTCAGGTCCATAAAGTAAAAATCCAAACCACGATTTTGCTTCAACCATCCAGTTGAACATAAAGAGTCACAGTCGCAGAGTATGCAACTGGTTGGTTGAAACAAAATCCTGGTTTGGATTTATATTTTCTGGACCTGAAATGTCCGCCTCTGGAAATGTATAATAAAGTTTCATTGCAATGAGATAATACCTTGCTGCTGCTTCTTTCTGTAACAGACGCTTGTATCAGAAAATGTTTCAAAGAAGGGTGAGGGGGGCGTGCACTGATTACAGCGCATTGCTGCACCCACCACACGGCAAGCCACCTCAGGGACGAGAACCTGAGTGCAGCCACGCAGTGGGTGACACCTCAGCACCACACCAGTCCGAATGGACCAGTGTGAGGTTTTTTCCCAGTGACTGGAGTGTCAGTCCTGCCACCAACCCCCAAATGTCCCAGTAAGTTAGAGGACCTCCTTACAGGGCTGGATTAGGATTAACATCATACCCAGGATGAAGCCATTGCAGGTTAAGAACCTCGCTCAGGGGCTCAATGGAGTAGGATCCAGGCATTCATGGGATTCGAACCAGCAACCCTCCAATTGCTGGCACAGATCCCAGGCCTCAGAGCCGCCACTCCGCCTCGTCGAAAGGTACCAGGTGTTAATCAGTCTCTGTCTTTGCAATTAAGAGAGCAGAACTTTGCGGGAAGCAGAGTGGAACACAACGCTGCCTCTCTCACTCTGTGTCTGTTCACATAGAACCAGAATATTGCAAATGTTAAAGAGCACATTTACAAATGATGAAATGTGGAGTGAAAATGAGTTCTTGTCTCTTCTCTGTGACCATTTATCCAGCACTGGGTCGTGCCCAGGGCAAATGGAATATTCTGAGACACCAGTCTATTAAATGACACATATAATTTCACAGAAAACCTTTGGATGGTGAGAGAACGCTAGAGTCCCATAGTGACCCCATGTGGTCACAACGAGAACATGCCGACTACATAAACATATAGCCATTGGTAGGACACCAACCCGGAGCCTAAAGAACAACCCATGCTAACTGGTCCCTGTTTATTCCAGCAATATCACTTAATGGGTGTCTGTTGGGTTAACGTTAATTGCTGCATATCATGATTATTGTAATATGAAATGCAAATTTTATTTTGGTCTAAGGAACCACAATTAATATATGAATTCAATCAGAGAGCCAATTGAAAAGGCTGCCCTTCAGGGAACAGCGCCACCTGTGGTCAGAGTAATAGATGTCAGACTAAGTTCATGCAGCTCCCCCTTCCGCTCCTTGGTTATCCTCAGAGGACCTGCTCATGACTACTTCGTACCGTCTCTGTCCCGTTTACTGCACACGGATAGTTAGTTAGAACTAGTTTTCTATTCTTCAACATTTAGTTAGATTTATTTATGGGAAATTTCTGTTTCATATGAGTTCTTGGTATATTTTTTTATCTTTATAATGCATTATGGGGGACCTGTGTGGAATGACATTGCAATAGACTGTATTCTGTGTATGTTGTTGTAGTGACAATAAACTAATCCTAATCTTAATCTTAATCATAATCATAATCTTAATCTTAATGCTAGACCCACTATGGCTGCTTTCGATCCTATGCACTCAGAAAAAAATAAACTTCAGCCCTGCTGCAGATTCATACCCTCAATGGTACAAAAATGTTCCCCGGAGACAATTTCAGTACATTTAAAGTTACATTTACCTGTATCTGGGGTATAATTGGCAGACCCTTGAGGGTACAGACCCACTGACAAGTAATTGTACCCTCAAAGGCACAAATTGGTACTTTTTCCTGACAGTGCAGAGATGTTCTGGTAACTCCCCTGTACGTGAGAACATGCTCTTTCGTCATCTGTTCTTCTCTGTCAGGGACCAGGCTGGCCTTAATTGTGTGTATGTCTTCCTCTGTGTGTCTGTGTGACTGTGCGCATCTGTGTTTGTGTGTGTGTGTGACTGTTTGTGTGTATGCCTGTGTCTGCCTGTGTA
>JABFDZ020000052.1:5377524-5402503 GCA_019775955.2 Pollimyrus isidori
CGTCTGTCTGTCTATCTGCATCTGTGTCCGTCTGTGTTTGTGTGTCTGTCTGTCACTGTCTGTGTGTCTGCCTGTGTACGTCTGTGTGTCTGCCTGTGTCTGCCTGTGTACGTCTGTCTGTCTATCTGCATCTGTGTCCGTCTGTGTTTGTGTGTCTGTCTGTCACTGTCTGTGTGTCTGCCTGTGTCTGTCTGTCACTGTCTGTGTGTCTGCCTGTGTCTGTCAGTGTGACTATGTGACTGTGCACGCTCATGTTTGTGTGTGTGTATGTCTGTCTGTATCTGTGTGTGTGTGTGTGTGTGTGTGTGTGACCTGGCCTTTTGTACCACACTGCCTGCAATAGGCTGCAGGCTAATACAACAACCCTGCGCTAGGTGGATGCTTATGGAAGACGGGGAAAGGATTACTTTGTTATAGTGGCATTATTTACCTTTTTAGCATAAAATCAGCTCGAAATGCAATTATAGTATTTTACTTTTATGTTACTATTTGTGTTTGAGCTCTTGGTATCAATTTTTGTTCATACATAAAATACATTTACTGAACCGAGTATTCTGACATTGAGATATTGTGTAATACACTGACGGTACACTAGATGTCGCCCCATTTACCTTTACATTTACATTTCTTTATGTATAAAAGGGTGTCTATTCGTGTGATAACTGGATAATTGTTATTCAAATAAATGTGTAACAGTAGAGAGATATTCAGTAGAAGCAATACTACAAAAACAATTTAATTAAACATAAGAATACGAAATGGCAGTTACTGTAGCTATGCAATAGAAGGCAATATTGTACATTAAATCTCAAAACTTAACAAAATACTTCAGCCCAATATAATTGGAGAGCAATGCAATCAATTTCGCTTTTGTTTTTGCTCGTTTTCGTTTTATCACTTGGAGGGTTTTCGCCCTTAAATGCTCGCAAACTTGGCGTGCCGTTTATTGGCAGTGGGCGCTCGGCGCCTCTTTTTCGGAGGAGGTCTTACTTCCCCTTAAGGACAGTCAGTGTCAGGCTACCTCCCATGAAGGAGGCTCTCTCCACCCGTCACTTCACACTCGGCTGAGCCACTTCGGGCTCCGCATGTCAGATGCCTGGCATTTGGCGGAACCTCAGCCCGGAATGGGTCCGGAACGCGACGCTGAAAGCCGTCAGTCCACGGAGCCCTGCGCTCGCCGGATGGGATGAAAGCGGTCGGCGCGGTCTCTTTATCACGGTCCGGCTTCAGTTAAACCATCATTAAACTGAATGTAAATGTACATAAATGTAAGCAACAGTGTTATACCAAAACGGCATCCTGTATTCGCCTTTTTTTCACGTGGAGACCCTGCGCCGTAGTGAATGACACCCTGCTAAACACCGGGAAATTACAGGCTCATTATTGAACAAGACTGATACCATCAGCGTCCGAAATATTAAGCGCGAAATTAATAATAATTTTAATTCCGTGTTTTATATTTTAGGGGGTGGTTGTTTTTTTATTTTTTTTATTTTTTGGTAATCGAGGATTTCCATACACGCCGGTAACCTCGCATCATGAGTAGTAGTGGTAAGTATACTGCCTGCTTCTTCGGCTCATGTGTAAATCATGGATAACACGGATCGCCTTTAAATATAAACCTATTCTGTATTAAGTCCGTCAGCAAAAAGCCATATAGGATTTTACCATCTCATAACAAATATGTATTATTTTATTTTGATCATAGCGCGATGCTTTAATATTTAAGGAATATTCATGTGTGTATTTTAGCGTGCTCGTTTCTCTTTTAGGCAGTTAGTATAAAAAGGAAAGTACTATATAATCTGATCTGTTGTTGATAAGTTTATTTTGAATCGATTTTAAGGTATTCTCTTTATCGTATTATAATGTGCCAAAATGTGGCTTCTTATGTTTCTGTGATTATGCATAAAATTAATTGGATGGTCGACTATATGTTAATAATTTGCTTTCGCACTCTAATGGACTGCAAATACATTTTTGTTGTTCGGTTATAAGTGATATGCACCAACTTTATGCTGTCAACTACCATTAAAACAGACAGGCACCACATCGAATGATGGGCAGTGTACAGCGTAGCCTATATCTGGACAAACCTTCAAAACTCACAAAGGCCCTGTTATCCGGTTGTATTTTTGCCAGTCACTGGCCAGTCTGTACCTTTATTTACCAGCATAATTATTTAAAATGTGCTTCGTTGGACTGCTAAAATGTAAGCGATGACCAAATACTGTTACTACGTGTCTTTCTGGGGAGACACTGTATCAGGTGGAGATGTGCTCCCAGGGGATTTGTCCGTGATTTGTCCACAGTCTTTGGAGACCGTATGTATGAAATGTCGTCCCAGTCATCAAACAAAAATGCAGTGTTAGCCATGTGGTGTGCTTCGTTACAAAGTAACAGTGTTAATTATAGTGGAGTTTAAACAAAAGTCAAGCAATCTGTTACTTATAAGCGATAAGTCAACATTTTGACAGAACGGTATTGCGATTTCTCTCGTCCCTTGTTGTAATGATGGAAGTCTCATCTGTTTTATACGGTTTCATTTTTTGCATGTATGGTGCCCTTATGACACGTAGATAAGCCGAGGAGCCTATCAATGCTGCGATTTAATTATACGTTGGAGTTAGTAAACGTTAATACTTCTAAGCTCTAGTGGTTTTGAGTGAGTTAACTTTCTACGCGAGTCATTTGTCTCTTCGCTTTTGAAGTTGGCCTGCCTGCAGTGATGAGTAAAATGAAATCAGTTTTTGCACTGTGCTGCCCCCGAGCTGGAAATAATTTTTCAGGCTGGCTTTGTTGCCAGAGGACGGAGAACCTCCTTAATGTAACTCAGGTATAGAGATTCACCTTTCGACGAATATCCATTCGGTCCAAATTCTCATTTGAATGAGGTGGCTCACTTTCGAGCGACATAAGCACGCATGCTCCTCGTTCCTAAGAACACAGTGCAGTTTATTCTTACTGTAGGAATATCACTTAACACATAAAAACAGAGATGATTCCCAGATTTGTCTGGGCGGAGAGACAGGGGTGTTTTTCTGTACCCGAAGCCCAAGACGTGTGGCTTGTTTAATACGTCTGCATGCTGGACCTATTAAGCTGAGCTTTTTGCGGTTTATTAGACGTATAGTATGTTGTAGCCAGATGGGTTGTTCCAGTACCAATGAGAAGGGCATTTCAGTTAAGGGGGATGTGTATTGGGAATTAAAATGACATTGAAACCTTCCCTGCATAGTACGGTAGAGGTCAACGTAGAGGTGACAGGTCCGCGGTGAAATTGCACTCATCATTCAATTTATAGCACAAGTTGTAATACTTAATTACTAATGACAGTAGAGATGATTTAAATGCAGGTGAACGCACTGATGTAAGGTGTGGCTGTTTAGTGGTGTTAACATTGAAGGAAGGGCATTTTGCAATTACGCTTCAATGCTTCACGGGGGAAGGTGAGGAATCTCCCAGATGAAAATGACACAATTTCACCCTTCGGGATGCAGGCCGACAGATTAACTGGGCGTTCTGATGGATGTCAGATCACACCCCCCCCCCACCTCCCCCGTCCCAGAGTGTGGATTTAGCCTGAGAAAGTTGGCCGTGTTTGTGGAATTCCCAGGGAGACGCGCCGAGTGTCAGCGGAGATACGTCAAGTGCGGCGCGATAATTTAGGGTGGCGACACACATCCGACAGTCAGAGACCTTGGAGTGTGGAGATGAGGGAAGAATACTAACAGTTTGCGGGCATCGCCAAGGAGCCAACATTTCGCAAGACATGGATTTCTGAACTGGTGTCCTTGAATAAAATGTGAACCAACAACATACTGCATTTAAGGCCTATTCTTATAGTACAGATATATGCAAAGCAGCCCAGCCTTTATAATCTGGAGGGGTGAACCATGCATGGATGTTTGGATGGTGGAGGTGACCAGTTGTAAGGGACTGATATTAGTATTCCTGGAAGACATGATGTGTCTGCCAGTCCTCCAGCTTTAACCTTTAAAAAGCTAATAGTGGGAATGAAGTGATATTGCTGACATTAAGAAAGGAGGGTTGGAAGCGAAGTTCTTAAAAGTAGCAAAACTTTATAGCCACCAGTAATGCACAGGCCTCACAAATCCTATGTGCCTCCACCTCCTCTTAATCTCTTCTTCCATCGGGCTTTGACACCCAATGAGGTGGTTTAGGGCTCTTTGTCTATATCCTGAAGGTAATGGGGTGAAATCCTAAGGCTGTTCTCAACTTATGTGCTGCTTTTGATAGCGCTGTCAATAATGTTAAGCTCATAAATGTTAATAAGATAACCACAGATCATGAACCTACGGGTAGAAGCTGATAAATCAATTATTCATGTTCATATTCAATTTTGTACTTAAATTTTTGGGAAAAATAATATACTTGCCATACTCACATAAGCAGCTGAGCATTCATTTAGGAAACTAATATTCAAGTTTTTAAAGCAGGGCTGGATTAAGAGTGTTAAGTGACCCCCTGAGCAACAGCTCAGATGACATCACATCAGGAAGGAACAGAGTTGAGTGGTGGCTCACAAAATTTGGAAATGAATGAACAGCTTTAATTAAACATCATCCCTAAGCCTAACCTTAAGCCTAACCTTAAACCTAACCCTAAGCCTAACCCTAAACCTAACCCTAAACCTAACCTTAAGCCTAACCCTAAGCCTAACCTTAAACCTAAGCCTAAGTCTAACCCCTGCCCCACAGACATACTCAGATGCCTATATAGTTAATCCTATTTCGTTCATAAGTGCCAAATTACTGGCAAGTTCTATTCATAAAGATAATTTTTACCGAAACTTAGGTGTTAGACTTATACAAGAAAATTCAGAAGTTTTTGTTTTTGCCCTGAGTACATTTATTTAGGGATGTAGGGAGAAAATGTAAATTTTTTCTTTCTCAAACAAAAATAGAAGAAAAACACTTCTTACCTCTTCACAATGGACTGAAATAAAAATAAAAACAATTTATTCAGTCTGCATGAAGAACGACAAAGCATCAGTCATTCTGTCCCGCCCACATTACTGAGTTTAAAGTCTCAGATGGCAACCTTTCATCTCAAGGATCATCTTGAGCCTGTTGTCCATTGAACCTTTCAAGTTGTGGATTTGATCCCATCCTACACTGGCTGAGGCGGCTAGTTCCACCTCCCAGAGGCTGCTCTGAGAAGCGAGCCGCCACCTTAGAACATCTCCACACTTTAATAAGGCCCAGTAATTCTCAGTGAGGGTTAAGTCAGGTAATGGAGGGGGCCAGGTCATTTTCAATCACCTTTCAAGTCTTTCTTAGCCAATCTACGGAAGACTTTGATCTACGGAAGGGGCATCGTCCTTCAGGAATACCGTAACCTTTTCGAAAGCTGCTGACTTCTTCCTGTACCAGTGTT
The DNA here is from genome assembly GCA_019775955.2 of Pollimyrus isidori. Classification (NCBI taxonomy): domain Eukaryota; kingdom Metazoa; phylum Chordata; class Actinopteri; order Osteoglossiformes; family Mormyridae; genus Pollimyrus; species Pollimyrus isidori. The sequence continues at coordinate 5,382,925 of JABFDZ020000052.1, forward strand.
TGAAGAAGGTTTCTGAATTTGGCAGAAATTTTCTTAGGGTCAGCGCGAGTCAGAAAGGTCTTACAGGTTCCTGCACCACTTTGCTGGGGCCTGAAGAAGGTGTCCATCCACTGGCCCGTCTAGCCGCTCCCTCGAGAGTCACTCTCATCTCATCTGTCCACATACCATACGTAAATTCAGCCTCGAGACGTGTCCGCGCCCATTCTTAATGTTTTTCCTCGCAGGCCTTGTTGAGTGGAGGGTGTGTGTCAGTCTTCGTGACCTTAGCAATGCCACCTAGTGCCCTGTGCCTCACACTTCCGGATTCCACTCAGGATGCTCCTTCCCTCTCTGTTGCCCGTCGACCACGAAACACTCGATTATATGGCGATCGAGTTTGACGATTCACATTCGCATCCCTCTGACTGGAACTTTGTTAGTTTGTTTTTTTTTTTATGCTCCATGCAAGGTCCTTTTTTTTGCCCAATTTTATTAGCAATAATAAATTCCTTAATAATTATGTATCATACAACTTCCATACAGAGCCAGAAACCGGAGGGTAGTCTGTTTTTATACTGTTCATTCTTAATTGCGGACTAATCTGGACTGGAACCAGATACAACCAGATACAAGCGAAACATGCACTCGATTGATTATTCTGCACGAGGTGTAGATCACTCATCGTTTAACCGCTTTTCCTGGTCAGTAGTGCCAGAGGACTTGTATTTTATCTCAGGTGGCACAGAAAACAAGGCTTCCTTCTCCAGACACACATACTCACATCCCAAGTCACACTCTATGGGTGACCTAGAGACACCTATCGGCTGTAACTGTATCTTTTTAGGTTGTGGGAGGAAACTCGACCGCACAGAGCACAAAATGGGTAGAAGGACATGCAAGGTCCACACAGACAGATAGACTGGAGGTGTGAAGCAGCAGCGCTACCCACTGTGTCAGTGTGCTGGCCTCTCGGTATCTGAAATAATTGAATTAAACAGCCAAACCTGCTAAATGTAAGCTAGAATTGCTTTCAGTTAGCACCCCATCTTGGGTTATTCCCTGCCTTGCGCCCATTGCTTCCAGGATAGGCTTTCGATTCCCGTGATCCTGAATAGGACTGGGTACAGAAAATGTATATATGGATGGATGGATGGATTATTAGGTAGTCCTCATTTTTGGTAAAAAAAATGTAAGAAATGTCATTGTGTGAAGTCAGACCAGTAGCTTATAGAATTAAATGGCTTTGCTGAAGTCAATGGAACGTCAAGGGTGCAGTATTTCTCATTATCTGTTCTGCTCTTTTTCAGGGTATGTTTAGTAAGTTACATCTGAATTGTCCCGCATTGAGGTGGCTGAATAAACTCAATTTGTATCCCCTTGGATTAGACAAATGTGTGTTTTATTATGAAAATAAAAATGTGTATTAATTATTGCAGACTGATCTTAATGCTCGTTTAACTGCTAGATAGGGGGCTTGAAGATACTCATTGAACAAAAAGGGGTGCTGCTAGAAATGTTGGGCCTTTAACCACAAACCAATCCCAATATGCCCCCCCCCCGCCCGCCTCCCCCACATGGTGCCCCAGTTTACAAGCCTTAACGGTCTGTGAGATTTCCATTAAGCATTAGAGAGTACCATCCAGAACCATTAGCAGCTTGGTCTATCTCTGGAGGTAGGCCGTTTTGTCATGTTGCACATGTGCCAGAACACTGGCCCAAATGGACTTTGCAGGCCTCGAAAAAATGGTTCATTCGTGGGTGTTTTTTGCCAAGTTGGGCAGGTTAAATCTGGCATCGCTGGCCTGTCGCTCTGCTTTGGTTCTCCAGTAAAGTGCCCCACGGCTCCGGAGGATTCACACCGTGGCTGTCCTCTCCCTTACCCCCCCCGCCTCTGAGCTGGAGTCTGGTGCGGAACATCGTTTCTCGACCGGGCAACTCTCCGGGGTTGATGCGGTCAGGCGTGGCGCAGAAACGCAACAAAACAAATCCTTTATTTGCTGTTGTTTTTCTTGTTTGAATCTTAATTCAATGTTGTCGATATTACCATTAGCATGTAGCTAAACATTAATCTGTCGTTCAGCCACTTTTGGTCACCTGGAGACTCTTCCAGACAGGACAGCACACTAGGCTTGGGCACACTTTAGACAGGATGCCTGACGATCACTGGCCATATAAACACACTTACAGCCAAAAACCTTGGGCAGTTTAGAGGTGCCAGTTAGCATAGCTACATCTGTTTAGATTTGTAAATGCAAACTGCACATACACAGGACAGGGGCAGCATTCTAGGCTTCTTACTGTCGAGCACTGTTTCCCAGTCTGGTCTTCAGGGACCCAGAGATGGTCTACATTTTCGCTCCCTCCCAGAAAAATGGGAGCAAAAATGTGGACTTTCTGGCAGGGGACTTGGAGGGAGCAAAAACGTTTTTGTGGCTGTGGGTCCCTGGGGACCGGATTGGGAAACCCTGCTGTAGAGGCTGGCCAGCCAGTTTTCTAGTATCTTTGAGTCATCCCACATTTTTAAGGCCTTATGGGGCTCCCATAAATTGGATTATCAGCTGGGGTAATGGCCCACTCAAGGGCAACCAGTTTAGGAGTCTTCCCCTTGGCCGGGAGCATTTTCAGTGCTGTAGTTTAGATTTAGAAACACTCTCAGGATATCGCTCGGTCCGCACCCTCACGCAAGCCCTGCTTGGGTTCATTGGCTTCACGGGAAACCTTAGCAGACACCCCTCAGTGGAAAGACTGCTAGAAGCTTCTTATTACATTTTCTCATTAACTCTGCCCTGTCCTGCGTTCTTAATCAGCAACAGCCCAGAACCCATTTATTTATTTCTGCTGCAGTCTTCGGTTTCTCAAGTATGTATATGTCGCATTTGGCGGACCATATTTCCGCCCGTATTCCTGTATGTGCCGATGCACGAGGTCTGACAGAAGCCAGACTTTGTGAGGCGTTTTGCCGTCTCACCGAACGACTGCTCGTTCCCCTCACAGCCCCTTGACCCTTTGACCTTTGACCTTTGCTTTATGTGACCGTCGGAGCGGGAGTCGCTCTCATGTCACGGGCAGTGGCAGAAGATCGGTGACGCTCAGGCCTCACTCTCAGCTCACCAATCAGCTGTCCGGCCTCCCGGGAAAAGCCATGACCTTCCCGGACGCCCTTCTACACAAAGAATATCAGCGACTCGATGACGTGGTAGTAACATCTCTCTGTTCCGCTGCCATCGATCGCATTCGAGTCTCTCCGGCAGCTTAAATGCGCCGCGCCGATTTACTGTCTACGTAATTGCGGGTCACATGATCTCGATATCGCTACATTTTGCTTACCTCCTGCTCCAGACTAAGCGCGCTATTTCCGTAAAGGGACCCTGCTCCTCCGCTTCAAGCCTGGACGCTTCATTACAGCGCGTCCTTGGCAGCCTCTAATCAGGCACTCGCAGATATCTAAACACATTGCAGGTCTGATTAGAGTTTAGAAGGGAATTAAATAGGCAGCCTAGCGCTGGGCTGAGGGCTCTGCTCTGTCATAAGGGAGCCGTCAGCCCATATTACAGAGGCCATTACCAGTTCTGCCAAGACTGTCTGGCGTGTAGTCTTGATTTTCCCCTCCCTCTTCCGGCTAATGGAAATGATATCCCTATTTGGATAAGCGGAGTGTTGGGAAGTGGGCGATGGGGGGGGCGGGGAGGGAGGGTCGGTCCCCGTGGAGAGCCAAGAAAACCATCGCGGGCGCAGACTGCAGCCTGGTTTTGCGGGAAGGAGGAAACACGTCAGAAACGCATAGTCAGATACAGGTCCCTGCTGATGGCGGGTGACAGTCTCTCATCATGCAGGTTCAGCCTCGAGGTCCCCAGGGGGGCCCTTTCTAAGCAGACCTCATCTTGCACAGTCCAGTGCTCCCAGCTTGCGGCTGAATGGACGTCCCCGACCCTCCCCCGCGTTCTGTCCCTTGCCCGCCCGTCTAGATTCCTGTTCACTCAGGCGTCCGGCCTGACCTCTCGCTCCGGCAGGCCTTCCGGAGCCCCTCGTGGACGGCTCCAGCATTGCTGTACTGGAGATGGAAAGTTTAGGTCCAGAGAGCACAAATCCAGACCGGGATTTTGTTTCAACCGACCAATTGCGTGCTCTGTCACTGTGACTCTCTATACTCGACTGGCTGGTTGAAGCAAAACCTCGGTCTGGATTTGCGCTTTCTGTGCCTGAACTTTTTCCCTCCATGCAGCACCACCCCCAGCAGCAATTTCCCATAGCCGGGACTCTCCTCCATTAAGACTCCATCCTCAGCCTCATACATGATGCATGTACCAAAGTCTTTTTTTATATTAGATATTAGATCAACATTAATCCTAAAAGACACGGTGCTTTTTTCCAGACAGGTTTTAAGGCTTATTATGCATTTTTCATGACAGAAACAGAAAAGAACACAAAGTGACAGATAATTTTTTTCGTCGCCAGTTTTATCCTTTCTTCAAATGATCTGCTTATCTTTTTTATTAGCCCCCTCGCCACTTGCTTATCTCATCCCGAAACAATCCGCCGGTTTCCATCCATTTTCGCTCCCGCTTCCTGATGTCCCTTTCGGACCGCTGCCCGAATCGCAAGCCTCCATATGGGCACGGCATGCGGCGCTTTTGGCAACTCCCCCCGGCCTCTCCACCAATCAGCACGCCACCTGATTCGCCACCCGCGAATAGACTCTCCCCTGGCCCGTCCGGTCCTCTGAGGTTTCATTATGTAAACGCTGTTTCTGTTGCACCCTGGCGAACAGGCCTTCTGGGTGTAGCGCATTTTTTTTTTTTTAATGCATGCTTCCCCTTGCACAGACTGCATTGGAGGGCGTCCCAGTCAAGCATGGCCTCCTGCAGCTGTGAACGCAGGGATTATGAATCTTCCCTTCGCCCTCTTTCTCTCTCTTTTTATTGCATGCAGTGGCACCGATTAAATACACTTGGAGACACACAATAGGTTCCTATCATCATATTACAGGCCAGGGTGGGTACAGCTGCATGCGCCCATGCGCTCATGCGCACATCTATGTGTATATAATTTGCTGAAACGCTGCCTCTTTAATGTTATTCCTCAGCCAGCGATGCTCTGGGGGTGTGACCGGAAACCAGAAGCCCGTTCATACCGCCTCCGAAATTACCGCGGTACTACGTTTTCTCCCAGGGTGCACTGCAGCAAGCTACCTCGCCATGATAAATGACTATGTCCATTTGCCTCTCATGACAAAAATTGATAGGTGTCGTATGAGATGTTCCGTTTCGCTCTGTATGTGGGAGACTATAGAAGATTATTCTTAAAAGACAAAATTTAAGAGACGTTACCTTAGATTTAAGTACACTTTGCTTTTTTAACATCACTCATTTATATACCTAAATATTAATTGGTGCTATTCAGGTCAAACAGGGTGATATCTGTGTTTTTAACTGCGCTGTTCTAAGATGATATATGCCACACTGTAAAATCATGATGAGGACTGTACCTCTATGCCACACCGACAGATTTTGTTGTTAGAAACTCAGATTCGAATGCTGTAGGACTTATTCTAGCCAGAAAAAAAAACAAAAACAAAACGTTCTAAGCGTATACAGCGGGGGGGAATGCTTATCTGTGGGACGTGATGCCGATCGCGGCGCGTGACGCGGCGAAGGCTTCGAGGAATGAGGAGTAGCTGCAGTGTGACGCAACGGATGATGCGGCGCAGCGAGGCTGCAGAGCGATGCGGCTGCGAGATGACGGCGGGGTGGGGCGGTGTGCCGGATCGCCGGGGCCACGCTGTGAGGCCGCGGCAGGGCGCGGCGACTTTGTGGCGCGTCGCAGTAGAGGTTGCGGCCGCGCAGTGCCAACGCGGCGAGAGGGAGGCCAAGGCGAGCAGCTTGCGACGCCACTGCGCCCAGCGGGGATGTCAGATGTCAGCCCTGGTTGGTCAGCGCCCTCCCCTTCTCCGGCCACGTTCCGCTCGAGGGGATCCGGACGTGATTTCGGAAAGGCGGCGCGGACAGCAGAGATGCGCGCGCAGGAAAAACGCGTGGGATTAGCGCGGCGCTCTGGCCACCGTCCCAGCGTTTTGTGTCCGGCATGGAAAGTTTGACACCTGATTTGGCGTCAGCTCTGCGGGAGGGGCAGCTGCAACTCGGGCAAAGCCGGCAGCTGACAGGCGGCCCCACCGATTCGGCAAGCTCACACACACACACACACGTTTTACATTGTGGGGACCGTCCATTCATTTGTATGGACGTAACCCAAATTGCAACAATGACAGCCCATACCCCAGCCAAGCCCCAGCCTTAACCATGAGTAACCAAACCAAATCCATGACCTTTGGCATTTTTAGTTTTTTGATTGCAGTCGCAGATTTTTTGTGAAATTAAGTTTTCCCAACCCCCCCACACACACACACACACACGCACACACACACACACACACACACACACACACGCCAGCCTCTGCCACTGGGATGCCACCTTCAGGATATTTTCGCTTGGCTGCCTGGCAGATTGAAGTCTGGCGTGAGGTCAAAGGGCAGCTTAGGCCTCGCCGCCCTTATTGTGTTGCTGGCGGCGTCGACGTGCGGGTCCAAGAACATCAAAAGGAAAGACTTGGGCAGCGTTTGCCGTCGGCGTTATTAGCTAACCCGGGCTCCAGTTTGTGTTAACAGAAACGCTCGCATTTGCTGACTTCTGCATGTTTTATTTTGGCCTTTAATGTGTATAAATACTTTTTTTTCAGTGTCAAGTATATGCTAACAGTTACGCCACAAAAGTTGTACCTCCTGTTTTAACTACACTCTCCTAATTTGGATCTGAATAACTCAGGGGGGTGTCCCTGCCCACTGATAAGTTATTGTGTCCTAGTACTGTCTGTGTGTATGATGAACAACTTTGCCGGGGGGAGAAAAAAAAACTATGGATGCTCACTGGGTTACGACGGTCTGTATTACGATATTTTGACTTTACGATGGATATTCCTGTTGCATTGTATTTTTCAATTTCAGTACATTACTCAAAAAATCACAGAAGATATTTAACAATTTAAAAAAATAAAAAATAGGCTTTGTGTTAATGATTTTGCCCAACTGTAGGCTGTTCTAAGCATGTTTAAAGTAGGCTAGGCTAGGCTATGACGTTTGTTAGGTTAGGTGTACTGTATTAAAATGCATTTTCTCCTTACGATATTTTCGCCGTACGATAAGTTTATGCGTAACGTAACACCAAAAGGCCAGATCTTGTTTGTGTCGCGTTAGATGGATTTATGAAGCAGATTTTTGGGAGGGAGCCACAAGCACTATTGAAGCTAGCAGCAGTTGAGGTCCATCTCAGTGTGAAGTGGTCCCAGGCTATCGTACCACCAGCAGACTGGGTGCATGTAGACATTTGGGTCACAGATTGAACCAGGTTAAGAAGACCTCGGAGTACATCTTGGGTAGTCACCCAGTGCCGTCTCCACATCGCCAACTCATTCTTACCAAATTCGGCCTCTTCACTGCTACACCGCTTCTGCGATAATGAGCTCAGTTTGCTGAGAGTTACCGCATCTTTCCGACGGAAGGTTATTCAATAAACGGTTATCAGTTGTGTGTTTTTTGGTACAGTGAATTATTTACACAACTTGTGGGCTTATTTTGAGTTAGGAACTGGTCCAGAAATAATGGCAGGTTGAGAATTAGTGGATTTGTAAATAAGACACTGCTGAGGAGATATCGGGTGTCTCCTGGCATCAACAGGACCTCTTATTTGGAAAAACGACAAAAAATGACAGAATCACAGATGGACGGATGACCAAGTGGATGTGTTTTAGCTTTTTAGATTTGAGGTCTACTCACCAAAGTATGGCTTAATTAATGGTTTTCTGCTGGAATGGGAGCATCACCCCACTTTGAAGTTGTCGAATAACTGGAAGAAATGTTAGGATTTGAAATGCAGGAATTGCATTCAACTTGCATTCAAAAAAACTTTATAGACACAACGATATTTCCTGAATATTTGTATCAACATCTGTATCCAGACTTCAGTTGTCGCCGTGTTATTTCCAGATGCTCCGAATTGTAATCCAAACCAGAGGCCAACGAATGCCCATCCCAGCCATCTGAATAGACCACTACATCATCTAAGTACACAGCACACCCATCAAGACCACGCACCACAATATTCAGCAAACGCTGAAACGTGGCTGGCGCATTTCTCAAACCAAAAGGCATGACATTGTAAGACTACAAACCAGCAGGAGTAATGAATGTCGAACACGGTTAACGAAACGAAACACAAGTTAACCAAAACAACGCGAATTCCTACCGCTCTAACCACGTCCGCGACTCGTGCACGAGCTCGTAGATCCCGGACGAGCCCCCACGTTTGTTACAACTGGCTCGACGTTGCAACAAAACGGAGGGAGACGGAGACCGGTTAACGTGCACAAAGTAAGATTTATTCACAAAAGGAAAAGGGTAAGAACAGAAATTAGGTGCTAAGACTGAAGTTTGCATTTGGTATTTTATTTTAAGTTCAGCTGGCTGCTCAAACATCAACCAGAGCCTATAGAAATGGATACGCATATAGTTTTTGAATATTAAAGCATCAAGTCCCAATTTATACCTCTCAACGAAATCATTCTATTGTAACATGACATGCATATTTTGTTCTAGAGAAAGATGCTTCCAAAGACACTAACTGCTGAATACAATTATGACAGTGTGGGCTGCAATAGCTTGAAGGGAGGTGAGGACGTGATGTGTGGCAGGGCAGCCAACAAGATTGTCATCTCAACACAAGTCTGCAAACACATGCACGTGCCATTTACACGTATGTAGCAGTTACATGACCTTGAAAATAGTCTGTGCAGTTTGCAAACTATCCCAAAGCTTTTCGCGTAGCTAATTTTAGGTTTATAATAGAATAACAGAAATTTGCCGTGAGATTTCTTGTGTGTGCGTGAGAGTATGAAAGCGTGAGTTTCACGCTGGCTGCGTGAGATCTGGCAACCCTGTGTAGAGAGTGTAGCCTATCAGAAGCCACGCAGAGGTATATCAACCTTCTTTAAATGTTTTAATTGGATTACATTGATCGACTACTGCAGATTATCCATCAGGTAACAGTCGGCAGGCCCCAGCAATGAACCCCAGCCAACTGTGCAATGTCAAGTGGAACTGAAAAAAACATAACTGAGAATGTAATGAGCTAAAGACGTGAGGCGGGGAGGGGGCGTATTAAAAGGCCCCTCTTTTCACTTCCTGTGGTGCACACAAGGTGAGCTTCATGTTGGGATACCCTTATGGTGTCACTTTACTTAAAGCTATCATCTAAAATGTATTAAAGACACCTTCATAATGCATCTTAATGGTTGGTATTCAGGATGCTTTGTACTGCATTATGACAGTATCTATAGTGCAAGATGAGATGGGAGATTCATAAAGTATTCATGAATAAACATGACTATAGTGTGTCATGCCTTTTTATTAATATTTATACCCATGTTTATAATGGTTTATGAATGCATTATACTGTGAATATGTTTATAGATTCTTATAGACATGGCTTTCATAGAAAGTGTTGCCACCTTTATAAAAATCCTCTCAGAACTATGATTGTCTTTTGTAATCAATTCTTCATAGAATTCATGTAAGCCTGTGAAAAGCAGGCGGTATTTTCCTCTGTGGTACACGAAGCAGGAAATCAGCTCCCAAACAAAACTGCTACATCGTGGGGGAAAAAAGATCTCTACTGAAAATGGGCTCAATACAACTGAAAGTATAGCATTTAAGTTTCTATTATTAGCAAGGTTTATTATTCTTTTTGCCATATCTGTATATTTTATCAGTCATAACACATGTTGTTTATTGCTTTCCAGGCATTAGTCAGACGATACCATTGACCGTATTACGAGTATCCACGGAATATTCGCTTGCAGATGTTTGATCTCCAAACAGATGTGTCTTCTTGGCACCAGGCTGACACATCTGAGCTGCACGCTTCCCTTCCGTTCCCAAACCGCCATGTCTTTCAACTCCCCCGTTAGTGTGGCCCTCGACAGCCCTTTTTGGCTCTCGGGATGAGGCGGCAGACGATACGGGAAGCGTGCGGCTGGCAGCGGCCGAGGCGACGATAGCGGGAGCCGTGACTGTGTCCATGACTTATGGAAAATCAGGAAAATCAGGAATGGGAGAGAAGAAGCCTCCCAAGCGTGCATGCTGTTCGGCCTGACCTCACGCAGGTGCTGAGGTGTAACTTTTGTTTAGATTTCTTTCGTTTTGATTTCATTCGTTTTGATTTCTTTCGTTTAGATTTCTTTCGTTTTGATTTCATTCGTTTTGATTTCTTTTGTTTTGATTTCTTTCGTTTAGATTTCTTTCGTTTTGATTTCATTCGTTTTGATTTCTTTTGTTTTGATTTCTTTCGTTTTGATTTCTTTCGTTTTGATTTCATTCGTTTTGATTTCTTTCGTTTTGATTTCATTCGTTTTGATTTCTTTCGTTTTGATTTCTTTCGTTTTGATTTCTTTTATGATGTTTGCATTGATAAAAGACCAGCTCTCATATAAACAACACGAGATTGCTTCTGACAGAATGTTGCAACCAATATTTAGACTTGAAACTCAGATGTTTTGATGCCTCAACTGCCGGCCCAGTCAAGCGACTAGTGCCAAGACTGCTAGTTGATCTGTGGTTTGGAGCCAATAGTGGAATCACTGGCGTTCCAAGAACTTCCCCAGGCGCTGGGGTTTTACCATGGGCTGTAAAAGCAGCATCAGTCCATAATGGTCTGGGCTGTTCCCTTGAAGCTGATCTAGTGACATAAATCCCAATGTGTGTGTTTTCAGAGCAGTGGTTGCCAGACCTGGTTTTGAAAGATCCCAACAGTTATTTTGTGTTCCGCTCTGCCACCAGTATCTGATTATACTGATGAGCTGCTGTTCAGTCCTAGACACTATAGAATCAAGTGGGCCGGATCCGAAGTATGACGAATGTAATGAACGGTACAGAAGGTGCAGAAAGAGTCAGATAACAACTGAGAGAAGCACAGCAGGAAACAGACTGAATACGTCACAGTCTTGTGTGTGAACGTTGCTGAACCCCGTTGAGCATCGTGAATGACTGTCACCTATCAATCTGGAGTTTAATAAGTAAAATGTTTCATTTCGAGTAATTTTTTCTAGTCCTTCTGTGTTTAATCTGAGCAGAAATCATCCCGACCCTGTACTGAAGGAGTGGTATGGAAATGGATGGATGGATGGATGGATGAACACCAGTTGGTTCCATCATACTCAATTCAATTCAGTTTATTTTTATATAGCGCCTTTCACAACAGAGTTGTCCCAGTGCGCTTTACATGGGTGTGCTAGAACACCCCATACATCATATGTATAGTCGAGCAGGTGATTGAGTGCAACATACATGCAAACACACAAACTATCCCACATTCCACCCGCACATGGACACATGGAGATGGTACTGTAGATGTGTGAAGCTCTTCTTCCCGTCCCCAGCAGTGCCCTACCAGCACAGCCCCATGGGAAGTAGGCGTGGTTCCACCGTCATCCACTGCTTCCGCTGCCAGGAGGTCTGCAGGGGCGAGGTGGTCCGCGTCCAGAACACCCATTTCCACATCAAGTGTTTCACCTGCCACGGTAAGGTGCCATCATGGAAAGATTGTCAGCTGACAAACTGATTATGTACACAAAATTCTCTATCATTCAGCAGCCTTAATCCTATCAATGTGAAACAATCCTGTTTTTTTTTTGTCATTTCAGCTGTCGTTTCATTTCAGCTGTCGTTTCATTTCAGCTGCTGTTTCATTTCAGCTGCTGTTTCATTCCAGCAGCTAATGTTATTTAATTAGTATACTGTATAAGGTGTATACACTGAACCGTAACTGGCAGATTGATAGAAAGATCCATCACAAACTAATGACTGCGAAATGGTAACAGGAAATTGAGCAGCGTGTAGGCGGCACCGTCTCCGAAACGTGGACTGTCAAGTTTGTTCAGCCACCCCGTTTCTGTTATTTGAAAAGCTGATGCACACATGGTTTTGGTGATTCTTAGGAGTGGTTGCTGTGGTAACGGTGTGAAGGGGCAGCCTCCCTGGGTGGGGTGTCGGCTATTCTCAGCAACACGCTCCGAGCAGGCAGCCAATTGGAGCGCTTCTTGTAAGCTCTGAAGAGACTGAATAGAGGGCAGTGGAATCACTTTGTGTACTGTGGCATCCAGGAATCTTTTGGAGTCGAGTGAATTTGTCTAGCATCGTTTCTTCTCCTGCCGTATATTTTCGTGGTTTATACCAGTTATGCCCTTTATCACTCTAGCATACATCATTACATGTTTTCATGTCTTAAATTCACCACCCCTGTATGACTGGATCATTTGAGGCTTGCATTGCTACACTCTATTTCAGTTCACTTAGGTTAGACTCGTGGGAGTTATACTCACACAAACATGTTCTGAAGGCAGAAGGAGAAATGATTGGCTTAGATAATTAACCAATCATATTGTAGAGGAGGCGGGCCCAATTGCATTTTATTTTTCAATAGGAGGCAATCTCATAATATACAGGACAGGAGGAAAGTCCCCCAGCATTCCACCCCAGAACCAGGGGAGAGAGGTACCCAATGATTTAACGGTTTAAAAAAATGTTTGGGGGCTCCGGATGTAAAAACATGGGCCAAATTGCGTCCCATGCTGATTTAAAATGGAGCACGGCATTTTATTTAATGTGGGACGATCCTTTTAAGTACAGGACGAGTGGCAACTCTAAGTTTAAATTTAATTAAACAAATTTAGTTGAGGTTAGCAAACCCCCTGGGACTCCGTGTGACCCTGTACCCCAGGGTGAAGGGCTGCTTTACTACAACAAAATCCCTGAGGGCATCTAACCTTCGCTAATTCAGGTGTCAGGGTTCAAGGTTAAACACCGGAAAGAGATCAAATGAATTCTCGGTGTCGGTCCTGCATGTACCCCTGTACCTGTGTGTGGATGCTGGGCCGCGTGGCGTGTCACTCTGCCTGAAAAGCGTCATGGAACGAGGTCCGAGTAAAGAGTCACACCTTTTCATGGCGATAACACTGGCGACGTGACACCAGCGTCCAGAACGAACGCAAAAGCAATTTCATTCCGAGACACTCTGCGTCTTTGTACACATCCTGAATGGACGGAGAGACACAAATCCAACAACCAGCACAATAAACCGAAATCGGCTTATCTACTGAAACGTAGCTTTCAGAAAGGCGGCTGCTCTGTGCATTACGCTTCCACTCTGCAGGGGGGCTTTGAGATTACATTTCTACAATGGTTTTCTTTCCTATATGAACATGCCATCATCACGCCAGTAGAACAATAAACACCAATTGATCTATTCCTGCTAATCCAAAAAAGACCGGTGCAATCCAGCCCCCAGTGGATTTGGTATATGCATCAGAGTACTGTACAGTGGGCAGAATGCTGGTCTCCAGGTAATAACGCAGGGATTCGAAATTTCCAGAGTTGTTTTACTCGTTGATTTGCCTGGAAGACTTGATTTTGGATGGTCGACAGAAATGACATCCCTCGAAGGACCTTGCGAGTACAAAGAGGGTACGAAGTATCCACACAGGTTTTTGTGGGGGTGTACAGCAACAGCCATTTTTTTTTTTTTGGAATCCTGTCCCGCCTGCCGCTAAAACTGTATCACAAAAATATCTACACAGAACCACTGCTGTAAGACCACAACTAGCAAAAACTCTACCCACGCCATTTTGTAACGATAACTGAGTGAAAATCGTAGCTTGGATGCTCCGTCACGGTAAACGCAGAGAATTATTTATATTACATATAACACTACATTTGTTTTTAAATTTGCTGTAAGCTGGGTATCAAAACAGAACATTTTCTAATTATGTTCTTCCATTCCAGAAATAAAATGTTAAAATGTTAAGGACATGCAGCAGATAGCCAATAAAAATGTCTTACACAGTGCTAAAAAGAAGCCAAATTTATATTGCTGAATACTCACATACCATCTAGTAATTTCCACAATGAATTCCATGATAGGGTTATACCACATTCAGACCCCATGGGTAATATCCAGGCAAGTAAAATTTTATTTGCTGTCTGTCTTATGTACTTCTGGCTAAATGTATTTTTCTTTTATTAATATATTATTGCTTTTGAGGGATAAGAATTAAGCTCTAATATTGTTGTTGTTGTTTATATCTGCCTGGTGTGTTGTGGATGGAAAATACATTATATAACTAAGTCATGCAAGGATTCCAGCATACTGAGCTGTCTGTCTTGCAGGCCACAGTCCATTAGTAGTGGAAATCGAACAGGGCCGCTATGTGTTCCAAAAGGCAAGAATATGAATTGGAAAAGTCCATGCAAATGAATGATGAAATTATGAGTGGAAAATAAGGGAAAGGTTTGTCGTACTCTGATCTGATCTGGCTTCAGCTATGGAACCCAAACCTCCTCTTCTTTCCATACATGGATATTTGTAACCTTGCAGCTATTTTAAGTGCATTTATTCTGAATAATTTATGAAAATAAACTAAATCTAGATAAAATAGTGCTTGTGTGCCACCGCAAAGAGTTTCTATTCTTTAGCCCTTTGTTTTAACACTATAACTGCCAGAGTTTTGTCGACCTCTTTCAACTACCAGTAGCGAGGTACTTTGCTGTATCACACCTTTCTTTCGTTGTTGTTAACGGGCGTTATTGTGTTAGCATACTGCTCACTCATCAAGAAAACGATGGGACGGTAAGTAATCTGCACAGTGGCAGAGTTGCTATCCCAGGGAAGATATGAAACTCGTAATCCAGTGGTGTTTCCGTCATATGTTTTTTGCGCTCATTGGTTACGATAATGTTGTGATATTTATCTTAATTCTACACCGGTAATAAAACAATAGAAGTTTTAATTGTGAAATCTGTGTCCCTTCACTTAAGATAGTAGGTGGTTTGTCATTTGCGAGGTCAGTCACGTTCTCATTACTTTCAAGGATACGAAAGCGGATTTAAAAAATCTTCACTGTCTTAAATTGTCCACTGAATGAATTCCTCCCTGTTTGTTGTTGTACTTTTCACGTTGGCGATAGCTAAGTGTCGTGGAATTGCACGCAGGCTTTTGTTAGTGTTTCTTCGGGTTCAGGAGAGCATTTTCCCAGTTTATATTGATTTCAGAAGTTCACACAAATGTCCTTGGAATGCATCCAACCACACGAAACAGTATTCCAGGGAGAGAAGGGGAGTGGAAACCCAATCATTGTATCTCATACGGCCAGTAATGCGTTCGCTTTACCCTTCAGCAGTTTTTAATGTTAACACGATGGGTGTAAATGAAGCAAGAGAGAAGTGTTGTTTTGGTGGGGGTGAGGGGGCGACTGGCAAGGTTGGGAGGAAGTAATCTGTCCAACAGTGGAAGGGCGATGAATACGTGTGAGGTCCCAGGCAGCCTTTTATATTGCAGGCATCTCCTCTGACTCCAGATGCACTTTCATTCAGCTCTAAATCAAACATTAGTCAGTTCCTTTTCCCTCCTTCCACTCGGAAATTATTTTCATTAGAGGTATCCATCGCTTAAAGGTATCCATCGCTTTAAGGTATCCATCACTTAAAGGTATCCATCACTTAAAACTTTGCCGCCGCTTTCCCTCTATTCAGACTGTAGCACGCACTTTCCCATGCACCGTGATATCCGATGAGCGGAGATGAGAATGTAACGGAATGGTGTTAACAGCGTCAGATTGGCTGGTCCAAATGCAGAATTGGGCAGGTCAGGTCCACAGAATAAAAGTCCACACCCAGATGTTTTTTATTTAAACAAAATCTTGATCCAGACCTTTATCTCTGGACCCGAACTACCCACCTCTGTGCAACTGTTGTCAAATGCATGTGGGGAAGATGGTTTAATGTTGTTGTATTGTTTCCTTTTCCTGGGAAAGGCATCGATGTCTTAGGGGAGGGGTTAAGTCAGAGTCCCATCCCCTACACGCCCCTAAGCAATCATTTAAGGTTTAAAGTAGGTTTGTGGTGAGGGGATACTATGACCAATGATCCACCTCTCATAGATTTCCAGGGTCTTCTGTTTGAGATTGAGATTAAGGTGTTTTGGGAATTTTTCTGATTGCCTGTCTGCTTCTTCCTGAGGTTTCCAGTAGAAATACCTTTGTCATATGCCTCTATACCATCAAGATGTGCACTAGGACCCATACTGATGATACGTGTCACTATGGATCAAATGGAAGAAGATTCCTTTGCCTGAAATTCATACTATTTTATTATATATTTGTGATATCAGCTAAGATACAGCTTGGCTAACATTAGCATCGCTCAAAAAAGTGCTCTACACTAAAAAGAGGATTTTCCAAAGGCAAGATGCAATTTAAAAATATATGACATCATTGTTGCTTATGGTTCAAACCATATTCTAAGCGCCAAGAGGTCATATAATGATCCACCCTGCTGGAGAATATTCAGGTTGTGAATTGTGGGCAATTATTCTGGATTGTTAACTGATAGTAAGATTTTGCCAACTGAAATTGCTGGCATGTGTGTGAAAGATCCAAAGGAAATTGTTACCAAGAGGGTGTGAGAGGGTGTGTGTCCTTGAGGGGCCTTGTCGAGGACATCATTTGAATTATCTTGATAGTCTGTGGAAAAATGTGAAAAGTGCTGTCCGTAAGTGGTTCTTAAACAGCTTTAGAGAACGTGGGCAAATATGCTACGTCAGAAGGCGTTTTTTTTCTTCGTGCATTACGGTAAATGCTTTAAAAGTCTCGTCTAATCACAGACTTTACTCCGGCTTGTAGTTCTAGACGCTCCCTGCGTTTGCGTTTTGCACTGGCATCAACGTCCAATGTTTACATAGCAAGATATATTTGTAGAAGCGATATCTAATTATCATTGGTGGACTTCTGTGTGCATATTACATAAGAAGTAATTAACTCTGCGCTCTTATTGGCTGTCATGCACATAACTCTTCTGGATTACCACTATTAACCCCGCAAACAAAGCTGGGATGTGATAGAACAGGTTTATTTTCTCTAGCTTACGGCTCCTAAACCACCCCCTCTAGACCACACATATCTCTGTCAGACATGAAAAATTTTATATTCCGGAAAGGTCCTGGCTGGAGCTCAGTCGTTTCTCAATGTTTTTTTTTTTCTTTCTGCACAAATCAGCAGTTTCTCTGCACAACAGCTGCATTCCGAAGAATGCGGATTATTTGCTAATGTGACACTTTTCTTTCTGAAAGAACAGCTGCTTAAATGTATTTTTTAACATTCTCCTTTAGTCTTTATATAAAGAGCGAGACAGAAATAGACACTGAAAGGGAGGAATAGGGGAAGCCAAAGCCGTAGTTTCTGTCTACATATTGTACACCACAAGAAAAAAAAAGGTTTGCTTTGCACTCAATCCCTCACAGAATCGTCGTCATGGTTCGCAGTTACTAGCTGGCTGAGAAGTTGACAATAGCTATCAGGGCTGGTCATTTGGTAATCGTATAACTTTGCTGAGCATGATCCAGCCTTTTTACGCATCGTTACAGGGCAAAGTCTGGCCCCCGAAGATCATCAACGACGCCGTGAAACGATTGGTCCGCCGTGTGCGGCCCACGCTGGTTTCCTGCCGCAAAAGGACCAATCCCGTCTTTGTTTTTCCAAGAGAATGAGAAAGGCGATAATGAATTTTCACCCGCCTGCCTGCTGGGTGGTCTCTATGCGGAATGGTGCATTGTGGGGGGGGCGGCTCCTGCGCAGGGTCACAAAGGGCAACAGGTGTGAGCGTGCCCCGTGAGCCTGCGGGTGGCGGAATGTCCCCGGCGACAGCCAGCCCAGCTTCTAGGGTGTCCTGAGAGCTCATGACTTAATGAGCGTCATCTCCGCAGATGGCCCGGCCAGGTGCTCGTGGATGTGGCTCATGCACCTGCCTTCCTGACCGCATAGCTAGAACGGACCTGCGCGCCTCTCAGTCTGGCCTCAATCAGCCACTGTGCAGGTAATAATGCACAGCGAGAAAGAGTTTGGTTACTTACTAACACGTATACGTACCTGGTTTCCCTGCATAGGCCAACAGATACTGATTATCTGTACTGTACAGAGTGACACTGGTGTATATAAAACCAAAATGCTGTTCTTTTTATTGAATTTAAATGCATTCCGGCTGCATTCTTAGGCATTTATCAGAAGTGTGCCCTAGACAGTAGTAAACTGAAGATATCCGGTACAGTTCGGCCGCACCTGAAGTATCTAGGTTACCCAAATAAAAGTGAACTAAACTAAAGGGGTGAGTTTTGTCGATGTTTTGTAGAGATACTTAAGATGAGATTTGTGAGCTGATGAATAGTTCGGCTGAGGCCAAATTGTTAGGCCGTCCTGCGGGTAGAGAATTTTAATTGTGTCTGTTGGTTGTCCGTAAACCGTAATGCAGGCCTTGCCTCCCAGTTACACCTTTAAGTCTGAAATTAGCTCTGACGTCGAGCCTGGCATAGAGCTGCCAGCGTTACACACAAAGCCAGGTGCTTGATTCTTAGAGTATCGACCAAGTTGGGTTATCAGGGGCCACACACACGGCAGGCCGAACATCCATCCAGCTACACCCAGATGCCTCTTGTTCCGCCTCCCCGGAGCCCCAAACCACACCGTCGGTTTGATTAATTGACACGGTATAAAACCACCTGGTTTTCTTCTCCCTTCTTGTGGGGTGTCAGGTTCTCTCCCCCCCCCCATCCTGAGTGTTTGGTTCCTGGTCTGCTTCCCCCTGCTACCTCTCCTGGTTCTTCCCTCTTCATCCTGTGGTTTGGATTCTGGTTGATCGCCCTGCGCCCCCTGTATCGACTTTGATTTCCTGCCCATGTTTGGACTGCGGATCTGGGTCGCTGTTCGGATTTGTTTGGGTTTGTTTGTCTTCATTGGGTTTCAGCCCTTCGCCGGTTTGTGGACTGCAACTCCAGAAATAAACTTTTGGCTCTTGCACTTGGATCCTTTCCCCATCCGACATGGAAATGTCCAGCTGGTGCTACTGTAGCTCACATATATTTTTCTTCTGGTTGGAATATCTAGCGATGATCTCCAGATGTCCAGTGGTAGGTCAGGATAAGGAAGTTCAATCGCATGGTCGCCGAACGGCATGTTAGCATGAGCAAGACCAGATGATGCTCAGGACCTATAATCGCATGATGGTCTTCTACTCAAAAATTCATTCCGTCCATCGCACTTCTAGCTGTTTATCTACTATGTGGTTGCGGAGGGTCTGCAGTGTTTTCCAGGAAGCACGGGGTGCTAAGCTGGGAAACACAAGCCTACCTCTGGATACACTAGTGGCCAAAAAATTTTTATATTGCAGAACTTCATTCAGCTGTTGCTCCACTTGCTTATTAATTCATCCAATATATGATATTTATAACATTCTTTGATTGTTTATAATCATTATAGCCAATATTTGTGCAGTGATTTTTAAAGCCTAATGCCAGAAATGCTAGATGTTTCCCCAATATTGGCCACTAGTGTTTCGGCAGAATAGGCAGTTGCTTAAGGCCCCTGGAATACCTGTGTTACGGAGAAAGTGAAATGATCATCAGCTTCCGTAGTGGGGGGTGGGGGGGGGGGCTCCCAAGTAAAGCTTTGTCTTGGG
>JABFDZ020000052.1:5428655-5441786 GCA_019775955.2 Pollimyrus isidori
GTTTTTTTTTTTTTTTGTTTCATCTAAACAACTTTTATTTTTTTTTCCCACCCCCCCCCCCCCCCCCCCCCCAGCTGCAGGTTAACTGCAGATCATGTCGATTTAATGATTTATTGGCAGCCTATCACAGTGCTTCTCTCTGCCTCTCCCGACGAATAGCAATCAGTCTAGTCTCCTTTAACCGGGGAGCCAGTGCCAGGAAGTCATTGTGATTTTTCGGCCCCTCTCCCTGGGCTCAAATTTTCATTAAATAAAATCAGCTGTGTTTCTGGCGTGGCCAATACTCTCTGGTGGTCGCCTCCCCATTCCAGGAGCTGATCTCAGATGGGGTGGTTTGCACCGTGCCCTGCTGATACAGGCCTGTCATGTGCACGCAGGAGTAATTGCTTTGATCCAATCCAATTACGACGTGCTCTCTGCAAGCTGCACTTCCTCTCTAATTCCTGCTACCACATTCCGCTAGATAAAAGCCAGAACCGTGAGATTGCAGTTCTGTTTGCTTACTAGCAGTCGCGTTTGCTGTCGATGGCTGTCTGGCCCCTGCCACTTTATGCTTTTCGATTTAAAAAGACACACAAGATCTTATCCACCTTTACATTCGCTGGAGATTTAATTTACTGTTTTTTTCCCCCTTCTCTCTCCTTCCCTGTTTTGCACGTAGTTTTTTCCTGAATTACGTGACGGAGCTCATTAGCTAAACACAGATTAGAGTTTCCCTTTCAACAAATCGGCCAGATTTTCGTTCAATGGTGTGTTTTCTCCTGGTGCCTGCCGGTGATTTCCGGAAGCCCTCCAAGGTGACCGTTCACATGTCACTGCATCTCTGCCCACAGCCCCTCGCGCCCGGAGATTTTCCTCGGGAGGGGAGGACGAGAGCTGGAATCACAGCCTGAACAGGGTACGGCCGTGAGGCTGTCTGGCCCCCTCCTGCCCCCGTCATCTCTCTGTACTCTGTGATGTGTTTTTCTGTCTATTCTTACTCCATGTGAGGCATCTACAGGCGAATGTTACTGCACCCATTCCTAAGCTGCTGAAAGACACGTTTGTTTGTTTGTTTCTCTGTTTCCTGCAATTTCTGGTTCTTCACAAGTGACTAGTGAGGCTTCTCTGCAGAGGCAAACAAAAAATTTATTGCATTTATGTAACTGCATCCTGCTTCGGTCTGTTTTGGAATAACACGCTGTTCTAGTAAATATTTTATGGATATTGCAGTGAAATTTTAAATGAATGACCAGCTGTTGTAGAATGTGATGGCTGTCTTGTTGATTCACATCTAATTCCTGAAGATCACAATATAGAATGCAGATACTGTAATATGAGAGCTGGGTGCACGTCGAGGAACCACTTGCTTTGATGTACACTGATCACATACAATATGGGGATAAACTCTTATGTTACGGCTTCCTGGTGACACTCAACAGGATTTTACTGCCAAAAGCAGCACAACTCAGATAGTATAAAACATTAACAAGGGGGCAGTTATTTTTACTATTAACTGCGTGAAAAGGAAGAAAGGAATTCAGGGAGGGAAAACCACCTTGGGAAACGAGGGGGATTTCTGCGTCTCCACTCCTTCGCAGACGAACCCCTCCCAGGGTGACTTACTGGTCCGTCCCATTTCAGATCCAGGGTGGAATCGGCAGGATGATCCTGAAGGAGGAGATGAAAGCCAGAACGAGCTCCTATGACAACGACCCCTGGAACAATGCGCGCAGTTCCAGGAGCAGCAGCAAGGAGACGCTGCACAGTATGGGCTACAACTACACCATGAATGGCTGTAAGGAAGCCACTCTCAGCCAGAGACGTTGAAGACTCTATGAGAGCTTCATAAAGCATTCATAATGCATAATAAACATGGCTATAGCGTGTTATGCCTTGTTTATAATGCTTCATGAATGCGTTATAAATGATATATGTATAGAAACATGGCCGAAGTGTTACCAAAAATGGTGCTGCCCTCCAGCAGAGACCTCACAGCGAACAGCCTTCACTTTGCACGCTTTACCGCATCCCAGAGTACCGTCTCCGCGCGTCGGTGGCCTACACCTGCTCCCAGCCACGCTCCATAAATCCAGCCCAGGGCAGACGAGATCAGTCAGAGCGAGGAGAGACCTTCAGGCTGCAGTAATAAATCTTGGGTGATACCAGTTATGATTCTATGATTATGTGATCTCTGGAATTACAGCAAGGGCCTCTCCACTCGGAGGTGGGGGGTGGGGCGGGGGGGTACTGGGCTTTCCTTTTCGTCTCCTGCCTTCTCACTCACCTTTCTATAACCTCCCTAAGGAAATCGATCAAAAATAAATCACTGTTTTCCAGCAATGATTGTACATCCATCGTCAGCTTCAGAATCTCCCCTCCGAAGCCATATAATGGTGTAATCCGGTCAAAAATCCCATCCATTTGCTCCGACTTAAATATCCAGAGTGACTCAACTTTTGATCGAGGGGCTCCAGGATGTCAGTCACCACGTGCAAACCCCCCCCCAAGAGCCTCGTGAGTGTTTCTTTTGCTACTATAGTGCGCCCTGCATTCACACGTGCTAAACTCAGATGTCTCTTTGGTCACTTTCAAGCCTGATGATAATCCAGGCTAAAGGGCTGCAATGGGCTCCTCAGATCAGGTCGGGGACAGCGCCCCCCCATGGCAGCCTGGGGTAGTGCGGCCGCCAGGACTGTACGCGGCCTTCATCTCTCGTAGTAACAGGTTAGCAAAAGCGACTTCAGACTGACGTCACCCGTTTCAGACTCCCGAGTAACGGGAACTGCACACTGTAATTACTCCAGTGAAAATGCAGGCCCACCTGTGGTTAGTGTGAGCGCAGCACGGCATCTGGGAGCGCTAAGCGGGGGTGTGCGACGCGGACTACTTTGCGCAAATCCCCTGACGGCAGCTGTTCTCTCCTGGATGACCTTTATTGCAGGAGGGTTCTCTGAACCAGGCCTGCTGAGATCGCGCGGCTTCTTTAAGAAGCTCAGAAGAAGAAGCTGTTTCCCTCTGAATATCTTTACTATCCTGGATGTAAATGGACGTCTGTGGTTCCGTGTGTGTCTGAGAGTGTGGGTTACATATGTATTACGTTGTGGGGATCAAATTCCCCTGCAATGTGATAGATACCTGTTATTTTGGGCCATTTCTTCCATCCCCAATAAGGGGGAACTCAATTTCATGAAATCAGGGACTGCGATACAAAAACTAAAAATGCCAGAAGGCCTGTATTTTGTGGTTAGGGCAGGGTTAGGGGTTAAGGTTGTCAGAGTTAGCTTTAGCATTTTTCCCCATATAAATGAATGAGCGGCCCCCAAAAAGATATGATTACACTCTGTGTGTGTGTGTGTGTGTGGGTTTGTTTGGGTCTGCCTGCATGGATCTCACAGGGTGTCTTTTCTACCTCCGTCCCCTCAGCTCCACGCTCACGCTACAGCATGGACAGCGGTGAGTGAGTCAGCCCGGGGTCAAAGGTCACACTGGGGGAGGAGCGAACCAGAGCCCTGCACACGAAACCGGCGTCTTTGTCCATGCGATCATGTGGTCTGCGTGCAGCCTAGCATTAGACTCCCAGGATAGAGGGCCAGTGAGATGGGCCATTGTTTTCAAGATAGCATGCAAGCGGTGGCCAATATTTTGGGAATAAGGCCTTTATCCAATCATACACAGGGCTTTTATTTAAAGGGGAGAATTGGAAATTTTATGAATGCTGTGTAGTGAAACATTAAGCGCCAGTGGAATGGCGGTTAGAATCGTGGGGAATTTTCACATCATCCCCCAGCTGGACTGTAAGTCTGCGTATAAACATCCACACCAACCCCCCCCCAATGGTGTTGAGTTTACACCTATCATTGGCATTATCCGAATTGGCATTTACTGGTGTCACCTCAGCCCTCGCCAGTCAAACAGGGTCGTCCACCGTACCTGTGACTGCCCACTGTCTGCTTGGCGTTTATCACACTTTGACCTGCCTGCCTTTCTTCTCCCGCAGGCTCCTACGTCTCGAAGTCGGCATCGTTGCCAGGATACGGCCGGAACGGACTGCACAGGGTGGGCATGATGGGCATGATGGGCATGATGGGCATGATGGGCGGGAGCTGCTTTGGTTCAGGGTCATGCTGAACGCCAAATTCTACAGCCTCATTATGATTAACGAACATAATTTTCTGGAGCAAAATGCTACATAGTGTAGCTCAATAAGTAGGGCGATGCACTAACAACACAAGGGTTGTGGGTACTGTTGGACAAAGCCACGCATCATGAACCGGCGTTGTTTTTTGACCCCACTTGATGGTGCTCTTGGTTTGCTTTGTGCCCTTTTGTGAACAGAGAGCACCATCTAGTGGGCTCAAATAATACAGCAAACGGTTCATGAAATATTATTTTGTCAGTGGTTGTTGGTTCAAATCCCAGGGAGCGCACATAAATTACTGCCCTTCCCTCTACTGCAAGTCATATAAAAGCACCAGGTAAATGTATGTAGTGTAAATATTAGCTAAATGTACAGTCCTACTTGATGATTATTAGGTTTTACTTGAAGATGGATAGATGGATGGATGGATGGATGGAAAGAAACTTCACAGATTCTCAGAGGAAATCACAGGGTTATTAAAGTGCTTCTTCTTGGCCATTTAGCGCCGCTCGGCTCCGTCATTTCTCTTTCCTTCCTCTCCCGCAGCCTCACAGTGCAGACTTCTTTGAGCACAGCAGCGGCGACACAGACAGCTGGGCATTCCGAGGTAGGCTGCCGGCTCGCTGCGTGAGCGGCCTGTTCCAAGCGTGGCTATCCGTACGCGATTAGCATCTACGCTCTATTAAAGATTAACATGCCAAGCAGTGCGCTCTGCGGCTAAAATATCTATGTGCTCTTTCATGTGGTGAGCTTCTGTAAGAGTATTATAATCATCTGGTTTTCTCTTTTTTTCCCTTCCAACAGATTACAGGGTACGTATCAATATTTATGGTACAGGAAGTCAGCAGTGTGCAATCAGAGATCCAGGGCCCACAGAAATGAGAGAGGCATGCTAGTTCTTACTGAGAAAAGCATATTGAAATCCTAAAGAGGGCTGCGTCGTTGCTGAGCGTCATAAGCGTAGGGGGAGCTTTTGCCCAGTATGCCTTGTTTGGGTGGCTGATTTTTTCAGTGGGCTCTCTAAGACGACTCCCTGGGTTAAAATAAAAGACATAAAATGACGCCATATTATATTCATATGATGAGTTTGGCTGTGCCACGTAAACCGAAGCGTTATCGTGTTGTTTAAAGGCCAGTGGTGTCATTTACTTCTTAACATCATTTTCCTGCAGATTTATCCTTACAAAGCGCTGGTAGTGACCGCTAGGGGGCAGAACAGACTGCCGAATGATGTAGACAGGGCAAGATTAGAGGTAAGTGCATAAGGACCCGTGTAATTAAATCATTTTAATGCTCTAAATAAGCGGATATGAATGAAAAATCAATGTAACCCAATTTTCCTTGGCTATATACAGTAACTTAGAGAAATATAGGGCTGACTTCTTCTCGGAACAGAATTCCCTAAAACTACAATTTCCTGCTCTTGTTTCTTCTGGCTACCAGCGTCATTTATCACCTGAGGAATTTTACCAAGTGTTTGGCATGACGGTGGTGGAGTTCGAGCAGCTGGCATTGTGGAAACGGAACGAGCTGAAGAAGCGAGCGAGACTCTTTTAGCACATACGGAGAGTAGCTCAGTGGAATGGAGCAGGCCTGGACTCGCGGCTCGTCCCGGCTGAGGGAACGGCGCCGTATCAAGGTCCGTAAAACATCCCGACGCGGCCGCGCAGGAAAAACAGACGGCCGCTAACGACGAGAGAGAAAGCAGCCCGAGACGGAGGTGCCGTCCTCTTCCATCGTATCGACTGCCACCCGCTTCTCCTTTTCTCAGTGACGTTTCACTAGTTTTATGCAGAAACTGGATTTGCCTTATTTTAGGACAGCGAAGGACATACCAGCAAAAGGTGAATGTTTATGTTATATGAGCCATATCAAAATATGGGAGCTGATGATTCCTCCTAACGAAGTACATACATTTACAAGCGACATCACTGAGACATTTTCTCATTTGTGGGGGAAAAAGATAAATGTCTTAATTAATATAAGGAGTGCTAGAGACATATTTTATCATTGGAATAATAAATTTGTGCTTTAAACCTGTACTTCCCTCAGTAAAAATGATTTGATTTGTTTAACAATCATGATGAAAAGTGCATCGTGGAAAAATTATTTTCGAAGCATCACTTGATGAATGTGAGTGTGTCAACCATTGTTTAGATCTTATTGTTATTTTTCAGTATTATTCCTTTAATTCTTAAATTAAGTGAATGTATGTTGAACTGTGTGAAACTATTGGGGACATAATTTCTTCTGGCATATTTTTAACACTGTGCTCAGTATAACGTATGACTGGATTTTATTGATCTTTTCATGCTTTTTACCACACAAAGAATGGAAAAGAAGCTTCATTTAATATATACTAATTTATTTAAGCTTTCTTATAAATTTATCTGGATTTTTATTCACCCATTACATCATGCCCACAAATTGCAATAATAAGGCTCATCACACCTAATGACTCTAATAAAACGTTATGCAGATTTACATTTTTTTCTAAATTGATTTATTTACATTTTTTACACTGCTTATTGCATGTTCACCTTTTATCTTGCATTTTATTTACATTTTTCCTGCGACATGAAATGAGAAGGTGTATTATTACATTTTCGGGCAAGGAAACTGAGAAATATGAAATGCTTTTCTGAATGCCTTTATTAGATGATTTTATGGTGTTGAATAATGTCAGAGGTAATTAAACTTTTGTGTATAAGAACATCTTTAGCTATATTCTTAGCTAACACTAAAGTAATGCAGCAAACTCTATACTGCTTTATAGCAAATGTGTTTGTTGACATGTTTAGGTTCTGAATAATTATTCTATAATCGGCTGGTAACAATTGACTCACATATTTTTTTTTTATTTTTTTTTGCATTTTATCTGCATCGAGCTTTGGTTCTTATCATTGTTACAGAGCTTTTTAAACGCAAACAGGGGTCAGAGTTGGTCCTTTTGTACTCTTCCACAATCGTTGCTTTCTTCCATTTATGTTTTTGTATCTGAATGCCGAAATCTGACTCTACTTAATATGTCAGAAGTATTAGTCACACACTTATGTGTTATTTCCAATAAAAAGCCTTTCATGCCTAATTATGTATTTGTGATCATTTTTTATATTTTTCTAA
The DNA here is from genome assembly GCA_019775955.2 of Pollimyrus isidori. Classification (NCBI taxonomy): domain Eukaryota; kingdom Metazoa; phylum Chordata; class Actinopteri; order Osteoglossiformes; family Mormyridae; genus Pollimyrus; species Pollimyrus isidori. The sequence continues at coordinate 5,435,899 of JABFDZ020000052.1, forward strand.
ATAAAGTCATTGAGTGTGTTGTGCTAAATTGCTCCACTAAAATTATATGGAAGATTTAATGAAAGATAATCAGACTCGGTTAATTACAATATGATATGACCGTTATAAAGACAATAGCTAAAGACACCAAGTGTATAATTTAATGCAAAAAAATAATAATAACATAAAGATATTCTGTAAGTGTATAGGCCTACAGCCTGAGAATGACTTTAATTAAGAAGTAGTGCTGAAATATATATGTGCACAAAATATATTATATCGACGAATCCTTCCTTTAGAAAAGGGGTCCACATGAATCTTGTCAGCTCAGTCCAGAACGACCTTGAATGGCTGTACGGTCTGATAAAGTCTGGTAGGCATTTATCCTGGTGCTTGGCGGTACCAGTGTATCTTTAGCGAGCCCTCACTGGCCCCCCAGCGGAAAAGGGGCGCAAAGGGCCGAGAGTTGAGTCAGTGCAGATCGCTAGCGGCAGTTATGGAGCTTTTGAGTCAGTCAGGAATCAGAAACCGGCCCCACCGTGGCGGATTACTGGAACGATAGAGCGTGAATCTCTTCCTTTTACTTTTCCTTGTAAACAAGAAGACAAACTTGTTTTTGATACACAAAAATGCCGATTAAAACTCAGGTTAGACTCACAGTTTTTTATTATTATTATTATTATTATTTATTGATGTTGTTGTTGTTGTTGTTGTTGCTTTCTTTATCCGGGAGAAGCGCTCGTCTTCGGGTGACCACAAAGTTAGCATTAGGACCCTGTGAGTTTATAAAGGGAGAAGGAAGTAAGATGCCTACAATTTGAATGACTCCATTAACATCTGCCGCTTGTCCTGCGCACGGGGTTGCATGTCTTGCCTGGAAGCCGCTGCTGGTTCCCTGCGATAGAAACTTCGGGATTTTTCTTGCATGGACGCGGATGCTGTCAGCTGTAAGTGTCCGATGCAAAAGTGTCTGTCATCTTTGTGTTTATTGTGCGGTAATAGTCGTGTTAATCAGCTGTTGGCATGTTGCGCAATTATTTACAGAAAAAAATTCGTAATTACTAGGCCTAATTGTGATGAACAACAGCTAGTCATTTACGACTGAATCGTTACATTGTTCGTAAAAGTTAAGCACAGCTCATTTTAACTTGATGGACTTTATGGAACATAAAAATATGTTTCATTTTCTACACCCTGATCATATTCTGGCGGATTGAATCGTGTTTCGTAATATTGCAGGTGTTTGGATTCATTCGGGTGACTTGATTTGGTTTTAATGCTCAGCCGACTAAAATTATAACATGTTGCTGTTGACTATGAAAAAGTAATCAACAAGATCACCTCTGCCTTCATTTACTTCGGAACAGTGCCTGCCATGAAATGTGTGTCTATCGGACAATATATGCATCTATATAGCCTACATAGAACATTAACGACTGATGTATTTTGAGTTTGTATTGAATGGACGTTTAATTCTGTGGTTCTGATGTCTGGGATTATGGCGGTGTTGCGTTTATAAAAACTCGAATGCTAGCATAACTGGCCAGAACACGTCTGCTTCATTACACCTGCATTGTCAGAAAAAGTACCAGTTTGTGCCATTGAGGGTACAATTACTTGTCAGTGGGGCTGTACCCTCAAGGGTCTGCCAATTATACCTTAGCTGCAGGTAAATGTAACTTTAAATGTACTGAAAAGGACTATTTTTGTATCACTGCTGGTACATTAAAGATCTGTGTACCTTGGGGAACAAAAACATACCAGGGCTGCATCCTTTTTTCTGACAATGTATTAACATTTGTTAGGCAAATAATCAGGACACTGTTGTTAAACTATGTAACAGCTTTTCATACTAATATTTAGTGATTGCTTTCATCCATTCCTATCCTGATGAGGGCTGCAGGGGTGTGTTTGAATGCGATGTTTAAATTTACCTCTATATTCATACAGTTACCGTCATGTGTACATCAAAGGGACAGGCATTCTTACGGTTTTGTGTGCGTCTCAAAGCAAGCTCTGTGTTTTGTTGTTGCGCATGGATGTTTATCTGGGACACAATGGAAGACGAGTTACATCTGGAAAAGACTCCTACACTTTAAGAAACCAGAAGGTCGCCTTCAGGAAAAAGTATGAGTTCCCTCAAGTGATTTTTAACATTTGAGCCAAAATATTTTCGGCCCAGTATTTAATTTGTTTTTGTTACTTTGTTTGTTTGCGGTACGATGGAGCCATGCAGTAAGTACATACCGAAGTATGGAGAGGCAGTAAAGGAAGCGAAATAACTTCATTTCATCTCATCTAATCCATTCATTCCACTCTAAGCAAATCCGTTAGTGCTTTTACTGCAGCTGCATTGCATGCTGATATACGATTTTAAATACAGTAATCGCATCAAATGCACTTGGATTTGTAGATGCGTCTTTCTGGAAAGTTCTAAGAGGCTTTATGTTGAAAGCAAAATTATTTTATTCTTTATAAAATGATTACTGTTGTCAAGCAATTAGTGTTTTAATAATGGTATAAATGACACTTTGCCTCTCTTCTGATGATTGATATCGAAGTTGTACTAATTGATATCCAAGTTGTTCTAGACCACAAGCCTCCTTCTCGCCAGACCTCTGTGGCCATGTAGGCTGGGCCTCTCCACTCGGACATGACGTGGGCCTGGATACTCCTATCGTCCTCCCCTGCGCCGTTTTACGAAACCCCGGGCCTCTGATTTAAGAAAATGAGTAGGAGCGGAATGCTTCGAGACATTAAAACAGCTTTTCTACCAATCCCTAGCCGGTATAGCGTGACAGCAATGAACAACACGTAACTGCGTATTACAAGTCAGGGTGAAGTTTTCTTTATTTTTCTTGCCGTCTTCATCATCGATAGACAAAGCCTGATTTAAAGCCCCATTTAAAAGCAGCAATGAAAGCAAACAGTTCCTTCTCTATGCTTTTTGCCTTGAGCCGCAGAGTGAATGAACCATCAGACGCACTGATACTTTTATAGATATTTGTGGACAGAAGGACAAAGCTGCTACTCTGATTGGCTGCTGGATTTACAAAGAGTTTTAAAGAGAGAAATGTACAGTGTGCATAGATGCGAAGTGAAGTCATGTATGAAGCTTTGGCGGGGGGGGACGGGACGATGGCCGGGCTGAAGTGGCTCCTTGTCTGGGGAACCTCTGTCTTCTCTGGAAATGTCAGTTTGAGCTGGAAAAATTGAGCGATAACCAGACACTTACGAGACCTCTGCCCAAGGACTGATCTTGGGGTCACTTGGCAAACGCCGATCTATCATAGTCGCCGAACAGAACTGGGAGATTTTTGTCTGAAGATTTTCTCGGTGTGGCGCTTGATCGTTTCACCTACCATCCCATGCGCGGTCGCCCTACCTTCTCTGTTCCTTCTCTTTACTATAGACGTACGTCGAGGATTCCTAACCATCTGCTCGCAGACAAGCCCCGGCCCCTGTTCTTTCAATTCCCGAGCTTAATTTCTTCCCGCAATTCTGGATCCTTCCTTCGTTCCCCGCTGCATTTTTCTCCAGTCCCTCGTCTCAAGAGAAAGAGCCAATTGAAGTCAGATGTTTACATACTTGCATCCAGTGTCATTCGAAATAATTTTCAAGTCTTTACTGCGCTATGAAAACATCCAGTAATAACACGAACGCGGGTTTCTGCGACGTAAGACCTCGCAATTTCCCGGCTTAGCACCACCGGAGCAATGTTCCCTGATCAGGTTCTGTTTTGCATGCCATCACCAGCTACACGCCCAAATAAAAATACTGCAATGTGAAGTACCGGATGGACAGAGACGACCTTTTTTCCATGAAAATAGAACAGGAAGGTTGGGACGATTGTTCATATCTGAGTCATGGTTTTGAGCCATTCCTCCTGATGACTTGTTTAGGCAGTTGGCGTGTCTTTTTTTTTTTGCCCCCTTCCTGTTGACACCTGCAGTGTTTGGGGTCTTCCACCTTCTATTTCCGGGGTTCACAGATCTAAAAAGACAAAGCTTTACGTATATAAAGGGTTGTGTGTTTGAGTCCCACCTCCAGCGTTTGCACGGGGTTTCCACCTGCAGATAAAAAATTTGCATCTCTGAATTTTGTGAGCGCAGGGATGGGCTTGCATCCCATAAGAGACGATTCCTGGAATCGGTTCCAAGGCTCATCGTGACCCAAACGGTACTCAGCCAGTCAACCAGGGCGAGCTGGTAGCAGTGTGAGTAGTTCCTGCCAAACATGCTTTCGCAGGAACGTTGACACCAGATGTTATAAAGCACTGTTTCAGACATGGCAAATGCCAGAAAATCATCACCGGTTTTGGGATTTTGAGCGTGCTCAGGCTTTATGAATTTGTGCTTTGTGATGCTATTGAAAGGTGGAATGTTTCATGTAGACCAATGAACCTTCTGATGCAGGCAATATGATCAGCGTCGGCACGTTTGTCTCTGTCTTGGAATGAGAGGGAACAGCACAACGTGAGGCGGAAAGGTAGGAGGGAGGGAGTAAGGATGCCGTTATTGGGTCTAATGTAACGCTGTTGATCTTAAGTCGGTTATAGGTGGTTGTGTGTCTTGGAGAATGCACAAGAAACACAATGCAAGGCTTTGGAAGGCAGGAACAGGAAGCAGAAGGTGCAGGGAGATACAGGCTTCTTTCAGCCTGCACAGGAAACAGCTGTGGGACCTATCCTTTTACCCACAATGCACCTGGGCCATACAGATACACTCACCTTTTCTGACTATGTGTTTTCTGCTTCTACAACAGGGTTCCGCTGAGACTGGCGCTTTGCCGTGTTTCACTGTATTCAGGATGGCATCGCGCGCCATTGATGGATGATCCGGCAAGCAGGTTGAGGCATGGATGTTTGATTGGACGTGCTGTCCAGCTGAGCCGGGGCCCGTGTTAATATCGTGCCGTCTCATTGGCTCGGAGTACTGTGACTTGGCTTCGTAGGGGCAGTGGAGAAGGACAGTGCTGTGGTCGGTTTGGCTGCGTGTGTTAGGCTCAGATAAATCGACCGGCATGTTGGGGCGGGAATGTAGGGGTTGTCGGCATGTGGCTTGCGGGGGGCGGTAGGATGTCGCACGGGAAGGGGGGGGTGGCTTGGAAAGGGAGTTGGATACTCCATCTTTGGCACCAGAGTATTCTCACACAGACAATGGACCGTCGGGGCTCCCTTGGGACCTCGAGCTATAGGTAGTAGCTGCTCAGTACAATAACAGAGACATCCTACAGCACGCTTTCATCAGATAGCCTTCTGCTAACTTTCCGTTCCTCCTCCTCGGCCTTCATCCACATACTCAAAACACTATTGTGAGTCGTTTGCTTTCTTTGTCCCATTTCGTTCAGTCAAGGACAAATATAAATATTCTGTTGGGAGGGGGCAGGCGCTCTGTTTCCTTGAAGAAGAACGGAGAGCCATACATGATTAGGCTACTCATTGTGTGTAAGTTTAGAAGCCATACACAGCAAGGCACCTAAAGCTGGTGTAAAAATCACTCGCTGAAACTTTCTCGCCTTTTTCTCTGGAAAATGGTGTGGATTTCGTCCGCCTCGGCTGTTGCCATTGGCAGATTCCATTTTCTCTCGCTTTGTCTGTCGTCGGAGGATTTTCTAGGACAGATGTGTTAGTGCGCCTAACTGAGCAAATAATCCCCCTGTCAAGGTTGAAAAAAACCTATCGATTTCAGCTTCCACGGGCCAGAACGCGTGACCATTTTGCGCCCAGCCTGTTTAAACGATTAGCCTTGCTAGTGTTCGTGCAAAATTACAGTTTAGCCTTCGCATCTATTGAGAACAAGGAGCAGAAGATCGATCCAAACGTCATTAGCCTACAGTGTTGGGCATTTCAGGTCCAGAAGCTACAAATCCAGACCATGATTTTGTTTCTACCCAGCAGCTGAACACTC
>JABFDZ020000052.1:5467569-5483596 GCA_019775955.2 Pollimyrus isidori
CCGCCCCCCCCCGGATCTCCACTCCCCAGTGCGGTTGACGTGTCAGGACAGGTGCGTGGGCGTGCGTGGGCGTGCGCATGCGCCGCACGAAAGGTGCAGGTGTAGCGCGAGATTTATCGATTTTAATCACATTGTGTTGAGCAACAATTGGCAGCCGGGAGACACGCGGGAGACCCTGATGACTGATGAACGACGAGAGACGAGATGGATGCAAGCGGCGAGACCCCAGAATAGTTTTTGGAACTCGGTTCACTGTCACAGTCAAATGACACTCTTCACCTCTGCATTTCATCATCTTTCCTGACACCTTGTCCAATGTGATCCATCATAAAAATGTACAAATAGACTCGAAACACTTATTTTTTCACTGTTGAGCCCTTGAGCAAGACCCTTAACCCTGTGCTCAGGGCCTAGGCTACGTCCTCATCTGTTTGCGTGTGTTAGAGGAGAGCAAGATGGGGCTCGATTCAATTGCATTCAATTCGATTCAATTTATTTTTGTATAGCACCTTTCTGAACAGGGTCGCCTCAGGGCACTTCACATGGGGGAAAGTAGGAGAAAGAAAGACAGACAGACAGAAAGAAAAAGAGAAAGAATATGGAGGAGAGGAACCAAAAACTCCCAAGTAGGGAGGAAAAAATCCACTGGGGGGGGGAGCTACTTGCAAAAATCTAGGATTAAACCAAACAATTCCAATACACCTTCACTCACTTGTTCGCACGGCAAATAAAGAGTCGTTTTATTTCCACCTGTATTGCACTATATAGTAAATATACGAACGTATGAGTCACTGCCTTTTCATGTGCATCGCCGGTGTGAGATGGCGAGTGGGTGATGCACAGCTTAAGAGAGAGCGTTCTGGGTAACGGGGCCTGTAAGGGCTTGCTCAGGCGTTTGGCAGTTAAATAAACTCTGCTCGGCCTGAACAGTTTGTACTTGAGAACCTTCCATGTTTTGCCTAAAACTTGAAAGTCAAATCTGATCATGTAAATTAGTGGTAAATCCTTGAACCCACCGTTATGTATTTTTTGAAAGCCCCTCTGCTTCCTTTTTGGCTATAAAATGTACATTCTGCTTATGCTTTTATCAACTGCCATTATAATTATGTATAAGGCATTTCCAGTTAGGAGTGGCCATTGGCCTAGTGTGGATTGCTATGGTTAGTGGTGGCTGTGATGGTTATCGTCTATAAATATTGTACCTGTTCACTCGGTTGAGTACCCTGTCCGTGCAGGAAATCATGGGAGAGTAGTCACCGAAGTTTCAGGATTTATCTAGAAACAATGGGTGTGGTGTTTCAGGATATACTTAAATACTTAAATCATCCCCGAAAGCGGGTTTTGCGCCAAGGCCATGTCACAACTCGAAGATGAGCAATTAAGCTTTATGATTTAAAAAAAAAAAAGCCGCTTTTCATCACTGCGTATTCATAAAACGGCCAACGTCATCTACTGACCAGAGGATTTCCTATCTGTGATATTGGATTCATTGCGTTATATTGCGCAGCATCGGGCGAAGGCACAGACATTTCTTAACGAAATGCTCTGCGGGGACCGGCAGCAGTGCGAAGCTGCGTTTCTTTGGTGCCGTTAACAGCTGGTTAGCAGTTAGCATGGGCGTGAAGCGCTGAAGCGCTGGTAGACTGGCAGCTCGGCGTGATTTATGGTTGCGAGTGGGTGAACATTAAAACTGACGCAATAACTGCGGTACCGTGGCATTTGGGCGTGGTATTATTCTAACTCCACGTTGGGTAAATTATGCTATTACGTATATATTAATTGCAAACTAAGTCTGTTACATACTGATCCCATGTTCATTGATCATTAATGAATTGTGACGCATGTTTTATCTCAAGCAGTTACTGTATTTGTTACTATATCTGTTCATTCTGTAAACAAGGAACAAGCAATGAAGTGAAATACTGATCTCATGTTTGTTCATCATTAATCAATTGTGGCGCTTCTTTAATCTGAAGTAGCGACTATATGTTTTTTCATGATTTGTACTTCAGTCGTAAGTGAGCTATTACTAAGTATTTGTGCCCCATCAAGTAGTTACCAATGTAATAAGTAGAATACAACGACCAGGGAGTCAAAACAGGTAATAGAAATGTCTATTACCTAACACGTGCCTAACACGTGTCCCATGCGCTAATGGAAACACGAGCAATATGGATAAGTATCTCAAGCGTAGTCATGCTACCGTACCGTACCGTGGGGTACCTGTACCGTTGCACCCCTAGTAAAGATGCAAAGCAACAAAAGGAATGTTGCACCATAACGTGCATGGCGAGTAGAAAGGTTCCCGTTTCCGTGCCCTCGACCTCAGACCCTCACATTCGGGGATACGTGTGTTAAAGTGAAATTGCGAGGCGCCCTTAGGCACTGTGTTCATGCCGGATGATCGGCCTGCTGTCGGTTGTTAGTCTAGGAGACACCGGCATCGGTTCGACAACCCGAACCCCTGGTTGTCAACAGCCACCCCCCCCCCCCCCCTGCAGCCTGTCACCATGTCCCACATCACCCCGACTGCCGCTAAGGTCTCCAGATAAATGGTCATGGGGGTAGACCATTGATCTTATCCTCGCCTCCGCATTCTCTTCCCAGAAGACTTGCCAGGACACAAAGTCGGGTCTCTCCGAGCGTGACGTGAGGGGGAAATGGCGCCCCCTATCTTATGCTCCTGGCATCGCTCACTACATTTCATGCTTATGGAGTACGCAACCCCCCGTCCCCTTCTTTGTCTCTACACCCGCTTTTCTTTCTGTGTGATACATATTTTTCTCCTTGCCCCTAACTGCCTTCCGGGGAAAGACTGAAACTTCTCACACGCTGACTGGCAAACGATCTTCATGCTCGCTCCAGTCCTGCTTACACTGGCACCTGGGGTCCCTGGAGGCCTCGTCTATAGCCGCACCGTCGGCTTAGTCCAACTCCTCGACGGCGCCGCGTATGTTTGAAATGTACTTTTTGCCTCAATAGCGTGTCGCTTTGGACAAATTGGTCTGCCAAGTACAAAACATACAAACGTGTCTGAGACAGATTCACTGTCGCCTTTATTTTCACACAATAACAGCGCATTTCAAAACAGAGTAAAATCTCGAGATGAAATATCCTTCAGCATCTGACTGCACTCTGTCGCTCCTTTTCACTCTGTAAAAAATATCTACGTTTTCCACAAACTAGATATTGAAACCCTACAATGTACTGGGGGTCCTTATGAAAAATGGTGGCACAGGCAATTATAGGCAATCGGGGGACTCCACCCCCCCCCCAGGTATGGTAAAATTTAGTACATTTATTTTAATGAGAAGAGTAAATTAATGATATTAACAAGGGGAATATAAGAAACACAAGACCTGTATTTCACCTTTTCTAAAAAAAACAGAATGCACGAATAAAACAGATTTGTCGTTGCAAAGTACCATGTACTTCGGGGGGCCCTAGGCCATTGCTTGCCCTGCCTGTTCTGTCGTGCGCCTCCGGATAAATGAAGGGATGATGTTAGAACATTCGAACAGATGAGTACACTTCGCCTTTAAGAAGCTGACAGCTTCCTCCAGGAGTTTCGTGACGAGGTGAGGAGTGGGCGACATCTGCAGGGTTTCCCGCATCTGGCTGCTGGTATCTGCCTCCATCAGCCGATGGCGCATTTACTGGCACAGGAGGCGACGTACAAATAGCGTGAATAACGAGCGGCGCACTCCATCATTTAGCACCAGATGCATCTCAGGAGAGCGTTGTATTTTGTCCAGGATAGATACAAGATGTCGTATCAACAAACATGCACTGGGATTCCGTAGCGAATGCGCGCTTGTGTTTAATTTTCTCGCCGGATGACAGCCGGAGATAAGTTACCTCCGTAGCTATGTAGTCGCCACTTCTTCTTTGTCAGCCTTAAAATCGCACTGTGAAAGCTCATCATATTACAACTATATTTAGAACTGAGAGACTGATCCCCCCTCCCCCCACCAAAAAAAATAAAGAAAATAAAGAACGCAGGCAAAGGAGGTTATGTTTTTTCCCTTCATCGCACTTTTATATAGTCAAAACTGCCGTTATCTTGCAGGTTCTTTAATGTTTTTTATCTTTCTCTCTCATACGATCTCGGGATGGTAACTTTTACACAGACCATTACCTCTGACGGACACCTGATAACATGACCGCACCCTGAGGGCCCGCGGGTGTGTGTATCCGCGGTTCGCAGAGTAAGCGTCGCTTCTTGTCACACGCCTGACCGTTATCTCGCTTTTTATTTAAATGTTTATTTAACTGATACCACGATGTCTTGGGCTGGGATTACAGAGAGCGCTGACGTCACAGGGATGCATATCTTTGCAGAAACGTAACATTGCGTGGCACTTGATTAGTAATGGCTAATGCACTGGCTGAAAATATGAACCATAAAATGACTGATTTTAAATAATATAAATAAACAGAACAGGCTTTTGTGACGTGTTTCATATTAATTCTCAAATGCCAAACTTCTCTTCCTTCTTATAAAAACAGTGGAAATCCCTGGACATGGTTTTGGTTAGCATTGGTTAGGGTTAGAAGTTAGGGTTATGGCTAGGTTTGACTCTAGACGATGTTCTTCTCTCTGCATGACTGAAGTGTCTTTGCATTCGACCCTCAGGGGCAATCAGGAGACGAGCTTCTTAGAAACCCCAAGAAACATACAGAGAAGCGATCGGGATCCATTAATGGGCAAGATAGACCCCAACGGCAGAGCATCGTTCTTTGCTCATAGTTTAAGACCAAGCATGAAAAGATGCACAAAATTATTTTTCAGAAGGAAATCATGTGACAGGTTTATATCATGTGACCTCTGGGTCAGCGGAGGTAATCTTCTGAGGGCCTCTGAGTTCTGTACGAATGGGGCCACCCAGCCCCCTGGCAGGTAGTGAAGATGTGGAGGAAAAATGACTGAGGCGCTTTGCGTAGGTGATGCTCAGTCCCTCTATAGCCTTATTAGACTTCAGTGCCATCCTGGTGGTAGAGGGCGGAGCTTAGTCCGGTGTTGAAGCAGCAGAGCTGATTGGGTGGTGTGATTGAGGCGGGTGCTGGAGGCGGGGGGGTGGGCCAATGGGAGCCGTAGCCGTGGGCTGGCATGTGGCCGCCCTCCTCGAGTGAGCCCGCTATCCCAGACATCTCGAACAGGAAGTCGCTCAGGCAGGGAGAGCTCCACGCGGGGAGCCGGGAGGTACCACACCCACCCGTTCGGGTTCTGGAGACGTCGAGTCCCGCCTCACCCGCCTCACCCGCCTCAGGGTCAGACTTTTTCTTCCTCTTGCGGCGGAAGTTGCCGTTGTCCAACCTCTTCTCACAGTTGGGGTCAAGGACCCAGTAGTTTCCCTTACCTACAAGGAGAGGGAGGGCCCATTAGGGGGGTGTTTCTCAATCAGGTCCCTGGGGACTCTCAGACGATGCACGTTTTTGCTCCCTCCCAGCTCCTGGTAGGAAGCAAAAATGTGGACTGGCTGACAGGAAGCTAGGAGGGAGCAAAAATGTGGACCGGATTGGGGAACCGGCTGTGGGTCCCTGTGGACCAGATTGGGGAACCGGCTGTGGGTCCCTGAGGACCGGATTGGGGAACCGGCTGTGGGTCCATGAGGACCGGATTGGAGAACCGGCTGTGGGTCCATGAGGACCGGATTGGGGAACCGGCTGTGGGTCCATGAGGACCGGATTGGAGAACACTGTGTTAAGGGACCATTTCATTAGGTAGATCATCATGGCACTATCATCACCCATGATGAAGAAAATGAACATTTCGGTCTTTTTGACCATGTTCTGTTACACGTCATTACAGAAACAATCAAATTCTACATGGCTAAGCTGAAACTCAACTCATTTTCCTATGTACTATTTATAAATGCAGGTATAAATGGTAATGAATTGTCTCGAGCTCAAACAGTACGGTGATGTGCTAACAATGCAGTCATTGTGGGTTCAAATCCCATACAGCACATATAAATTATAACCCCAACTGCAAGTTGCTTCGGATAAATAACTGAAGTGCGACATTGATTTTCTTTCTCACCTGGGTCATTCACATCCCGTGGCACCTTCTTGAAGCAGCTGTTCAGCGAGAGGTTGTGTCGGATTGAGTTCTGCCAGCCCGCCTTGCCCTTGCTGTAGAAGGGGAAATTATCTGCCACATACTGGTAGATCTGGCTGAGGGTGAGGCGTCGCTGGGGCGCCCGGTGAATCGCCATGGCGATCAGAGCAGAGTAGGAGTAGGGGGGCCTGGCCAGATTCCCCTGCAGGGCCACCCGGATCCAGCCTGCTTCTCCAGCTGCCCAGCCCGCAGCTTCAGCCATGGACGAGTAGGACCTCTGCATGCTGTACATTGGGCCGTCTATGGCAGTGCCTGCCTGGAAGTCAGGAGTTCCATTCATTCCAGAATCACTGATGGACAGATAGGGATTCCTGTAGCTGGAAGTGAGGTCTCCCGGATCCGGAGTGGTCCACTCAGGGCTGCCCACAGACTGCAGGGTATAGTAACCGTCATTACTGGACCTGAACTCTGGCATCTGAACCTGAGGTTCGACTGATGTCATCGCTGCCTGAAACGCTTCCAGTTCGTCCTCCAGTCTTGGCTGGATCCCTCCTGTGTTTCCTACCCCTGAAGGCTCTTGAAGAACGTGTACCTCACCTTCTCCGGTCCCTAAAGGAGTGGATGGTCTCCCTTTTCCCTCTCAGGCCTATATGTACCCGTGCAGGAATGTCAGCTACATCACAGGGTCCACCTGTCTCACCTGCTTAATTTATAGAAACACGAAAACTCCCCCTTCTCTTCTGATTGGCCGATAAGGTTCCCTGCAAATGTCAATGGATTTCCCTATTTTATATTCACTAGGCTTAAAGGAATCTGTCCGGGTGTGAGGAAAGTCTTCTAAGAGGTTTGTTATGTGTTTCTGCTCAACCGTCCACGACCGTTGTGAGCCCACATCTCTTAATAGATCTCTCTCATACTCATTCAAGTTAAAAAAAACTATTAAGTACTGAATGAGATAATCTCCATTAATATTACATATTTTCGAATACATCACTTTAGTCATTTTACAATATTCTTCATTTACAGAAAATTTAGATTATAACAAAGAGAAATATATAGACGTTAGAATATATATTTATATATATATTTAATAAACAGCCATTTCAAATTTTAAAATGTATCAAATCAATTCACAATTATTTATATTGATTCATTGTGTCCCTTATATTCCATAATTATTATTGAGCATACTTTTGTTGTTTTTATTGTGTACGACTTCTGTACTTTAGCTTTTCAAAAAAGCATTGTAAGAAGGCACAAATATATGACAGAATTCATTATTTACAGTTATAGTTTAACTATAAAAATATTACTTAAGATGATGTTCAAAACGTGTATTGATATTCAGGTACATTTCTTTCAAGTTTATCACTTATCTCCAGTTTGCAGTCAGGTACCTCGAACTTACTCACCACTTTATAGTACTGATAAAATTTACAACAAACTAAAAATAACAAGCTGAAAAAATGTCTAAATAGCTATTAAAGTAAACTTACTTTTAATAAGAATAACATGATTTGGTCATCAAAGAAATGTACGGAGAGGCTGAGTCATTAACATGGTCTTTTGTAGCATAATACATTTTTTTTTGCATTTTTATTTTTTTATATGCTATACAGTTTCACACCTTGAAATGCAGCTCAAAGACTGACCGTCTAAAGAGATACTTTACCCTACAGTTACAGTACAACATGTCACACGCTTAATGTTACTTTGAAACAAAGATGCTTTCAAAAATTTGCGATTAGTGGAAATGTGTGGCAGACAAATGGGGGAGACGTGCAGCAACACGCGCATATGAGGATCAAAACACACCGTTACACTGGGAGCGGGGTAAAACCGCACTGCTGGTGAAATTAGCTCTGGGTAAAACATACGTGGCTGTATTTTTAATTAGAACAGTAAAATGCTAGGAGAATGATCACTGAACACATGAGAGGAGATGGACACGTTGCCTGCAGCTGGGAGGCGCGGTAACGCGTGCTTCTGCAGCCACTCCGCGTGCGCAGTTCACAATAGTTCAGATTAGTTTGCGTTCATCTTTTCCAGCATTTGCCGTATAATCAGCCTTGAAACTTTTAATGAAATGATGATGAAAACTTCTCATTGCGTAGCACACGCTTTTGTTCGAAATGCCGAGCCGAGACCTGCCGTCTCGTCGCAATAACCCACTTTATGTTATCTATTTTTCCCTGAGCTTTTAATTGTTAAAATGCAAAACGCACGTTAGTTAAAAAAATACTCATAATATTTTGCACATAACTTAGATCTGACGGTTATCTAAAATATGCTAGTTACCTGTAGCTGAAATCAAATTAAATATGAAATGAAATTAAGAGGAACTAAAACAATTCGTAAAACACAATGACAACAGAGTCATTTAGGTGTTACACGGACAGCAGGTTTTTTTCCCATGATTTTCAGATCGCTCTCTTCCATGCGACTCTGTTTCTGCATCCCAGAATTCCCTTCTCGCCAGCTGCCGTTTTTGGTAATCCTTTCTGGGTCCTTTCTGGAGGTCGTCAGTACTGTACCGGGTGCGTTAATAGACACTGCTTTTGCGGTCCCGAACCAGTGTCCTTCGCGTCGATGAGTAGAAGCGGTATCTTCATGTGAAATTCAATTATGTCTCTCACCCTGGGGAAGTTCTGCAGGAGAAATTCATTAATAGTTTTCGTTTTCAGCCAGTAATCATATCTATAGGTAGGGCAATGTAAATTAAACATTTAGAAAGTCAAACTACTGATTTAATAGTGAACTACTTAAATAAAAGTCCAAAATTACAGTACGGTTTTGGCTTTAATGGCTAGGTAACATGAACTTAACACTCCCCCTTGTGTCTATTTTTGAGGATTGCAGATGCAGGTTTTCTAAGTAAGTAATATTTATCCAGCGTTGCAGTGTGTCTGGGTTTCAGAGCAAGAATGTTAATTTTGCCGGGTGGTGTCCCAACGATTAAAATTAACAGTAATTCTGCCGATTAGCTACCCCCCTGCTTACCTCGCGGTTCTTCAGCCCAGTACCGAGCAGGAAGACGTCCATTTCGCTGCTGTACCGGATCTGGATGTTGTAGACTTTGTCCTGATAAAGCACCATGAGGGTGTATGGCTGGGTGGATGATCTTTTTGAGCTGTCCCGTACGAGAAACGTACCGTCCTGAGGAACAGACGTCAACGCAGGATGACTGTCAAGACCACACTCATCTTTAATCCCAACATGACGACCTTAACCCCTACCTAGCCCTGACCTTAACCATAAGTAACCAAACAAAAATAAGAAACCTTTAGGCATTTCTACTTTTATGATTGCATTCACAGATCTTTGCGGGAAATGGTCCACACAACATAAAAATAACAGGTTTTGGTCCCCGCAATGTAATATAAACCTAATTCTCACGCAGACGCACAAACGCACAGACACACACACACACCTGACCAGGTACATAAAAAGTCAATAATAATAATCTTATGCATTAATAGTTAAATTATGAATGTAGTTTAAATTGCTTAGATAAAGAAAAAAGATTTGTGTATAAGCAACATTTTATTCATTTAATTGTCCAACTGGCTTTAACCACATTTGTCACATAATGCAACCACGAACAAGACCCAATGGTGTATGTACGTTCGACAATTTGCAAATTGCATTCTGTAGAAAAAAAACAAGATTGTGGACAAGTTTTTGAGAAGGAAAATTTCAGAAAACCAAAAGGATAAGCGCAATGCAGTTGGTGTTATTGTACAGAGCCAATTAGTAGCATATGTTTACCAGTGGTGTTCCCTGGTATTATAACCTTATGAACTGGGCAGTGGCAGAAAAAAATATTGGGAAATGCCCCCACTACTAATTCATTTAAATGCATGGCTAAAGATTATTTCCTTTCATTAACGCTTTGAACGGGGAACTCACCCGGTTTATCCTCCGCAAGAAGCCCTCAGCTTGCGCTCTGGTCACATGGGCCACGTACCACTGGGGGTCCAGGTCCTGCGGGGAAATGAGAGGCGCGTCTCTCACCGGAAAGCAATGACTCCCTGTAAATGCTGCTGCCTCGAACTGCAGAGTTTGTTTATACACTCGCAACTTTATATATCCACACACCGACACCTGAATCATTACTACAGATCCTGGTCTTGTGTTGTTTATTATTAATTTATACAGCAATTTCTCATTCAACGTCCGAATTGCGTTCCAACCATTTGGGCGTTACGCGAAACGCACCGCAGTCAGGGTGTGACCGCGATTGTGCTTGTGACTTTACGTCGGGCTCACATACGCGATTTCTTTCATCTTTCACGAAGAGGACTTTTAAACGCTTTGTATATTAAGATTTCGCTCACTCCGTAGTACATTGTTGTCAAGCGCACAAAACACGGCCATAAATGCGGTCATTGTTCAGAAAAACATTTTTATTTTCCATTGAATTTGCAGATGATCGCCAGCTAAGGTAATCGCTAATCGAAAAGTGGTTGTAGTTGATCGTTTCCGACACCGTTCTTTGATATGTGCCTTTGTTGTTGCTTACTCGTGCTATTATTAATGGTGAGCCAAACCCAATGTAGAAAACAACCAAAAGAAGCACAAGAGGAAAGTGTACGTGCGGACCTGTTCGTCATCTGGGCCAATCTCGGAAACCTGCGGCTGGGGAATCGGCAGGCGATCGGCTTTCGGCCTCTGGGAACCCATGGCTTGCATTACAAAAAAAAATAAAAAATGATACAGGAAAAGAAGGCATTACTCAGCAGCAAGAGTCAGAGCTCGGGCCACACACAGGGAGGAAGTGCCTGCAGAGAGCTCACCCGTTTGCAGTCGAGAGGGAAGGGACCCACCTGGGTGGACAGGGGGCGGCAAACTGCAGAGGCAAGACAGCAGTCAGAAGAGAGCAAGTCAAGGGTGCATATCCGCATGCATGTCCGCATGCGGGGCCTTACCTTTCAGAATACGAGGGCCCCGGCCGAGGCGAGGGCCCACGCGTAGGTAAGGGGAACGTGTTGGAGTTATAAGGGGGCCCCCCTCCCATTTTTGGCATATGTCCTGCAGGGGAAATTGGAGGCAGACACCACGCCAATCATTATCTTTCATTCGGCCAAAGGCAATGAGCTTTGAGATAATATAGGAAAGTATTTTTTTGGGGGGGGGCGCGGCGCAGACGTTCAGACGGAGAGCTTACCATCGTCCTGGAGCTGTGAGCAGGGGGGTGAAATGAAAAGGAGAGATCTTAGCTCTGGCAGGACAGCAACATCACACACACTTTTTCACATTGTTTTTTTTTTTTTTTTGCATTTTACTTGTTTAGCTGCAACTTTTATCTGGAGGAATATACAACTGGGACTGACAGTCTCAGGAACAATTGGGGTTAAAATGCTTCCTTGAGGTAAACTCCTTAACATTGACCGTGGGATTTGAACCTGTGACCTTCCGACCGTTATCACCTAGCCCGAGTAGTAACCCTCTAAGCCAAACACCCGCCACCACAGCTAAAAATGTGAAGCTTAATAACTTACAGCAGGGGGCAGAGTTGCCGGCTGTCTGCCGACAGAAGAGCTGGATCTGTTGACCCCAGGCCCTGGCAGTGGTGGTTTAGTGAGTCGAGGCAAGTCTGGCGGCTTGTCAGCGACGACGCTTCTGTAGATAAAAACAACACCCGGCTCAGATAAGGTGGTGGGGGTTCACTGCCGCGCGGTTTGGCGAGGAAGTACGCCTGGTCTGGCGCAAAAGCAGCGGCAGATGTCAGTTCTACAGTTAGATCGAGCTTCTGTTATGACCGGGCAAATCTTAAGAGTTACGATAAGTGATGGTGCGAGGCGCTGCACGACGGCGATCGAGACTCCGTACCTTCTCGGCTGAGCGGCGAACTGTAAGGGGCAAAAGAGGTCAGATGTGTTAACAACAATATTTCTCACGAATTTTTCTCATGGATGTCTGATCTATCACAACCACTGCTGGTTTAGTAATTACCTTGGCTAGCAATCCGCAAATACGACGGTGATATAAAATAAGTTCCCCACCGATTCGCACATTCATGACCGCGTTTCATCCACCTAACATCAATGCATGCCGAAGCGAGAGAGATATTTATTGCCGCAGAATGCGCACAACGTTGTTGAAAATGCCCACTTCCTGAAGGATAAGTAGGCCTACTGTAGCCTTTCACAGCTAACCCTCTTATAATACACTCAGCCATTGCAACAGGAAATAATTTATATTAAGTAGCCTTAAATAAATTACTGTGATCTTGTCATAATCTTATATGAAAATGTATACGACGGTCTTCAATAAGTCTGCTGCTTTTTTTCTCTTGCTAAAATATTTTGTCATGCATCCGTGCTCCTCACTTGTACGAGTTTCAATGCCCCTCGCCCCGCCCCGATCGTGCACATTGCCAAAAGCTGATCATTCAGAACCAGCCATCCATCACATCGTTCTGCCATTTTTTTTTAAATTTTTTTTTTTGTTATATAACATTTTGTGTTTGAGCGTCTAGCTGGATTCTGCATCTACTCGCTTTCCACCTCGGCTCTTTCGCTGCCCGTTTTCGCTCTGATTTGAGTTTGTTTGTCAATGTCTGAAATAGGACCACCTACATTACAATAAGCAGAACACACCTTTTCCGAGTCAGTTGTGCAGAACCGAAACAGACAAACCCGTTATTTGGTTTGTTTAATAAAGCACTTTACACTTAATAAACAATATCACCAGTATAACCACAATAAATACTACCACTAATAATAATGATAATAGTTAATTATCACATTACAAAAGGCTTTACAGTAACCCAAAGATTCTATAACATGAAACACCCACAAATTGTTTGACTTTTTCTTCCCTGGAAGAAGATCAAGTTCCAAAGAAATCCCAGAAAGTTCTGGACAGGTGGTGACCCTATACAGGCCTACAGTACCATCGCTGCACAAGACCCACTCCGTGTAACATGAAGAGCAAGTAACTTACACGCTTTTATTTACTTTAATTACAAACTGCTTTGTCTACCAATTTTAAAGTAATGACTTGACATCTTTTCTATCCATCCATCATCCACATGTTTTATCCTGTACAGAATTCTGGTAACGATTTAAGATAGGCATCTAATAAGCTAATTATAGTTTTGAGGCATGAGGCCAATGTACTGAGCAATAAAACGACAACACAGGGCACATGAAAATGTTTCGGGAAATAAAGTGGAAATTTTTATTTCCATTGCAGCACAAAGGAAATATTCATGGCGAACATTAATTGCTACATATGTCTACATACGGCAACAAGTTATTTGTTTAATTCAAAACGTACACCGTGTGAACCTGACCAGCGTGAACGATTAGAAGATATATGGACCTTAATGCATATAAGAAACCAAGCTGAGTGGAAAAGAAGGTTAGATGCTGATCAGATAAATTAAGAAGAACTCTTACCGTGTCAGGCATAGGCGGCTTTCTTCCTACGGAGACAAAGACGGGAAATGTCTTACTGCCCACGAAGCTTCTAAATATTTGCGCGTCACGAATTAATGTTCCCGATTTTATCAACAAGGTGGGCAAGAACTGAATATCACAGCGCGACAACTCTGAAAGCCGTTTTAGTACTGTTTTAAAAGACCTTCATTAAAGTCACTGGGAATTAAAGATTGGCCAACACAATGTAAACAAGTTATACTGAATAATTAGCGTTCTGTGTTTTCTGAAGAAGTAGTGGATCGTAGCAAACGTCTAGTTTCTGCTCGATTAGCCTGTTTTGGGACCTGAAAAGGATTGTATATCTGATTTTAATTTCTTTACACTCTTCAGGCAAAGGGAGGTATTTAGTAATAGTAATTTTGGCAATAGAAAAACTGTGTTGAGCTGGTTATCCTGGTACTATAGAGGTGTATAAATTGGTAAAAATGGTTGAGATGTTTACTGGTCATGTAAATACAACCCAGAAGAGTGTAAAGAAATTAAAATCGCCATTAGCTTGGGGATACATATGTACTGTATATTTTTTGCACTTTAAGACGATTTGATATCGAAATTACCCGCCTTAGTCGCACAGAAACTGCGATGCGTCCTGAACAGGCTGTGCGCGCTCCCGCGGATCGTAATCAATTTCTGCCAGACAGTCACTTTTTGTCACAACACCTTCTTACAAATAGATCAAAAACTCTACCCTACGTGTGGTACTTCCGGCTTGTAAGCAATGTGGTAAAGTTATTCGCCTCGTTTTGAAATGGCAGCGATGTTAAGAGAAATCGGATTACAGCGAAGGTCATGGCCGAGTAGCGGCCAGCAGAAGTACCTGTATGTTCAAGGTAAGTAACAATTTGTCTGCAGTGACGACCATGACTGATAATGAGAAACCAGTTTGCTTCAACTGAGCTGTTATCTGAATTTAAGGCACAAAAAAATGCAAAATGATTGTTGGTAATATCTATTACATTATTTTAACTTCATGTCAACACTTTGAGATTTTATTCGAATGAATAGTGCTTCATAAATGAAATTCATTATTATTCATAATAATAGTAATAATAATAATAATAACACTTCCCCCTGTAATTAAATAAACTGTTTGACCTATTTTATGAGACTGAAAGGTGACTGTGGGCACATGCTCACCTGGAAAGGGTTCGTCCCTGTCTGGGAAGCCTGGAAGGGTGGGCAGGCCTCGGTCTGAAGAACCAGGCTTCTTACTGCGGTCCACATGGGGGGCAGGCAGGCCAGGAGCTTGGGGAGGGAAGGAGGGACCGGCGTGAGGTCACGCGTGAAAAAGAGGCGTACACAAGACCCGCTGGATCTACACAGGGACATGGGGTCCAGGCCCTATCCCAGAAGCTACAGGCGCAAGGCGGGGAATAGAAATGCAGCTTCTTACATTTAGCGGGAGGCCTGATTGCTCTCTGCGAGGACGGCTCGCTCTTGGGGAGGTGGGGGGGCAGCTGTCATGAAGAAAAGAAAAAAAAAAAAATGGCACAAAGCAAATGCTGACCTTTGACCCCCAGGACGCAGACAGGAAGTGACACGGGCAGGAAAAAGAGGGCAGCCGAAAAATCGCAGTGGAAAAAGGAAAGGGCGAGCGCAAGGCCACGTACGCGGGCGGTGGACGGCGGGGGCAGGCTGGCGCCGGGCCGCTCCGGGGGGGCCGGGGGCTGGCTCTGCAGGGGCCTCGCCGATGTGTGCCGATTCCGGTTGTTATCTGGCGAGAAATCCACACGCGCGCATGAGCACGCACGCACACGCACACACACACACGGGCGCAGTTTAGGTCGCCGCCGAAAAGCTGCAGGTCACAGAGGTGTGACTGAGACCTGCAAGCTGCGCGGTCTGTAACCACAGAGACTGCAGGGAAATGCCACCTACAGAGTCTCTCCCCCCATCTCCTGCATGCAAAGCCATCGTCACTCTAACATAAGCTCATCCCTTCACAAAGACCCGGAGACTGTCACTTTAATGATCGTTAAACTCTCAGCCTTGTACTCCAGCGGTCGACCCCGACCCTGGGTTGTGTTTTCGAGACCCCCGGCATCTCCGAGCAAGACGCACGAGCTCATCTACCGCCGGTTGTTTATAAATGGGTAATAAATACTGATAAATGTGGGAAAATGTACTAGCTATATGTCACCTATGTAGTCACTGTCCCCGATGGGTTTGGAGGGGCAGATCTGCAGAGGAGCTTCTTCATTCTGGGCAGAGGGCGGTGGCTCATATTCGTTGTCGCTCTCGGCGCCCCCCCTACCATGATCGTCGTCGTCTGGGGACTCGTAATCGCCCACGTCGTCGCCTCCGTCGGGGCTCTCATAGTCGTCACTCTGGTCCTCGGGGAAGGGGCGGGGGGAGAAAAGCCACGACAAGTTCGGACTGAGGGCGACACTTGGAAAGGAGGCCGGACTGTGGAGGGTGAGGGTGACATCGGGGCTGTGGGGGGGCAGGGTGACATCGGGGCTGTGGGGGGACAGGGTGACATCGGGGCTGTGGCGGGAGAGGGTGAAATAGGGGCGGA
>JABFDZ020000052.1:5483696-5503020 GCA_019775955.2 Pollimyrus isidori
TGTGGGGGGGCAGGGAGGGGCCGGGGAGGGGGGGGGGGGTCAATGAACAGCACTGTCAGGCTGACTTACGAACTCCTCGGAGTCCCAGCCTTGATTTTCCTGTTCGAACTCTGCAAGAAAAAAAAGCAGCGTTTACCCAGTCAGCAGATAGACAGCGACGGAGGATCATGACTGCACTGGCAACCGACGCGCCTGCACTGGCAACCGGCCATCTGGGCCGGGACTCTTACCTTGTTCCTGGTACTTCTGTTGCGCTGGCCTGCGAGGGAAGGAAAGGGGGAAAAAAATCACCACAGCGTTTATGCCTGCCCAGGCGACGGCGCCTCGCACGACACGGGGTTCGAGGCGAGCTCACTTCTTGGAGAAGAATCCTCTCTTCTCTTCCTTCTTGTTGATTTCGCGGCAGATCTTGGTGACTAGCCTGCAGGGGGCGACGGAGAGATGCTGAGCGGGCCTTTGGTTGGGAGTTAAGATGGTGTTCGGTGGGGGGGGGGGCTCCGTGACGGCAGGATGCGGTAGGTGCGACCGCAACACTGTTTATGCATTCTCTCTCTGCCTCCTCCATTCTAAAATTAGCCCCCAACAGTAAAACTCTGAAACACTTGAATATTTCTTCATTTTTGACTGCCTTTGAATCAAAGTAATTCCGTCGCCTTACAGTTCTCTCACGATGCCAATTTTCCATTAAGTTCAGTCAGCAGGTCAGGCTCCTTTGCTGCGACGCAAACCCAGCCCACTCACACACCTCGCACACCATCTAAATATCTCTCTGATGCTAGACGCCTCACACCATCTGTATCCCAGCATTTAGCTACAGCTCCACTATTAACTACATTTAAAATCGCCCTGAGTGTTAATCGCTGAGGTGGTTTGTCCTGTGGTGGGTGCATTAGTGCATGATCCTTACGCACTGCATTACTGCATGCTCCTTACGCACTGTATCAGTGCATGCTCCTTACGCACTGTATCAGTGCATGCTCCTTACGCACTGTATCAGTGCATGCTCCTGACGCACTGCATCAGTGCATGCTCCTTACGCACTGTATCAGTGCATGCTCCTGACGCACTGTATCAGTGCATGATCCTTACACACTGCATTAGTGCATGCTCCTTACGCACTGTATCAGTGCATGCTCCTTATGCACTGTATCAGTGCATGCTCCTTACGCACTGTATCAGTGCAATGATTCTTACCGCGCTACCTCTAAGCTAAGATGCTGAATGTATGGAGCAATATCGTTTTATTTAATGCGGGACAGACCATGTTATATAATGCTTTAATAAGTTCACTGCAACAAATGCACTGGCCTCCTGTCATTAAAATGCCTGTAAATTTTATTAAAAGAAAAAACAAAAAAAAACGAAGCGGTTCCACCAGTTGCTTCTCTCTCCCTTGCCCTCTCGCATGTACACCATTCCACCTAGAATTGCAGTCGGACATCCAAGGCTGGCCCGCCCTATAAGAGACCGGCAGTCGCCTCTTTGAGTGTGAGATATCAAAGGAGTGAGCTGAATAAATAGAAATCGGCAGAGACACCATAGAAATCGGCAGAGACACCATAGAAATCGGCAGAGACACCATTGGCTGCGGTCCCTGACATTAGTTATTCACACCGGTTTTAACATTTCGCTGCTTTTCTTGTGAAACAGACGCGAGCCCAAGAGCTGGGACACTCACAGGCAGGCCTGCAGAGATCTCCACATGATAGGCATGGTGTCACTCACTAAAAGGTCGAGAACCTACTGCCTATTGGTGCTGTGTTTTCCCTCCTTGTAAAGCAACCTTGGGCTTGTGAATGCCGCAATATGAGGATGATGATAATGATGATTATTATGATTATTTATTATTATTATTATTATTATTCATATTATTATTATTATTAATGATGATAATAATAATCTCTCGCTTCTGTCAATACTTACGGCGCGTGAAGTTTGGGAAATTTCTGCAGGTCATTGTCAGACATGTTCTAGAAGGGAAAAACATCAGAAGGTCACACGCCGCTCACTCTGGGCCCTGTTTCCTGCTCAGTCTTTGCACCGTTGACCCAGGACACCGGCCTGCAGCTTCATCATTCAGCACCCAGTGTGGTGCTTGGCGACCCCGAACCTCGGCACCCTGCAGACGGACGGCCCATTTTTTTTTGCTCCCTCCCAGCTCCCAGAGCAAAGGTGTGCACTGTCCGAGAGGGAGCAGGAAGGTGTGCACTGTCCGAGAGGGAGCAGGAAGGTGCACTGTCCGAGAGGGAGCAGGAAGGTGCACTGTCCGAGAGGGAGCAGAAAGGTGCACTGTCCGAGAGGGAGCAGGAAGGTGCACTGTCTGAGAGGGAGCAGAAAGGTGCACTGTCCGAGAGGGAGCAGGAAGGTGCACTGTCTGAGAGGGAGCAGGAAGGTGCACTGTCCGAGAGGGAGCAGGAAGGTGCACTGTCTGAGAGGGCGCAAATAGGTGCACTGTCTGAGAGGGAGCAGAAAGGTGCTGCTTTTGCACTCTAGTGAGGCTCGACTGTGAGAAGGAGGCGGTGAAGAGGCCAGAAGCTTTGGTGAGGTTCCTTAGATGTTCTGCTGAGGTTCTACTGTCTTACCTAAAAGGCCTCTAATTCAACTCTCTATGACCCATCAGTGGTCCACTAGCAAATTGTGCACCATATTTACAACCATATTGCAACCTCAGCTGTACCACCACAGTTTCATTTTATATACAATCAGGATATATTCTATTCTATTCTATTCTATTGCATTGTTTTTATTTTTAATTATTAATTTGTTTGTTCCTTTCTTTGTGGTGGGTGGGGTTTTTGCATCCCCCACCCCTCGATGGATCAGTAAAGTTCTGTCTCCTATTTTCTGCCAAGTTCCATACTGACTTTGACAGAATTACAATGCAGACGTGCAGGTCGTCATGCAGATTAAGCATAACTACACAATGGCACCGGGTGGAGACGAGACCCGGGTGAATGGGCATCCGGGCCCCCGGGGCCACTTACCAGGAACCGTGGTCCGTTCATGCTGTACTTCAGGACGACTTTGTCGCAGCCGGTCAGGTTCGCCTGAGAAGACAGAGAGCTAAACACCGCACGACATCTCACGCGGCGCCACGTGTGTTTTACGCTAAGTTGGAACTTGGGTAGCTGGGCAGGGCTCATAAGACCGAAAAAACACAAGTATACTGGAAATACTTCAAATATAAACTCTAGAGACAAATAGCTACATTTATCATTGTATCTTAAGATGCAGATGTTTAAACTAACGGTTTAACGTCAATGCATAACAATAAATGTAATTGTTAAACATATTGTTACAGCGGTCAGGATCCCAACGCACCTAACTTCTAATGCCCTGAATTGTGAAAGCTTTGACAAAAAAAACATTAAAATTTGTCTCTGAAGAAATCAGTACCAGGCTCACATTCAATTTTCCATCTGGCTACACATTGTATGGGCAAAACAGAAATGAATAATCAGTTGTCTTTGTCAACTTCCCGAAACAAAATTCCAGTTTACTGTTGAGGTCACGTTGCGTGAAATTATCATGCCGTTATTTTTTTCCCTTTTCAGATCCTGCATCTTTATCTGCATACAATTGTATGCGTTTGGGTTCCTATAGGCACTGGGGGCTCAAAAATATTCAATTTTATTCTGAAGGCACTGTCACATATACCAACTAAATCATTTTTGTGGCTGCGAGTCTGACATTACATGTCAGATGGAGCAGTTTCAGCATATATAGGCATGCACAAAGAAATGCGACGCATGTAGGCATGCATGAAAAAAATGCAACATATCCATGCACAACGAGCGAAATGAATGACCCGCAGAACTAAAGACACATGTATTCCTAACCACATCCTGTCTGAAGTCAAAGATCGAACCGAACGACATAAAGATTCAAGGGTATGACCGACACACGATATTCTTTTAGTGCGGCCCGGGCACATTGACCAAACTGCAAGAGTGAAACAGTCAGAAACACGACGAGCGATTACCTTCCTCAAGTAGTCAGCCAACCGCGTCGGATTCCAGCTCATAACCTCCGACTTGGAGGGAACTTGATCGAAACTCATTGTAACAGCGCTGTGTTAATATTCGAGCCCCAAGAAGAGTGTCCTTGAATTATCCTCGTGGAAAAACAATCGGAAATAGCGTGGCTTCTATTTTGTGTTCATTTATAGCCGCGCCAGTGTGGCTGCCTCAGAGGCCCCGTAGAAAATGGTTCCTCGTCGAAGACTGCTACGCCCTAAGCTGCTCCTCTGTCCGTCGTCGAGAAGACAAGCTGCGGTCTGGACCGTAATCTATGCGAGAAAGACTGCCGGCGTCATTCTAGAGCAACGTAGGTAAAGGGAAACGGTTACACCATAATGGACATCAAAGGAGTAGCTGAAAAAGATGCGTAACAGGGCTGAAGTTATTTAAAAGATTTCCTCTTGCGAAATCGTCACGGCGGCGAGGGCGAGTGGTTGGCGGCTGCCGACGACGTCCATTAGCGGGCAAGGGTGGTCGAGAAGCTGGCCCCTGAGGATGGAGTGGACCCGGAGAGGGAGAGTGGAGCGGAGCGGAGACGAAATCAAGAGGTGGCAGATGATTCTAAAAAGAAGAAAAATGACAGATCTCATTTCCTCCTTGGCTTCCTGTTGATGACAGTGTTGCCAGAAAGAGGAAGTATGAGTTGGTGTAAGAGAAATCACACTATACGCTGGTGTACCAGCTCACCAAGACGTAATACTGGTATTCTGATGAAAGAAAAATGCTAAAGGTTTATGTAAGACTCACCTTGGCAAGCAGGGAAGTTTCTAGGACACGATAGCTTTCGTTTCTGGAGAAAAATGCTTCGGTGAAATTGCCGTTTTTATTTTGTATGTTCAGACAGAGCGAGGTCTCACAGACGGAGTAGTAGGAGCACAGGCACCACGAACAGCGAAATCACCTGTTTTACACGCCTTACTGCTCACAGCCTAACGGATCCCCTCTGTCTCCTTACGTAGCATTTTCTATTCCATTTATACGCCAATGAATCGCAATCTTGTCCATCCTGGTGTCCAAGTTACCACTGAACACATTGATGTTTCAAACCGTATCGACCTTTCTTACAGTAACGTGTCTGTATTTGTCCAGTGATTAATAGCGTTGGGGTAAGTTTGATATCGGGGGGTGACAAGGGCGTCATTTAAATTGAAAGGTGTATTTATTGTGGGGATGAATGATGTGAAATTAAATATTTTGGGGGTAACGCGCCCCGCCCTGGTTTTTCTGCCACTGCCTGCGATGGCAAAATGTGATAATTATACTTGCATGACATGCATGAAATTAGGAAGGTAAAATTTCCCCATTTTGCACATAATACTACCCTATCCTGGGCCTCCCTGCCCCCACCACCAACTGGTGTGGGGAGGGGGGGGGGGGAGAGAGACAATTAAAGTGGAATAGTATTTATAAATGTCTACACAAACACACTGGGTGGTAATCTGGCCCTTTTCCACAAGCGTTCCGCATGACGTCTGTGTCATCGACGTGTGCGTGTCAAAATGCCGTTGATAAGAAACCTGCATCTCAGCCACCATCTAGAAAGTTTTAGGCTTTTTTGTTTTGAGTTTTCAGCAATTTTTACACTAAAATGTAAATAAAAATCCACCCTTTTCATCCTTTAAGTTCCGACAGTTTTTTTCCAGACAGTTTGTTTCACGGCGTTGAAACAAAGCGCGTCGTTTTCCTATCAGCCCGCGTCAGCGAGTAGGAGGTCCTGCGTCGTGTCCACGCGCTAATTTTGGAGCGTTTGGTCGGCCGATGACGATGACGTGGCGGCGGAGCGCGGCGGACCGTTCCGGAAAAATCCGGGGCTGGAAGGTCACCACCGGAGGCTGCGAGCCGGTGTGTCGCACGTCTGCTTGCCCCGGTGACCTTTCTTTGAGGCTCGCAACGTTTATTCCACTGCGAGTGTAGGTTGAAGAGGATGCATTTCGAAACAAACGCAGAGTTTTATACCTGCTCTCTGTCACCAGTACTTGTGCAATTAAGAGGAGAGTCGACTATATATATATTTAACCTCATTATCAAAATCAAAATATGTTTATTGTCAATTTCAGCTGTATGATCCATGGGTCATGCTGACATAAATTACGATCTCGTCGGCCATAGTGTAAGAAAACAGTGATGAATGGGAAATAAATATTAAAGGCATTTAAACAATAATGATCTAGCATCACACATATATGCATATACATAATCTCTGGGCTGGAGTGGATAATTGGGATGAAATAATTTCAACAGGCCCCCTGCATGAGGAAGACTCACTCTCCTCCTCCCCACCCCTTGGAGACTCCAGTCTTGGAGTTGAACTTGCATGTGAACTGCCTCACTCATGCACTGTATCTCACTTTAATAAACAGATAATCCATCGATTCGTTCGTTTTCCAGGTGCTTGCCAAGTGCAGTGTCGCAGGAAAACATTGAAAGAATATGAGAACAACGTGAAATGCACTGATGGAGAAGTTACTAACAAAAGTAATCTGTTACAGACAGTCCAGGCCCAGAAAGTGCTCAGTTCAGTTCAATTTACTTTTATGTATAGCCTTTCACAACAGTTTTGTCCCAACGCGCTTTACGCAGATGTGTAGCGATAGATAGAACATCATTAGAGAGAAATACAGGATTGGAATAGGGAAGGAAAGAAATTAAAGACAGCCAGAAGAATACGGAGGAGAGGAACCAAAAACTACCAAGTAAGGAGTAAAAAAACCTCAAGGTCAACTGACCTGCCCTGGACACCAAAATTACTGAGACCAGAAAAGAGTGGACGTGCTTGTTAGAAGGTACAGTAGGTACAAATCCAGACCAAGGCTCTGTTTCGACCAACCAGCTGAGTACATTGTGACTATGACTCTTTATACTGGACTGGTTGGTTGAAACAAAACCTTGGTCTGGATTTGTACTGTCTGGACATAAACTGTCTGTGATTCAATTTCAATTCAGCTTACTTTTCTATAGCGCCCTTCACAACAGAGTTGTCCCAGGGCGCTTTACATGGGTGTGTTAGAGCACATTCATGTACATATAAAATTAGATACATAAGACAGAAGAAGGACAGAAAAGAAAAGGAAAAAAAAAACAACTGACAACGGTCAACTTTTGTGAGTAACTTCCCCGGCGCTGATGTCATGCCTTGTAAGTGACACATTTTTTTAACTTGGTTATGGAAAAGTCCCTCTCCGCCGCTCAGAGTGTCTCACTCCGGCCCGCTCAGCATCACACTCTGCTGAGTCTCCGCCATTTTCCTCACCGCCTCCTTGTCCATTTTCGCTGCCTTGCTTCCCCTCCCATGTCACCGGCACACGTCCCAAAGCCGTCCATTCCCAGTATGAAGTACCAGTGCCTGGGGATGCTTAAGCCAAGTCCATCCTCTCACATAGGGATCTACAAACTCACCATGTCTGCAGACCAGTTTACGTGACGTGGGTCTTCTGGTGAAAGTTTAGTTCATTTCTATTTTTATCCGGAGTGAACTGAACATGCAAACATGAGAGGATGCAAAAATTCTACATATATATAATCTTTGAAAATTAACCACCTGTTCTGAAAACTGTCAGGTGGATTACTAACCACAGCACTTTACCCGGTTACCAAACCGGTTCATGCTGGACTGAGATGAACCTTTCTCACAGTGAGGATTTAGGTGCTGGTGATGGGACTAGGCCTCTTCACGTTTGTGGTTACCACCCTGACCAGCTTCTGAATATGCTTATGCATTCAGGTGGAGTGCAAAGGATGTAACAGCTGAGCTGATGCAATTACATTTTCGGCCGCCATTCTGTCACTCAGGAGCTTGTGAGAGTTTTAATTACACAAAAATGTTAACCAACCAGATCTTGGTCACATGTCAGACCAACCAATCAGACGACTTGGACCCACATCATCTAAAATAAAATGTGTATATATATATATAATAAAATCTCTCCAAACCAATCATTTTTCATTTTCAAGATAATTTTGGGTAAGCAGAACTCCCCTAGTCTCGGTAATGTTGAAAGATCTTTATCGTTTTTGAAGCCATTAAGAAAAAAAATCTCTTCTTTTATCTTGTTCATTTTGTGTTTAAATGCTTAAAAACATATTTAGGTGGAATTTTGGGGGGTGGGAACCAATTAATTGGTTTTCCACGATTTCTTGTGGGAAAAATTTGATCAGAACTCAAACTTTTTAGGATTCAATACGGGGTCCGGAACAGATTAAGTTCGAGGTACCATTGTATTGGGACACCTGGCCTTTACACCTACAGGAACTTGTATGACATCACATTCTAAATCCATAGGCATCCATATGGATTTGTTCTCCCCCTTTGCAGCTATAACAGCTGGCACTCTACTGGGGAGGCTTACCGTATGGAGGGTGCCTGCGGGAATTTTTGTCAGTTTATCCAGGACAGCATCTGTGAGGTCAGGCACTGATGTTGGACGTGAAGGCCTGGCTCACAATCTCGGTTCTCGTGTATCTAGGTTAAGGTGTTCCATGGGGTTTGAGGTCAGGGCTCTTTGAGGGCCAAATCAAGTTTTTCTATACCAAACTCACCTAATCATGTCTTTATGGGACCGTGCTTTGTGCACTAGGGTACAGTCATGGTGGAATAGAAAAGGGTTCCTTCCCCAAACTTTTCCAATAAGGTTGGAAGCATAGAATTATCCAAAATGCCTTGGTATGCTGAAGCACTGAGTTCCCTTCACTGTGACTGAGAGGCTTGGACCAACCCCTGAAGAACAACCCCATACCATTATACCTCCTCCACCAAACTTTAGAGCTACCACAATGCAGTGCGGCAGGTAACGTTCTCCTGGCATCCGCCATAAGACTCGTTCATCAGACTGCCAGACAGAGAAGCACAATTCGTCACTCTACAGAACACACTTACACTGCCACAGGGCCCAGTGACGGTGTGCTTTACAGCAATCCATCCGAGGCTGGGCATCGTGCTCGGCGATGTGAGGTTCGTATGCAGCTGCTCGGCCGTGAAGCCCCCCGCACACAATTTTGGTGCTGAGGTTAATGCCAGAGGAAGTTCGGAGCTCTGCAGTTAAAACAGGGCGTTACAACAGAGCGTCGGTGACCTTTACACACTATGCGACTATGACACTGTGACCCTGATCTGTTACTACACATGGTCTGACGCTTCATGCCCGAGTTTCTGTCGTTCCTAAACGCTCCCACTTCGCAATCGTATCACTCAAGAGTCGATCACTGAATATCTGGCAGGGATGAAATTTCAGGAACTGTCCTGGGGCAGGGGTGTCAAACTCCAGTCCTGGGGGGCCGGAGCCCTACAATTAGGTTTTCCCTCGTTTAACACACCTGATTCAACTCCTTGGCTGATTACAGTACAGCCCTTGAGCTGAGTCATTTGTGGTGGAACATAACTCAGTCCGTAGTACAGGGGTGTTGAGCTCCTGTAGGGCCAATCTGACCCTACTTTCTTGAATGGATAGGTCATGAACATAAATATTACCACTTTAAAAATTTTTTTTAATAATTTTCTTCTCCAAGCAGAGAGGGATTCAGGGCCCAATTTCGGTACTTCTGTCAAGCCAGAACAAATTCTGGAAAACCCATAACTATCAGTCCTGACCAACGTCGGCTTATAGACGATACAGCATAGCTGCTTGGTCCTCCTGCGCTATATGTTGCTAACTTCAACCCTGGTACCAGTAACCACTTGAATTTATACACTAGAAAACAAAAGCAGGCTCCATAAATTTATTCTATTTCTTGTTTGTATCTATATATCTGGCATTTAGGAAGAACAGCAACTCAGCCATGAAGTGACAGACCAGGTAATATATATATATAGTGTATTTGTCTGAACTGTGTACCAGGGAGCCTCTAGCAGCCAGAACCAAATTCCTTGTGTGTCCCAGCACACTTGGCAAATAAAGTTGATTCTGATAAAATGCTGGGGGCTCCTTCCGCAAACGTCTCCATTCCACCTTCAGTGCACAGTATAGCAAGTACTGTGGGGGCGAGAAATCCACACGTCACCACAAGAAACGCTTCCGGCAGAGAAGGCTCAAAGTAGACTGCACGGCGATACTGACCAGGCCTGACATAACACAGACGCTCCTCCACTTTCAGACATACGAGCGAAGAGAACCGCAAGCCTAAATTCTGTTCACTGGGCTCCCATTTCCTGTCCGCGCCAATTCCGCCCAGTACGACTTCTAGCCGCTACTCCCGCCACACAGTGTGCAAACTATATACCGATATAAAAATAAAACGACTTAAGAACATTTCAAGGTATACAAACGGCTGTTCGGAACGCATCTCGCTGTATAGCCAGCACCATATAAACAGACTCGGGTGAATCCCACCAAACTCACCCGAATGAGACCGAGGCAGCCTGCTGGTTCCATTCCCCAGCTGGTAACCAACTACCGCTGTTCGGATTTCACTGGACAAATTTCCGTACTGCATCAGCCAGTAAGACCATTCGGTGGTATTTAACTACGATGATGGGCACGCAGGTTCTGACCGATAAAGAGAAGGCGGGTGAACTTTGCGCAAAAGCCGCGCCGTTTATTAAATCGAACTTCCTTCCATCCAACGAGGAGCACGGAAGACAGAGGCTCCTGGTGCATCTCTCAGACGGAACACGTGAAGATCCTAAGCTGCTCAAAGCACTAAGCGTGAGGAGGACGGTTTGGGATGGGTTTCATCCTCGGTATATAAAAAGAAAGATGCTCCCTCCCCAGACGGGTTTAAATTTTCAGCCAACTGTGTGGAATGAGTTGCAAAGAAAGTCCGCATGTTCACACAGCCGACTCGACTTATTCTTTAAATAACAATAAAAAATCCCTTTCCCATGATTTTTAATCAGTGCCCGGAACCCGGGCTGTACCCCCACCCCCCCCATGCGACACACAGCAGTGGTGGGGAGTCAGTGGAGGAAGTAATCAAGGCCGTGGCTTCCCACAGGTCGCCAAGGGAGCGGCTACTGCCTCCCTCTCAACAAAACGGAAGGGGGGCGGGCGGCGGCCTCTGAGTGCTGGAATTCAGGGCCTGCAGTCCGGTGGACCAACTCCATGCCATCAGTGACCCTTCTTGGAGGAGCCGAAGCCGGAAAAGCCCATCACGGCGGCCATCTCGTCGTCCTCCTCGAAGGCCAGGTCCTCCTCCGCTTTGCGTTTCCTCTCCTTCTGCTTCTCCTTCTTATAGGCCTTCGCCTTCTCCTCCTACGACCACAGGAGGAAGGTACGGATTTAAAGACAAAAGATACGCATTCATACACGCAGGGCTCCGGAGGGCCTTACTTCCAGTTAATGTCGCGGACTAATTGGTCTCGTAACAAAAGTTAATTCGCGCATCTTCCACGCAGACGTTGTCTGTGTCAGTTCTTCGTCAGTGAAGTCAAACATGAATCAACTGAGTTTACCTTGTTACTGATCGCTGACCACCTTACATAAAAGCTAATGTAATACATTTACACGTTAATGTGTCATGGTGCATTTATCACGGCCCTGCATCACTGACCTCCTCCCGCAGCTCCTTCATGCGCTCCTCAAAGTCATACTCCTTCTGTTTCTCCTCCAGCTTCTTCTTATTGACTTCGAAACGCTTCTTGACCTGGTCCAGCGAGGAGCGCTCAATTCTCATGGACATTCCCAGGTTTCTTTGGTCTATGGTGGGGTGGGGGGGGGGCATAAGTCCGGCTTCGGTTGTGGTCTGAACCCCATTCAGAGGTAATGACTGCTCGTTTTTTGCATGGTCTGCTTATTAACTCCTCTTTATACAAGTCAATTTTACTTGTGAAACACAATTACAAGCTGATTTTACATTTTAAAACTATACTAGAAGTTCCCACTGGAAGTGCCCGAAAATGGCCGCCATTTCAAAAGTAGAAGATGTTCCCACACTTACGCTTCTTGCCATTGATGTGATCCAGGAAGTTGATGGAATCTTTCACGACACAGTCGCAGACATTGCAGTAGTAGCTGGATGGAGAGAAGAGTGCAGGTTAGAGAGCTGTGCATCAGTAAGGGGCACCCGGCAAATGTCAAGGGGGGGGCAATCGAACCTGTAAATTTGCTACGTGGCTACATACCAGCTACGACACTTTCTACTGCAAGATGTTACTTGTGGGCAGAGGTGAATTGAAGGGTAGGGAAGCGCACTTGTAATTGAAAGATTGCTGGTTTGAATCCCTGACCATCAAGGCACCACTGAGGTACCCTGAGCAAGGTACCGCCCCCAAGCACTGCTCTCGGGGCGCTGGATTAGCTGCCCCCTGCTATGTCGCGACGTCACGTATGGGGTCAACGCAGACAACACATTTAGCAGTTGCGCACTGTGGTGTGTCAATGACCACAGATCTCTCTAAAGCGCTGCTTTAGAGAGCCAATCCATTTGTCCCCGCACGTACCCGCCCATTTCAGCCTGCGGCGTCGTCTTTGTGATGACGATGGTCTTGCCCAGCTTGGACTCCAAGTCAACCTTGTAGTCCCGATGCCGCAGGAGCTCCCGCTTGACAGGGGGGGCCGGTTTTCCTGGGAGGGGGGGGAGGGTGCATTATTATACCAACTTAAGGTGTTTGAAACCAACAGCGCAAAACAAAATAAAGTTGTTTCATAATTGAGGTTTTATTGCTAAACCTCAATGTTTTGCGACAGAAAATTGTGAAGATCTTAGACATATACAAATTTATTATATTTTGTTACAGAAATATACACAAAAATCACTCCGGAAAACGCAACACACATACAAACGCTTAAGCACACTAACTTGGGGTAAGAGGTAAAATTGTAATTAGTGATTGATCCCATAACAGAATCACAATCAAGCACTCCATCGCTCCAGTCCCGTCCCCCATCGAAAACCGGCCACGATGACGTCGGATAAACACCTAAACACGCAAGCTTACCATCTTTCTTCTCGCGCTCCTCCGTGAGGCGTTTCTGGGCCAGCTGCTCGTACTCATCTTTATCCCACTTTCTCCGAAAGTCATTCTTATTCTTGTGTAAAGACAAACGTTAAAACCTCTTCGTTGCTGTGAATTTTCACACGGAAGCCGAAATATACGGCATATTCCTTTCACAAATATGAACCTGTTTTCCATTAACATTTCAAGTTTGAAACATGCAGTTATTTAAGCAGATCCATAAACATGATAAGTTTAAGAAATTTGAAATAATACGCACAATTATCTAACCAGTAAATGTTAAAATTGTTTAGCCAGTACAGCTTACACTGTAGATCTGCTAATGACAGTTTATAACTTTCTTTTCCCCAAAACTACAAGCTGTTCGTTCTGAAAACGAGTGTAAATGAACTCTAGCTTCCGTATCCCGTATAACAATACAAATATTACCGAAATAATTCCGAAATAAAACGACAAAATGCACGACAGTACACACAAAACTTACCCCACTGCCGGACGCCATATTGGTAGCAGTGTCTGGTCTGGAAGATGTGCGCCGGAAGTGATATCAGAATAGTGGGCGGTCTGGAAACAGACACACGAGATGATAGTTTCAATTAAATGTTAAAATGTTAGATATTTAACATGTTCTAGTAAACCAGATTAGTCTCGTATGATTTATATACGATACTACTAATTACTACTTAAACCTCTGCCACGGTGTCTTGTAAATTGCATTAATTTACTACTTTACAAACATATATTTCATCGAATTACACAGTACTCACACATCTTTGTTTTAGCTGAATTCATCTTAGCGCATCATTACGGTAACTAACAATAAATTAACCACTAATTTACGTGTACCATTAGAACATTTCTGTCATTAATCTAAATTGTATTTTCAGAGTCTGAAACATTTTATTAATCCCAGAGGAAATTGCTCATGTTACTATTAACCGGTCACACAGAGACACAAGACAAGAACATAAAAAAGAATATCAGATATAAGTTTCAAATAAATAAGAAACTGAAATAAAATTATAAAAGAGAGACTCTGCGCTATATACACCATGATATATCATGAGAAACAGAAATACAATATACAGTGGTACCTCGGTTCTTGACCTTAATCCTTTCCGGACTCCAGATCGAATTCTCCAAAGTTCGAGTTCTGATCGAATCTTTCCCATACGACCCATAAGAAATAATGGAAAACCAATTAATTGGTTCCCAGCCCTCCAAAATTACACATAAATATGTTTTTTAGCATTTAAACACAAAATTAACAAGATAAAACAAGAAGAGCATTTTTTCTTAATGGCTTTCAAAGCAATAAAGATCTTACCCCAACATTACCCCTGTCCTGCCCTGATCATCCGCTCCTTCTGTATGCCTTGCTTATTTAAATGATATACGGAAATTATATTAATGTGTTTGTGTAATACAGGTGCATAAAATGCAGGTGATATATAGGACTTGCTAAAAACTTGTGAAAGGAATGAGTCTTTGAAACTCAGTGGATGTGATTATTGTGCACAGTCATCTGATTTAACCTTTTTCCTATTAGTCGACTCATCAATAATTGATTGGTTAGACTTTACAGTCACAATGAACCTGTTTCTGTCATCACCGCTTTTATAGGCTAGTTTTCAAACATGGCTATTCCTTGAACAGCATCTTGTTACGATTTCTGTGGGACCTTACTAAATATGTCATGGAATGTTCAAAGTAATCTACATATTCTTTCGTGGTGCATAGTAGCTCGTCAAATGCAGCTAGGATGCAGTGAGCTCGTAGTCGACCCCAGGATGTATAAAACACATGTCAAGTTCTACGTATAAATAGAAAGTATGAGCTGTTTAGATGCACCACCTTAGCACCTATTTTTTGAATGTGCATGTGGAAACCTACATGAACAATGTGAATATCTGATAACTTCACACCCGCAGCCCATAGCAGGTGAAGGAAACCCCGGAGTTGTGTTGTTCTGTTAAAATGCTTCCTACTGCACTACCATTTCACCCTTCGTGAAATACAAGCGTAATGAATTGCCTGCAGTGTGTGCCTATGTGTGTCTCAGTGTGTGCGCGCGCGCGCACTGCAATGAATTTTGGCATTCCTTTCAGATTAGGGTGATCAGATTACCTATGTCGTCATGGACATTTTTTTACAAGATACCTTAAAAGCGAAAGGCTCCTTTGTTTGGCTAAATAGTTCAGCTCTTCTTGTACTTTGTCTGGTTTGTTTCCATGAATGAAAGACGCATCCAGCTGTTTCACATTAATATTGGTAACACATGCATGATTATAGGAGACTGCTCAGTCACCACGCAGCCAGAACACAATGAAATTCAGGTCCTTTTGATTGAAATTGTAGTTCACAAATCCTGTCCTGACTAGAAGTGTTCCCCTTGACAGGAATTACCTGCTCACCCTATTTCAGATTGCCCTGCTTTGAGTCCATTGTTGTCTGTGGTAGGATTCGGGACTCTGGTACCTCTGTGACTATATGCAGAATAGGTAGATATAACATGGATGCATGATCGTCTCATTTTTTTTAACGGTCGCACCACTTTTTTCGTAAAACATCCGCTGATTGTGCGTTTATTATTTTACTGGGTTACGAGGAACCAAACAATAAACACGTGGTAGATTGTAAGACAATACAGGAATAAAAATTTCTCATAACGCATGCAACTTCCATAACACATGATATTGTCCGTGGTTGACGTTTTGCATTCGAACTTGCAGTATTTTGATCTTGTTTTGGATGGAAATATCCGTGCTACCCACACAGACACGCAACTCTTGTTAACGTCAGATTAAGTGTCTCGAACGGAATTCAAAGGATAGGAGGAAATCCCCGAATTATCTGTATGCTATGAAACTTGTCCTTGCAATAGAAAATAATAATTAAAAATCCCAATAGACTTCTGTATTTAATTCTCTTTTTGGGCCATCCGGTGTCATCTGGATTAATATAGAAGAAATTGTTGAAACAAAAAAAAACCGGAGTACAAATCTCCGGCAGTTAAATGCATTAGCCCTGATTACATGAGACAGATTACAGGGGTAGTTATAATACGAATATGATTGGGAACTACTGGAAATCTGTATGACCTTTCAGATTAAGAAACGTTAACTGTTATTTCACACTCTAATATAATTCTATACCCGAAACAGTAGGTCCACCCTGCCACCCTGTGTTCAATTAGGACTGTGCTCAGGAAAGCGTTTTTTTGTTAGCTTCCATAACCTTTCCATTATCATCATTAAAATAATAATAAAACTACTAGGGACTCATTAATAATTTCCACAATAAATTGCTGCTACTTTTCGCTACGGTTTCTCTGTAAACTACACTACCCATCATCCAAACAGCCAGCCCTTATGATTTTTTTTTATTTCCCAGTGCGGGAATTATCCTTGTAATATCAAACATATTTTAAAATTAATAAACATAAAATGGGAATACGACGAGAATAAAAATAAATGTATCATTATCCTCTGATCATTTAATTGCAATAATGTATTATAATGTATATTCCCCACCCTCCTCCGGGAACACCTACGATGTGTTTATGAATTTCAGACGTCGGGCGAACGAATGAATTTTTACGGGCAGAGCGCATCTACCACAGTCACCCAGATGGATTAAATATATATACCTTCAAGCGGTAGAAATCAAAATATTTGATTAATGCGTTTTTCCTTTTGTAATTCGTTTGCGTGGCTTGATAATGAATCACAATTGTCTCGTTATGTCTTAAAGTGGAATCGCTGAAAACCCGTATATTGCAGTTGCGCTTCCCGGATGGTTTATCCCCTGCTAACCTGCTACCTTACTAGCAACATTAAAGGTTAGTCTAAGGCCCGAAGACGTAGCTTCGTGGTGCTCTTCTTTGCAAAGGAGGCTGACAAGGTAAATATTACGCGAGCGGACGATACAAAAAGCGTACTATGCATTTCAGCCTGGTCAACGCGGTTGTTAATCCGTTGCATGTATCGAGGGCTGCATTGATGCAAAACCCTCACGAGCTAACCAGCCAGGCATTTAACTGAAGCCATTTTGAAATGTTGCGATTTTGTCACGTTTTTTGGGGTAGTAGCTGGCGCTCCAAGTGTGCAAATAGAACATGAATTTAGAGATCGCGAATTTATAGCAATGGCCTTTAAATTGGTAATAGTTAGGCGTCTGGCTAACTGTATGATTGTTTTATATTTATTGCATGTTTACGTTTATGGTGTATGATTTGGTCCATTTTAGGAGGGAGTATAATTGTTTTATATCAATACAAAATTAACGACTGAATGGTTTCATTTTGAAACGCATATTTAAGGTCATTTCTGTTTTGATCCTGCTCGTGGCAGCGAGCAGCCATCAGCCCCGCTAATACAGCGAGCATCTAAAAATAGCGCCCCGTTATTGACACAAACACCCAGCAACGACAAGCGAGCCATATTTATCCTGCCAGTACGGCAAACCCATTCCGCCAGCGCTTAACGCGAGAATATGGCGACGGCTGCTCCGCTGCTTACAGGCACCGTGCCTCGCTGTGGGTTTTTGTGACATCGGGGCTGTGCGTGTGCAGCCATCCCTCCTTCAGCCCCTCGGTTCAGCCCATTCTGCCAGGTGTCGTTGCCAAGGCAACCCGCCGAGGGGACTACGTTCATTCACGCCGGCCCGAGCTCCGGCGCGGTGCGGGCGCGTGCCGACGCCAGGTCACGTGTCGCGGCGTCAGGCGGAGGTGACAGGTGCCCGGTGAGATGGCCACGGTTTACCTGGCTTTTGTCCGCTTGGCATGGCGATGTACAGCTTTGTACGTCCATGTCAATGTAGGGAATATGCAAATTTAAGGTACGGTTGTCCGTGTTAGTACGTCGTATTACGGGCAGGCTTCCAAATATATAGTTCGGCCAGATGGTTAATAATAATATTATTAACAATAACAATAGTAATAAATTAATTCATTTAATTCTTTCACTGTTGTTATTATTATTACTAGGTATCTGTTTTTATTTCCCTCTATATCAGCACTGCATCTCCCCGTAGATGGTTATTTTACGTTCCAGATGAAAATTTGCATCTGGGATGTTAATTGGGGGGAGGTGCCTCATATGAGAAGGGGGCATTATCTTTGCTTTCGTTCTGTCATCCAGTAATGCATCTTCCACCCACCTGTAGATCTGTATGGAAACACCCAGTCCTGAGACATTAATAAAACACACAAATGCCATTGCTTTTGTCTCTACTGGGCTACTGGCCTGCAGCTGGTAGCATTCTCAGGATGAATGAATGAACGATTGAATGGAGAAAATAGGCCAATTATCTTTCGAGAAGTTCGGAATATTTTGTGGAATGAAGAATTCCTACACATTAGGGTAGCAGA
The DNA here is from genome assembly GCA_019775955.2 of Pollimyrus isidori. Taxonomy (NCBI): domain Eukaryota; kingdom Metazoa; phylum Chordata; class Actinopteri; order Osteoglossiformes; family Mormyridae; genus Pollimyrus; species Pollimyrus isidori. Next base: position 5,501,974 of record JABFDZ020000052.1, read on the forward strand.
TAGCATGAGGGTGGTACAACTATAGATTTCTGTAAGACATTTAACTTAAGAGTTCTGTATTTCTGTAAGACAGTAGAATTTTGTGCAGAACCACAGGCAATGTGTAAAATGATGGAGGGCAATCGCTATGCTGTGCTACGCTACATAGGCTGATACCTGCATGTCACACAAAGTGAAAGAAGCTTTGCTCTTCCTCGGGTGAGCGAATCTGTTGCAATGTTATGATTATAAACAACATGCACTTTTTACTTTGGAATTCAGTTGCGTGCAAGGCACAGTTTAAAACCTCAGATTGTGAGCAGAAATCGACATCTTTTTAAGTCCTTTTTCCTCAAGCATCAGTTATTTGTGTTTTTGAGAAAGTAAATCATAAGACGGTAAAATTATGTATTTTTCATGATTCCACTATTATTTATGCAACTGTGTTAGACTAATTAAATAATTAGGGATGAAACATTTTAAAATATATTTAAATACGCAATACTTAATTTGTGCCGAATCTTGCGGACCTCTGGCTCAATGCACATCAAAACCGGTGCCTGCGTGTGTGTATTAAATCTGTTATGTTGTCATGTTTTTTTTTTTTTACATACGACTAGATTAGTAGGCCTCTTTCATTTTCTTACAGCTTTCTTTCAGCTGACTTATCTGACTGAAAAAGCTGCATGCCAGGTCATTATAGCAAAACAACTGAAAGAAAATGTCGAAAATACAGAGTAACATTTTGATTTGTTATTATTATTCATTTTATTTATTTTTTTATTTTTTATTTTTTTTGGTAAACCATCGGTCATCAGAAACTGAGAACCCGAGCAGCGCGGAAATGAACCAGAACGTCTGACGGAAGAACCGGCAGAAACAGCGAGAAGAGGAGCGGTAGCTTGTGGGCGCTATTGAGAAGGAGCGAGAAAAGTGCAACGCAGATGAAACGTTTGATGTGACTAACAGGTGTTAATATCCGCCTGGGTCGCATGTGTGTGGAGTTTGCATGTTCTCCCCGTGTCGTCGTGGGGTTTCCTCCGGTTTCCCCCCACAGTCCAAAAACAT
>JABFDZ020000052.1:5514820-5530390 GCA_019775955.2 Pollimyrus isidori
TTCCAGTTTATCCATCCAGTAATTCTAGAAATTGTAGAAGATGGGGGGTGTGAGAGGAGCAGGGATTCGATAGGGCGCCACTGCAAATATTTGCTGGGGGAGAAAAAAAACAATTTGCAGCGGCTTTGATACGACGCTGGCACATGCAGAAATGTGGATATTTGCAATTCTGCTCCTTTAAAATGGGAGAGAACCTGAGCTGCCTGAAGCCTCGCCTCTCTATGGTAATGAGGTTAGCGCTGGTTGGCCGGCGATGAATAGAGGCCGTGCCTGATTGGAGCCCCGGGGTGGGGGGAGGGAGTGCGTGACGGTCGGAGCCGTGCTAGACGAGCAGACCCTTGACTGTAAGTGTGACCGCGGTGGTAAACGGCGGCATCCGAGTACACTGCAGCATGCAAGGTTAAAGCTCCGATACTGCTACAACGCTACTACAACTACAATACTGCTATTGTGAAGGATAGGATTCCGACGGGGGCTGCATGCCTTTTTTGGGCATTTAAAAAAATACATATTCTCCCCTCCTTAAATGGTGCCCTTGAAGCTGCCGTGGTGATTGTGGTGCGTACGTGAGAGAGATTAGGAGCGGCATGTTGTGGCATTGTGTATGACCCCCCACCCCACCCCCACCACCCCGGTGCCATGTGGCTGAGGAGGACGTGCAGGCATTGAATGGACGATGTCGTCCCCCAAACCCCCCCACCAGTAGAGTGACACGTGAGAGGCCTGAATATCTGGCTCTGTGTCCTTTCAGCCATCGGAGTCGTCCTTTTGTTTGTGTGTGTTTATCTCTGTGTGTTTCTCTATTCCCTAGAAACAGGAAGCGCCTAACCGCACACAACATGAAAGATTCTTATTTACTATGGGATGTGAGTGGTTTCTGGTGAAGTAAACCCCTGTGTGACGTTTGTGGATGGATGGTCTGCTTTCTCCCTGAGCTCGCTTGCCGCCTTCAACAGGAAAGAATAGCCCCTCCTCTTTTTTTTTGTCCGCTAATCTTTTCATCTCATCCCCCCCCCCCCCCCGTCTTGCTGGCGGCCAGAGTGCCGTCAGTTTTATCTGTGTCCGCCACGTCCCCGTGTACTCGGAACGCATGTGCGCGGATTTCAGCTGCTGTTGCCCCCACTGGGTCCTCTGCCCTGAATATCCACTATTGGCCTTCCGCTTTTCCCCATCTTCCTAGTCTCCACAAACGGTCTGTTCCGATGCCCCCGTCATGTTGGATCGTGCAGAATGAAAGACTACAATGACCTGTAACTCCCTCAGTATATATTTGTAGAGCCAGTGGTGCGCGTGTGTGTGTGTACGTGCATGCGTGAGAGAAAGCCTTCAGTTTGAAGCAGATCAATCATCATGTTAAATTATACCAGTTGGAATTCTGCCTCCGGTGTCTAGGGGTGGTACTGTCACCTGGTCGCTGTTACCGTGGAATTCTGCATGGTTTCTTCATGGGAGATGTTTAGTTCCTGGGCATTACCGTCATTAACGATCGGCTATGTAGAGCTGCCGGCGTCGGTGTGCCGCTGCCGTGTTCTGGCGCCTTTGCGGCCTGCCTGTGCCGAAGCGTTCCCAGCATGCCAAGGGTAGAGGGACCCGCCAAAGCGTCCGGCCGCGGCCAGGCAGCGCCGATCCTCACCGCGGCTGCGAGTGCTGAGCCCTGTGACGCGAACTAGAGTGTTGAGTGAGTGTGAAGGTGTAGAGAAGCCAGCAGCTTTCTGTGTCTGAGAGATTCCTTTTCAGTATCGTGGCTTTATTGAGGTTTTAAGACGTCTGACATTACGTGTCCGTGGTGGGAACCATCGTCGTCAAAAGTGTTTATTAGCTACCTGTTGTTTTTTTTTTTTGAACGCTGTCATTGATATTAAAGTAACGTAATGAATGAGAATGCAACCTCGTCTGAGGTTTTTCTTAAGCACGTACCTCTAGGAGCACAAGGTTGTCTGTGTTGCATAGCTTTCTTTCAATCGTAGGAAGTGTGACGTGCTGAAATATTTGGTTTTTGTTTTTGGGACTGGTTTGACTTGTGGTGAAAACCACAAGTCATATATTTGTCCTAAATATGAAATTTGCTGTTTCCCGGACTAAAGTAGCTGTCCATTAACTGTTGTGTGTGTCTCTCAGCCTGTGCACGCAGTCCTGGCTTCCTTCTGAGAAATTTACAGGGCGCATCTATTTCCAGCATTTGCACACCTGAATCTGTGTGTTTCAGCACCCGAGTCGAGCGTTTCGTGTCTTTTTCAAAAAGTTTTTCTCAGAATGAGGAAGGATGGTGTCTGGCAGCTTGTGAACTTTTATGATGAAGTGAGAGGCACTCGGAATTTGAGAAGTCACAGTTAGAGAATATTTAAGAGCATCGCCTCTGAAACTGGCCTTTCTATTTGTCCCCCCCAGGCATCCGCCCGCCGATCCTGAACGGGCCGATGCACCCTCGCCCCCTGGTGGCGCTGCTGGATGGGCGCGACTGTACCGTGGAGATGCCGGTCCTGAAGGACGTGGCTACCGTCGCCTTCTGCGACGCCCAGTCCACCCAGGAGATCCATGAGAAGGTCGCCGCCCTTATGACCTCTGACCCCCGCCAACACGCTCACTCATTTGCGCTCTTGCCAATCAAATTGCCGCCGGGCCTCCCTGACGTGCCTGGCACGCTCCCTGCAGGTGCTGAACGAGGCTGTGGCCGCCCTCATGTACCACACCATCACACTGTCCCGGGACGACCTGGAGAAGTTCAAGGGGCTGCGCGTGATCGTGCGCATCGGCAGCGGGTTCGACAACGTGGACATCAAGGCCGCCGCCGAGCTCGGTTAGTACCCCCCAGGGCTGCAACCCTTTAGGGCTGTCCTGACAGCAAGCCTCCGAACTGCTCTCACCCGTCTCCGTTTTGCCTTCCCGGGGCGGCCAGGCATCGCGGTGTGCAACGTGCCGTCCTCGTCCATCGAGGAGACCGCGGACAGCACGCTCTGCTTCATCCTCAACCTGTACCGGCGCGTCACCTGGGTGCACCAGGCTCTCCGCGAGGGGACGCGGGCCTCCGGCGTGGAGCAAATCCGGGAGGTGGCCGGCGGAGCCGCCCGCATCCGGGGAGAGACGCTGGGGATCATCGGCCTAGGTGAGGGAGCCGGGAGGCGTGGAGGTGGGGATGTCGGGAGTGCTGACGGAGGTCCAAGAGGGCGGGAGCTTGGCCTGACGTCTCCTCCGCCTCCCGCAGGGCGCGTCGGCCAGGCGGTGGCGCTGCGCACCAAGGCGTTCGGCTTCAACGTGCTCTTCTACGACCCGTACCTGCCGGACGGCGTGGAGCGATCGCTGGGGCTCCAGCGCATGGCCACGCTGCAGGACCTGCTCATGCACTCCGACTGCGTGTCGCTGCACTGCAGCCTGAACGAACACAATCACCACCTGATCAACGACTTCACCATCAAGCAGGTGCGCGGCGCCGAGCCCTTCCGGCCCCGTAGGTCGCCGCCCGGGGGGGGGGAGGGGGGGGCGCGAACCTAACCCGCCGCTCCTTCCCACGTGCAGATGCGACAGGGCGCCTTCCTGGTGAACACGGCACGGGGGGGGCTGGTGGACGAGAAAGCGTTGGCCCAAGCCTTAAAGGAGGGCCGGATACGAGGAGCGGCCCTCGACGTCCATGAGACCGAACCTTTCAGGTCTGCCTCCGCTCGCAACGAGCCGCATGCACCGGTGCTTCGATAGAACCTTCGCATTGCATGTGGTGGATCCAGTAGGTTGTTGGATTAGTATTGTACAGGGTGTGTTTGCATGCGCTGCTGTGTAAGATGATGGTGCGATGGCTTCCCGCGCCCCCAGTTTCGCCCAGGGCCCCCTGAAGGACGCCCCCAACCTGATCTGCACCCCGCACACGTCCTGGTACAGCGAGCAGGCGTCGGTGGAGGCCCGGGAGGAGGCGGGCAGGGAGGTGCGGCGTGCCATCACAGGTACTGCGGGGGCTGGATCTAGCGTCCGGAGTCAGGGCAGGCGTTGAGCCTCCTGTGGCGTTTAGCATGTCTCTCGTTAAAATGGCCGTGCTGCGGTTATGGCTGCATTACGGTGACGGGGATTCTGAGCTGACTGACACTCTTTATAAGAACTTTCCATTTGGATATTAGGAAACCGCGATTCCACGCTACCAGAGTTTTTCATCCCAACGTTGCTGTAATTCATTCATTATTTGGTTAGGAATGTTACTGATGACTGTTGCCTGTGGTTCGAGATCCCGCCCTGACCTTCCCTTACTGAGGACTGCTGCCTGGGGTCGAGACCCAACCCTGACCTCGCCCTGACCTCCCCTTACTGCTCACTGCTGCCTGGGGTCGAGACCCAACCCTGACCTCGCCCTATCTCCCCTTACTGATGACTGCTGTCTGGGGTCGAGACCCCTCCCTGACTTCCCCTTACTGATGACTGCTCTCTGGGGTCAAGACCTTACCCTGACCCCGCCCTGCCTCCCCTTACTGATGACTGCCCTCTAGGCCGCATCCCTGACAGCCTGAAGAACTGTGTGAACAAGGAGTACTTGATGGCCACCTCCCAGTGGATGGGTATGGACCCGGTGGGGGGGCACACGGAGCTGAACGGAGGCGCTGCTGCCACCTACAGGTGAGGGGGGGTGAGGGTGCTGCGGGGGCCGGGGTTGCTTAGCGACACCCGTGGCAGGGATTCAATACCAGGTGTCGTTGCCATTTCCCGTAGGTTCCCGGCTGGCATCGCCGTGACGACGGGTGGCCTGCCGGTGGCGGGAGCCGCAGGGGAGGGGATCGTCTCGGGGGGGCTACCCGTAGCCCACGGCATCACCCCCATCACCCGGCCCCCCCACACCCCATCGCCAGGGCAACCCTCCAAGGCGGAGACAGAGAGAGACATGTCGGCTGACCAGTAGCGGACAGTGACATTCCGTGCCCCGCCCCCTCATGCCACACCCCCCTCGTGCCACGCCCCTTCGCAGGTTGAGTGACACTGACATGCTACTCTGCTTCACCCCTTCACACTACCTGGTCTTCCTCTCACCCTTTCATTCTGTGGTCACTCCATCCCCCCCCAACACCGTGATAAGCAATAAGTTTTCTCAAGGATTTAGTTGTGTGTTTTGTGTGTTTTTTTTTTTTTTGTATTCCCATGTCAAGACATTTCTTCAAGCCGATGTTCTTAACCACACTGCGTCTGTCGGACTCTGCAGTTGTTTCTCAGGCTAAGCTCTAGTATTCGTTAGTCCGGTAGAAAGGAAATTCTTCTTCTCAAACTGTTTTAAAAGAAAAAAAAAAAAAAAGATCCCTTTAAGTGAGCTCGATGTTCAGTAACTGCTCGTTTCTTTGTACGATTAACATTTTGTAATTTGCAAGGTTGGACAGTGGGGGGGGGGGGGCTCTCTCGTGGACAGTGAACACCACTGAGCTACAATGTAATTCTGGGAATTTCAGACCCCCCCAGGCTTCAGGCGAGCTTAGCATTGTCCTTTTAATGTGATGATTATGTCTTGCCGGGTCTCTCCCTGAAAGCCAACAGCGCCGCTCCCCACAAACAGACTCCTTTAAGGCACATAAGCGGATGATGTCACCTCCAGTTTCCTTCCCTGTCCTGCCCTCAGGCCGCCGTAACCGCTGACAGCGCCGGGCTTGTCAGCTCCTTAACGCTCGGCGTGTTCAGTAGGTTCCGTCTGGCCCGGTCATCCGCCTGGGCCGCGGCTCCCTTTCCGGCTCGACTAGTTGGCGGCGTGCGCCAGTCTCGCCGCTGCGATGCCCTTGTGTGATGCCTCGAGGGCAGCAGTGACGGGGCGTCTCCATTCTGACAGTCCCGCATGCTGCGGCATCCCCACGAGCTCGCAGGTGGCATCGCCGCATCCGCATCACCCCCTCCCCCCCCGGGCCTGCCCTTTACCGCGGCGGCTCTGACAGCCGGGCCTATCCAAAGAGCCGCATGTGTCTGGGCAGCGTGGGTGTCGTGGCGAGGTGCCCGGTGGCTGAACATGCGCTGACAGGCTCGCCGAAAGGGGGGGGGGCGGTCTCTGTGATTAACTCGACTCCTACTGTGAACGCTGTCCTGTGACTAAGAAGACCTTCCCAGTACCTCATTAACAGATGTTGAATGTACTTACAGATTCTTCTCCTCTTTGTACAGTTTTTTAGAAGCTACAGAGTTCTTTACAAGATGACTTTGAAATCAGTATCTGTTATGCTGATGATGATCCAAAAAGAGAGACAAAATTTGACTGCAGTTAATTTTTAATACAGCGAATCATTATGCACGTTTTAGTAAATTCACCTGCTCCTCTCAGGTCTTAAGTAGCTTTGTTTTCCTTCGTTAATTATGTTCGATTTCACCTGTTCTATAAAGCGCCCTCTTGTGGTGGTTGTCTGTTATCGGTTCCTCCTCGCCGGTTTTGTGTTTGTGGGCGGTGCCAGTGTTTTCTTCTGAGAAAGGGCTCTGCGCGACCGGAAGCGCAGATTGGTCACCCTCTAACGCTCACGGCTGTAGTGTTTCCTGAACCATACGCTGAGGCCAGTGATGTATTTTTTTTTGTTTGTTTTTTCTGTAGATATTTGTTACGTTGGCTCCCCCTTTAACGTTTGAAGCAATTTACTGATAAATTAAAAAATAAAGACATGGTAATATATCGGATGTAACGCCTTGATGGAATATGAAACTTTTTAAATGGTAGTTTAGAGTCGTTTCATTTGGCACGAGCTGAAGTAGCAGGGCCTAATGCTGTTTGATAAATACGGATCTTTTTTGGTCGTCACATTAAACTACCCCTCCGCCTGTGCGTTGTCATTAGTTCCGTGTTCTGTGACGCCTGGTGGCCCTGTCAAATACATGAATTTGTTTTCTGCTCTGATTCTTAACCGCCCACGGAACTCCATTTTTGTTTTTGTAGACCTGCATCTTGAAATGGCGCCATCAATGGGTCCCGGTCTATTTTCGGTACCCTATGAAAGTTTCATGTGTTTTTGAGCTCTTAATGTTCGTTAAAAAAATTCTGTGCTGTGTTTAACATGTTGTATTGAAACATTTCTACTGCTGCTTTGTATAAGCAGTCTCTCTCTCTCTCTGTCCTGCGTCACATTGCAGCCTTGCCCGCATGCCACACTGTTGTCTGTATCCTTGGTGTCTCGCTCCTTCCCATCCGCAAGGGCTACAGAGCTTCCCGATTATTATACAGAGGAAACTGGTATTTATATTTTCAATCACCCTTATGTCGCTTAGAATTAAGTGCAGCTGGCCTAATTTTGGCGGGTTTACAGGAGTTTTAATCTCCAGTTAGGTTTCGAAGTGCTGTTGTCCAGCCAGCCCCCGCTCCGTTTAGCGATCCGGACCACACACACCCTCGCCGTCCGTACCTCAAAGCCCCCTGTGGGTCTTGGAATACAGGAGGTTTCTGGTTGTTTTTGGGTGCCTTCCACTGGTGCAGTTTCGCATAACTGCTCCGGCTCTCTCCGTGTTTCTCTCTGACATGTATACTGATAAAATTTTATACCGATAGAAATATTCTTCACTGGGAAATAATATGCATTTTATAATTTGTTGTAAAACTTACTGAAATCTAGAAATGTTTTTTTACAACATGTGAACAGGGTCTAAATAAAACTTGTTTTTAGAAACTGATTTCTGGCAAAATGTCCCTCTGTTATGCTTTAAAGGTTTTGTTCGCATTTTCATTAGAAGCTCCGGTTTTGTGATTGTAATTTCTGCTGTTAAATATTTTAATAAATTTGCTTAAATCCTTATACTTACTCCTTGTACGTTGTCTTCAGCATTTTTGATCTGCATGGTGACCGTTTATATTTTTCCATAAAAAATGAACAACTACATCTCAATTTTCAATCGATATATCCTAACCTAGTTAAGTGATTATTTTAAAGTAACATCGTGGTCCCCCCAGAGAGATCATCTGGTAGAGCAGTAGTCAGAATCTTTAACGGTGGTCTGTTGTCCATATGTAATGCTAAATATGTCTTGAAAAAACGGAATGTAAAACAATACGAACAATATGAGTGCAACATTTCTAGTAAAATTGGCCGTTTTAACTTTTTAATTTACCAAATATTGCTTTCGGTGGTCTGAATACTTGCCAATTTTCCAGTTGTACCAAATGAGACGCAACGAATAATAGCATTATTCCTAGTAACGGTGCTTCGTTAGTTATTCTTGGTGAGGTGGATATTTAGAAATTTTCTTTACTTTCAGACATTTCTTTTTGTTTAGAGGTTGAGTAGTAAATACGTAAATTTCTCTAGAAGTCTTACGTGTATTGTTTAATACCTGCCACTAGAGGGCTTTGTTTGATTAGGAACGCAGTACAAACGGGGTCCTGCTCAAGTGCCTATATAAAATTTAAATTTAGGTTGAATCTGTACTTTTGAAATGCGTGCCACGATTCGTCCACAGATTCCGGGATTTTCCTTATTTTCGAAATTTACTCGGTAAACAAAGTTAATTCCATATTTGCCGTTACAATGTGAAATGCCGTTAGGTCACATGCATTAACCTGTTCTTAGTCTCTCCAGTCACTATTTAATTTCTCCTACGTGCAATATTAATCAATTACTCATATAACCGCTAAATTGTCCATAAATGTCCCCATACTGCATCGCTTTTGGTACAGGTGTGAGCCTGAAGAGGGCGCCACATATCACACGCTGTTACAGTTCGCCTCATTATAAAAAAGTAATCGGTAGGCTCCCGGCCAGGCTCATTTCGTGTCCTTTAAATGCACCTTGCCACTTCTTCCGTGCACTTAAGAGTCCCGAGGTTGCAAATATATGAGCACGAATATAGTAACGGTGGTCTCTGTCGGCCTTGGACAGTCTCCTGTGAGGGATGTCCAGCTTACATCAGCCTGCCCCGAGGTTGGGTGAGCTGCTTAATGGCGATAGCAGAGAATAAAGCAGGAAATGAAAAGGGTCACCGCTGGAGGAATAAGGACATGACTAAATGATAAGTGCGCTGAAGTGGGAACCTTAGGAAATGACTTCTCAGCCAAAAAGACGTTAGAAGCGCAAATGTGTTTTGAATGCGCACTTGCAGCTTCTTTTAGCACCCGTTTGATGTGTAGTCACCCGTTCCCATCTGCCTGGTCGCCGTCCAGAACAGAGTCACGTTAATCAGTTTTCTCTCGCCTTTTCCAGTAATACTGCTGGATTATTTGTTTCCTTCCTAAAGTCCCTCGGCGATAAGAGTTTATAACTATCCACAGTTCGTGCATCGTACACATTTGCACAGCTAGAAAGTGGAACTGTTGGCCGTTCCAGTGTGTAATTTCTCTAGGAAGTTGAGGGGTTATCCTGCTTTAGCAGGCAGAAATATCAATAAATTTGAATTACTGCATAAAGCCGGACAATTACTGTAATAAAAATATCGTGTCTCAGTGTACGGGAAATCAATACGTGTTTAATTTCCTTTGCTGGCAGTGATTCCAGAATCTTACCTTGCACGTCTGATCAAGGAGATGTATCTGTCACTCCCGTCTGTGATAGGCTAATACAGGAACCACTGAGGGACGTTAGGACAGCGTGCTTCATGATGCGATTAAGGAATCGTGCTTAACTGCACTGATGCATGGAAGAAGTTATGGAATTATATCGTTTCTGATGGCCTCGTGTACCGAGGTGCGCTTCACGTGTGGGGATGTGAAATATAGAGTAACGGAGCTACTCTTTGAACAGACCTGAATTCCATGGGAAATGTATTGAACGTTTGAATTATTGAGGTTGTTTGTTTGTTTTGCAGACTTGGGAAGGTCAAACTGACAGGAAACAAAATGGATGGTGACAATGTTTAATTATAGTCAGCCATGTTAAATACATTGCAGGTTTGGTAGATAGCGAGGCAGATGATGCTTTTGCACTACACGGAATAGCCTGAATTAGTGGTTACGGATCAGGTATGCATGGATGGATATTTACCAAAGCTCTTGGCCTTCTTGGTTCTTGGCCTATATTTAACAAAAAAATCTTCAGCTTGGAAACAGAGGGCTCTTCTTCTATATCCATTTGTTTATGCTCCCTTTCCCAACACTGTTGCTCCAAAAATCACCAGAAACCACATGCAGAGACCCATTTTAATAAATTTGTACAATAAGCCAAGAGTGTTAATAAGTTTAGACATCGTTACACGATTTCAAAATTCAGTATTAGAAAATCTGAAGGTGGAAAGGTAAAGAAAATCCCCAAAGGTGACCTAGGACTTTAAAAAAAGTCTCTGCCCCTCCGCCCTTGCTAGGAATGCCAAGCACGCACGAGGCGGAGCGCGGCTACTGCGTGACTGCCTGTGATAGATCAGCCGGCGATTCGCCATCTGGCTCCGGACTGATAGCGGCTCTTCATCTCGATTTAAATGCTGACACCGTACGCAAAACACCTTACGGATGCTTCCAGGCCATCCCACCATTTACAGACCCTATCACCCAAGGGTTTTCCCCAGCATTCATTTAAATAAAATTATTTCATAAATTGATTTATAATTCGTTCCGGAACCGCAAGTGTACAGATTAATGACTTCAAGTCTTTCAGTGCATTGTGAATAGAAAGATATGGATTCTTTGAACGTCAATCCTAAACTCAACTTGATGTCTAAATGGAAGCGTGTTAAGACTGTAATTTGTGTGCGTTCTATAATTGTTGCTGCGTAAACAAAGTTTAAAGAGCTGGATTCCACCTGCCTGGAGACTGGTAGTAAAAGCAGCCTGATGTAGACCGATACAGAAGAATGTTGAAGTCCGCCGTACACTTAAAAACAGTCCTTGCTGCCTTCTGAATTTGCCGTAGAGCGCAGAGGTTCCAATTCAGACTCTAGTCTGCTATAGACTAGGAAGGTATGCATTATTTTTTCACTCCCCTGTAAGGTAAGAGGCCCTCTGGGAAGCATGTGTTGAATACAGAACTGAAGCATTAAGTATTAAGGGACGGATCTGAGTCAGAAAATGGAAATGAGGAGTTTCGTCAAAGTTCTAACCCTCGCATCCGCGGACCGACGGCGATGGCCATGTGTGACCGCGCGGTGCCCCTTGTCGGATTAGCGTCCCCCGCGGCTCCTTGCTAGGAGTCTGCTCGACCCCATCGCTTCCGGACACTCACGGACCTGGACTTCAAAAGCTCGGGGGCCTTTCAGAAGCCACTCGCTTTATTTATCGAACAAGTGGCCCTCGCCCAACTAGAAGATAAACCTTTCCAGAAAGCCACGTTTTGAAATATAAGAATAAATGAATATAGAAAAAGCTAATAACTAAACAAAGGAAATAAAAGGGCACTCGTGCTCACTCTAGATGCTTTGAAGATAGACCATTAAGGTAATACATTCAGGCTCTCGGTTGCGCTTCTGGCTCCGTCCTGCAGCACATATACTGCAGTCTCTCGGTCTGTCTCTGCCTTGGCAGACATATACTGTATATTACACCTTCCTGTTAACCTGCAACCCTTCGCTCGGTCACTATTAGCGTTTATACATAACTACTTCGTAAAATGCTTGATTGCATTGCCAGTATTTCCTGTTTAATTGCGAAACATGTTTTCAGATTGCCTTATAAAGGCAAAGCACAATAACTAGGCTACTCTGACAACTGAAACCACGAAAAACGACCCTGACGGGCCACCATAAGTATAGCAATATATAATAAATCCATAGGCTATCATATATCTCTAGCTTAACTCTACATATAACGTGTGTGCGTGCAGCTTTTATATTAATTAAATTAGTATGCAGACATTCGAAACGAGTTTTCTAATGTTCCATGTTTGACTGAGATTTTAGATTATCCTTAAAATCAAAATGAAAACCAAAACGCAAATATTTGTGCTTAGCATTGTATTATATAGGACTATATCTAATAAATTTATAATTCGAAGCAATTTATCAGCAACTATTATTAAAACCTCATATCTTGCCGAAACGTGTTGGATGGAGTTTGTCATGAAGAAACGGGATCAAATTACAATGGCAAAAACCCATATGAACAACAGAAATGTGATTTAATTATACACTCAAAAAGGTGTAATTGCTTATAATTCCCTATAATTATTCAGAAATTGCTGCAAAGCGCTTTTTTGCAACTTTTGTGGAAAGCCACTTCTCATAATGTCCATTTTTATGCAAGACGGAAACCTGTTGACAATAAAGGCGAAAAGAATCAAGACTAGCTGAAGGAAAAGTAAGAAAGGATTAGGTTTGGTGCTTAACAGCCAATAGCATTGATTTTGAAAAAAAGTTTAAATCGTCCAAGCAAACTGAAGAGGTTCAACAGATGACGTGTAGATTACACTCGTCAGTTTTATTTTAAAACGTCATAAAGTAGGCTAATAAAAGCCTATATGTCAATACTGCATAATATAATATGATCGTTATTGGTTGCCTGAAGATTTCTTCATAGATATTTATATTTGCTTTATGAATGTCGCATCTGGCCCGAATAAAAATAAGCGTCAAATGGCAGCGCATGTAAAGTTAGTTGCTATGATTCTTTGTCATTGTCGAACCCAGCAGATTATTAAAAATGATCATGTTTGATTTATGCGGACGGTCTCCTTTCGTCGTTACTGCCGTACAGTCGCCAGGACCTGCATTTGCTAGTATGATTGTCTTTAATCTTGGAAACGAAAAGGCTCAGATCTGACTTGGTAATTAATCGTTATTGTTTCACTCTCCCCTCTCTAAACGTCCTCTTGCCCAACCACGGTCATTATAATTGATGGATATTCAGCAGCGTGTAATTCTTTAAGCCTCCTCTGGTCAGTTCACTGTGGGTTTCCTTTGTCTGGCATGCAAAGGATACATTTAGTTTTAATTAGCTTCAATCTAGAATAGCGCCCCTCGCAGTGAAACGACCACTACGCGCTTCTGAAAGGAGTTGCATGAAACGACACTCCGCGAATAATGAAAGTTTTCTCTCTCTCGAAAAAAAATGGCATTTTAAAACGATATCGACTGCATTTGCGCAGGTGCGGTTCCAAAGTGTGCGTGAATTCCTGCCTTATTATCCTGGTGTTGATAGTGTGTACAGTCGGGCTCATTGGATTTCTGTCACTGCATCTGACCGTTTTTTGTCAATGATAATGTTTTTAGGTGAAAACGTTTGATAGCCATATTCTAAGATAAATGTCAAGTCAAGCGATTTTGAAAGCTTGATTTTAAATAAAAATATCCTAACACCGATCCGATAGAATGCGGATTTCATTACTCCGTTATGGGTTATGAGATATTGAATATCAATCCATCATAAAAACGCGCACGCAGCGTAGTTCATCGCCTGGCGCTTATCCAGAAAACACCCGGAGACGGAAGGGGGCATCCTGGGCAGGATACCAGTCTATCCCCAGGCATATATACACTCACACGCTATGGGAACTGAGAGTCACCAGTTTCCCTTATGGAATGCAAGAGAAAACCCATAGGTTGAGCTGGATGTTTGTGCTTATGGGGAGGGCGGAGGTAAGAGACCGCATCTGGTTTACCCAATGTGTTAACACACGGTTCTGACGCACACATAACCTATTGTTTTGCTTACCTATAGGGTATCACTTCTGCAAAGGTGCAAAGTGGCACCACGGAACACAACACAATTAGGCCTACAACCTTACAACACCATCGATTCACTGAACCTTGACAGTAAAGAGATGCGTTCAAATAACTAACCAGAACAAACAACTGCTGTAACCGTGCAGAATGCCTTCCGTTATTCTGGCGAGACATTTAAAACGCAATGCAAGGCTCATTTTGCCAAGTAATTGTAATTTCGACACAGCTGACTAAATTTAAAGCTCAGCCTAGCCACAGTTATGCATGTTCGGTTGTTATTAAGTGCTATTATTTGTCTTACTTGTCGGCCGCTTTGCCGCTGTGCCACTTCAACTTTGAACAATCACATGAGGTTATTTGATTACATCAACTTGCATTTAAACTATTTTTTTTGTCATCTTGTCGACGTGCCAGATGACCTCGTGCTGACTAATATTGGCGATGGTGTAGGAGAGAAATGGCCGATCTTCGCCGCGTCAACGGAGGCTCTGATCAGGGCTCTCCGGAGAGTGAGTGTCTGGGCTTGCGAGTGTCCCGGATAGAAAAACAATTGATACTGGCCTTTAATGACCTCTTGGGCACGGCCATCAGCAGTCTGTCTGTCTGAGGAGAGAATGTCGACCTCGTTCAGAGATTCACTGACCTCAGGAGGGACATTTTTTTATTTTTTTTTTTACTTTGAATGTTGATTGGTTTTAGCTTCAATGTACAGAACTTTGTGTCAGCTGTGGTTGTTTTAAAGTGCTTTATAAATAAAGTTGATGATGATGATGATGATGATGATTCGTGTCTCTGGTGACTCTATACCTGTGAAGTCAGCAGACGGATTGGGAGAGAATGGGGGGGGGTCAGGAGGTCACTGGAAAGGGGTGTGGCTCCAGATATCTTTGCAAGAGGACGAAGGTCCAAGTCTTTAGAATCCTGTTGTTCCCTGTCTTACTGTATGTGAGACATGGACGCCAGTGAGCTGAGAGGAAGACTGGACTCCTTCAATACTGTATCTCTTTGAAGAATCCTTGGGTACCGCTGGCTTGGCTTTCTGTCGAATGAGCCGGAGTCCCGGACCAGGCCGAGGGGACGCCCACCTAACACCTGGCTGCGGCTGATAGGCGCTCATTTCCGGAATGTGGGACTGGACCCTATATCTGCCTAGGGGGTCGCTGGCTGGGATCCCAAGGTGTTTCATCGTGCGGTGGGTCGCG
Source organism: Pollimyrus isidori (assembly GCA_019775955.2). Classification (NCBI taxonomy): domain Eukaryota; kingdom Metazoa; phylum Chordata; class Actinopteri; order Osteoglossiformes; family Mormyridae; genus Pollimyrus; species Pollimyrus isidori. Next base: position 5,529,520 of record JABFDZ020000052.1, read on the forward strand.
GAACCAGTACATGATCCCCAACTTAACCTGATCTGTAGGAGAGGGCTTCATGTTTGGGGGAAGGGTTGACAAAGGAAGGCAAATTAATTATTGGAGGGTACATAGACCCCTTGTCCCCCGGCTCCCATGCCCTTGATAGCAAGGTGAGGTGTGATTTACCACATTAGACTAGATGTACCCCTGAACTGGAGAGTGTGTAACTGTGAGAAACTTCCACAGGACTATACTATTAACAGATACTCCACTGCACAGTGAGAGTCACCTGAAAAGATCCAGTAATTTATACTTATTTCCTGACATTTTCCAGGTATGTCAGGAAGGCATAATTATGAACCTATTAAAGATTTTGCATGTGCAGCAGAACCTGTCAGATATCTATGTTTTTTTTTTTGTATTGGATAGTGGTAAAATTATCCCAGTGTCTACCCCTTCTTGAGGATAGGACAGTAAATAGAGCGGTAGATGGGATAGGGCTGGAGGAGGCAGAAAATAGGGGGGTGGGTGGGGCAGGATAGGACAGGGAATGGGGCAGGATAGACAGGGAATAGGACAGAATAGGCAGAGAATGGGGCAGGATAGACAGGGAATGGGGGACTATCCTTTATGGAATGTCAAATGCAATATCCATCCATTCTAAATAATCCAATTAAAAACTCAATTTTCTTAACATCCCTTGATATTCTTTACATGCGCTGTTGAGGACATTTTCTATTCTATTAATTTTGAATTGTTTCACATTCTTTCCAACCGGATGGCATAGAGAGGCAAATTTTACAGTAATTTGAAATGGCCTGAGCAAAAATCATTGCCAGAAATGGCAAATGTCAAAAGCATATGTGCCCAGAAAAAAATTAGGGGTGGTGGTGCGGGT
>JABFDZ020000052.1:5548000-5558132 GCA_019775955.2 Pollimyrus isidori
CTTCTTTTGTGTTTTTTTTGCCGGCCCCTTGGGGCGGGGGGGTGGGGGGCGGGGGGGGGGGGGGGGGGGGGGGGGGGGAGATAATGTAAAGTACTTTGACACAATGTAGTTTTTTGAAAATGTGCTATATAAATAAAAATGAATTGATTTGAACGGATTTCATCTCATAACAGGCCAGTATTGTCTGGAGGTCTATGTTTTTCAGAAAGTGCTTAAATGGTCGGTCGGTGTTTGTGTTGCCTATTCTGCTGCATGGAGGACTTTACAAACGCGACTGGATGAACCCATGAACCAACGTGAACCGAGTTGCTTGCAGTTTGCGGGAAATGGACACCTTACATGCCAAAGTATGGCTACTCTGGGGCGCCATTTCATAACGGTTTCTTGGTCAGTGGCATTCTGTTTACCAACGTCGTCTTCCGTGCAGTTCTAAATGGCATCTTTACCCAGGTTACCATGGTGATCATCATCCACCCATGTCCTACGGTATATCTTTGATAACCAATGTATCAAATGATACCCAGTGTGTGCCGTGGATGAGGCGGGCTTATCCCCGGCGCGCGAGCCTCCTCACCTCAACGAGACGCCGTGCCGTGAGCAGGAAGGACAGCTGAGAGACGCCGCTTCAGCGAAACCGCATCTCTTTGAGGTGTGCGAGGAAGCCGGAGTACCGGAGAAGCCGCAACCCTGGAGGAACGCGGACGCGGAGCCACCCACTGAACCACCGCCTCACCCACTTCCTGCTTCACTGTTCGGCGCTCGATCCAGAATAGTAATTGCATTGTGCGGAAGTTCATTTGCATCATTTTGCTCTCGTTACGACACATCTACCGGGAGAGGTGTGTCCTCATGAAATCCCTGAAAGGATTGCACCCTGTTGGCTCTAATTCACTTTGGGAATCGTCTAGGAATATGAAAGCCAGCTGGACAGAAGGACGGAAGGAGACTCGAGCATTAGACTTCGTAAATGCTAATTACCAGGAAGTGGTGTTTTGTAGGGTTGAGAAAACCCTTTGGTGGGAAAAGTGGGACATTTTAGAAGATATATCTCTTCTGTTTCGTGGGGACATGCGGTGGGTTTCCTGAAGCCTGCTTAATGCTGCGTGGTGGATCGGCATTAAGAAAGCTCTGGGAAACTCAGTCCCATGTTGAGCGGGGAAAAATGATGGCAGGTGTAAATTTAAAAAAAAAAAAAAAACAAAGAAACAAGAATGTTAAAGACAATGAATAACTTCGGCTGTTATGCATTTTATGCAACCTATTCATGGTAGGTGCAGCTGCGGCAGACACTCTGAGTCGCATTACAGCATGCTTAACATGCGACTGTGCCAGGAAGACATCTCAACTATGGACGAACGCAGTTCCTATTTGTGTTTTAAACTCGGTGCGTAAGGTGTGGCACACAGATCAAGAAGCCCTCGAATAAACAGGCTGTGGCCTACTGCCACTTTAGCGCGATAAGCTGCCCTTCCTTTGCTGGAAATATTATGTTCCAGGAGCTGGAAAAATAGAAAAGGTCCTTTATCAGCCATCAAAGGGCACGGAGTATCCTGACTGAGCCATGGAGTAAAGTTACACCTATAGAGGGGTCAGGAGAGATTTCCTCCTTCATTGTGTGTTTGCGCGATGCCCTAATCAGGGGGGAAAATACTGTAAAAGGCACATTTCCATTTCATCAGATGCTAAAAGAGGCCTGGGGAATCTGGGAGGAATTGGACGAGGATGGCCACGGCCGAGCTGCGGGATACCGAGATACGTTTGTCACGCCAAAGTGAAACAAAAGTCATGCAGATAAACAGTGGAACTCCATCGATTCGGGGCGAAACAACATTTTACAATAGCAAAGGAATCAAGCTAAAAGTGGAGTCCGGATAACTTTCATCCATCCATCCATCCATCTATCCATCCAGGGGGTCTGGAGCCTACGCCCAGCAGCGCAGACTGAGAGCTTGGGACACACCCTGGATGGGATGCCAGTCCGTCACAGGTCCCATGTCCGCCCACCCAAACATATTCTATGGACGATTTTTAGACTCTATGTGATTTGCCCGGTCCATCACGTCCACCTCACCTTTCTGTCCCCCCCTCGCGTTGCTTGTTGCACCTTGTTACTCCTTGTATTTAAGTGCTTGTCTTTCAGCCCCCGTCTGGTCACTGGTGTCGCTCCTCCCGTCTGCCCATGTCCTTCCCTCTACTCACCTTCTCGTTTTGACACCTTGTGCTCTCGCTTGTTTCCATGCTGCCGTTCAGTTAAATAAAACCCCTTTTCTCGTTCACCAACTGAGTGCCTTTGAGTCCTTTGCTCTGCATGCTGTGACAGTATGACAGTCCTATGACAGTCCTATGACAGTACTGTATAACTCTAGCCAAACAGACAATCTCAAGGTTCATGTTGCTAAATCTTGGGTAATAATAATAATAATCAATCCTTTATTGTCCCCGTGGGGAAATTCCTTTTACGCCTCCCTCAACTTGGTCTTTGTAGATCAAGCTGTCTGCGAAGGGCAGCCACCTGTTGGGGCGCCCAGGGAGCTGGGGGGTTAAGGGTCTTGCTCAAGGACCCGCAGACGTGCTGAGGCTGGGTTTGAACCTGTGACCTCATGATTACAGGCACACAGGCTTAGCCCACTTAGCCACACGCTAAATATTAGCTGAATAATTTGAACTGAGGTGGAAGTGTATTTATTTGCATTCAGAACACAGACAGATGTCATCCCTGAGTTTCTCCCCTGGACACCACGCCGGGAGGAAGAATAGCCTCCGACTGGGGCGGCGCAGTGCAGACCTCAGTACCTGAGGTCAAAGGTCACCGGCTTCAGTCTGTATATAAATAAGGAATGATCAGCATCTGGAAGTTCTGTTAGGTTTCTGGACACAGTAGAACATCTGCCCTCACTGTCTGATCGAGCGACCACAGGAAAGGTGTTGTGGCCAGGGCCGTTTGAAGGAATTTGGGGGCCCCAAGCAAAATGGGCGCTCACACAGTTTGTCGCTGCATTTTATTCCTAACCAGTCGTTGTCTTGGGGCCCCAGGCCAGCTCGGGGCCCCAAGCAATTGCTTGGTTTGCCTGCCTTGTCGCGACGGGCCTGGTTGTGGCGACAATCTGGATTTCTGCATTGCTCGTACAAAGGCTATAGCACATTACCTTTCCGGATTACACGTATTGCCTCACATTCTGGTCCTGGGGGGGCCTTCATGCACCGGCGGGATAATGTCAGACTCTGGAACGTTGTGGTGGGAGGTCGGTTTGCCGCGACGAGCGATGCCGTTCGAACCCGGCGTCACACGAACAGACTGGCGGACCGGTGTGACTGGACTCGACGTCGGGGGTTGGGCGAGGCCTAATTACACGCCAGCTGCTTTAGAAGATCCTGCTCATAAATAAGGGCGCAGAGATAAGTCGCGCAGCAGGGGAACTCCACTTCTGCGCCGCGCTGCGTAGGATGCATGGATTAAGATGAGCATTGACAGGCTGAGACTGCTTAGGGATCCCAGCCCTTGGCTGCAAAAGATGCAGCGTCGCAAAACATCTGCAGAACTGGCTTTGTGCTATGGGAGGTCTCCTCTCCTCTTTTACTGACGGAGTCATTTTACAGCGGTGCCTCCATCTCCACGCTGACATTAGAACATGGGATTTGCTATACCCACAAATAAACAGCATCCTATTTAACTCTATAGAAATGTAAAGGAGGTTAAACTGAGTATTTCGGCAGTGACACATGAAAGATTGATTGCATTGTGTTCACAGCAATATTTTTAGTAATCAATTTGCCCAGTACCCTGTTATCGAACACCTAATATATTTTGTATTTTATTTCATGGCAGTGCCCTGCAGTATGCTACTTTTTTGGCAAACACGCGATCCGTTAATCCTGTCCTAACGTTGTGCAGCAGCTCTGAACCGCCCGAGTCGACCAACAGCGCTTGTGTTTCGGGCCGATCGGCAAATCGGCGGCGTGAGAGGGCGTCGCAGCCGGCAAGTCTGCCTCATTAGGGCCGGTGAGCAGTGCACCGGAGAGGTATTCCCCGCGACATCAATCCGAGCTCCCTCTAACACATCGGACGCTCAGTCATCACTTCAAACCGCGTGTGACTCAGAATTCTCTAATAAGTCTGTGTGAGCGGGCAGCGGCGGCATCCAGTGAGGGGGCAGGCAAATGCGCTGCTTGTTCTGCCGTCCATCTTAAGACTTCGAGAGGACCACGTAGGACAGCCGACCCAAAAACTGATGAAAATGCAAGTTGCTTATTTCTCTGGTCAGTCTTTCGGCCGGCCGCTTTTTTTATGAGATTAATTTATAAGGTCATGCAGTACACTGTCTGAGTACGTTATAAGGTATGTGAATATTTTTAGTGAGGTATTTTGCAGGAATAATATTTATAATAAACATCTACCGCCCCGAATTGCTATGAATTCTCCCCATTTACTGTTTTACGGTATATTTATGGTGCCGTTGAAGGTGAGAATCAGCGGACAGTAAATGTCTGTGCTTCAGCCCTGAGTAAGCAACAGGGACTTCCAGTTTGTTATACGATATATACGATAGCGCACGCACGAATTTCTCAGTTTCACCCCTGTGAAAAGTGTGTAGCGGTAGCATCTGCTGGCTCCAGTGATGGCAAAGGGACCAAATGCATATCCCCAAGGAGTTTTACATACTGCGCTTCCTGCTTGCGCGCTACAATTAAAGCGTGGCGATGTGTCTTTCTGTACTAACTGCCATTGTGGCTGAGATGTGACAAAAAACATACATGCAAGCACAAACACGGTTCCTTTATTATTATTTTTCTTTCGATTATTATTATTATTGTCGTTTTTGTTGTTGATGTTGCTGTGGCTGTTGTCTTTTCATAAAATTTATTAAAACATACAGAAATTTGTTCAATTTAAAATTTGGAAAAATACCGTAAAAATATGTGTTGCAGACCTTTAAGAAATTAGTTTCTGCTACATTCTTATTTATTTCCTTCTTTGCATTATTCTAAATGAAATCAAAATGAATTGAAAGTTCTAAATAGTTTAAAAGGCTTGTCAATATTGGTCGCCAACGCTTTTGAAATTGAGAAGCAGAATGCTGACATTTGTAATTCCCCCTCAGCGCAGGCCTTCAGTTGCGCCTCGGTCTCTCATTCACTGCCAAGTTCTGATCTGCGCCGTCTCAGGAAACTCCAAATAAGGGCAAGGAAGTGCCAGCCCACAGGAAACCAAGTCTAAGCATGACCTTATATGGCACTCCGGCGCTGGGGCTTCCGCCAAAATACCGTGCTTCTACAAAAGAGAAATTTGCGTTCAGCCGAGCCCGCCGCTTGAGAACTCACTGATAATGTGCGATTTGTGTGTCAGTATCCTCAACCAAAGTGGAAACCACGTACATTTATATTCGTGCGCTGCAATTGCTCTGTTTATGGTTTCTCCGCTCTCCGTATTCCGCTTGGCAAGCTTCGTGTGTCTTCCACCGCAGTGCCTAAATATGGGCTTCCTCCAGTCCAAATACGGACATCTACGTCACGGCAGGAGAGCCTATATAAAGGACTGGGGATCCTCTGAAACGTGAAAGAGCCCAGAGCGCCTAATAGAAACATTAGAACCAGAGCGATAGAAACAGTGACTTAAATCCATATTTCGGTCTCCCTCCGAAAAAAGCATTGGACCCACAGAAATACACAAGTGAAAAAAAGTTTCTAGATTTTAAAAAGTAAACAACAACAAATGGTTACAACAAATTAACCATTGCATCCTTATATTTTTGGAGATATCAAGGTGGACTTATATGATTATTGAACTAGTTTTCTTGTTTTCACTTTTTGCTTCTTAAGAAGAGGAAAGGCTGAGATCCCTGGATACCCTGCAGCGGTGTCGCCTGGCAGCAGCAGATAGTCAGAGAGAGGCAGCATCTTCTCGAAGGCGTGGTGGTGCTTCCCCACTGCTCCTCATCCACGGCAGCAGCTTCCCGAAGAATGTGTGCAGCTAAGACTGAGATGCTTCTGCCCACGCTCCAGATCTCAGAGCCCCTGAGCTTTCCCCAGTCGCCTATGGATAGCTACCCCAAACTGGAGGACATCATGCTCCTCCACTCTGCCGGGACACCCTTCCTCGCCGCCTCCGCGCCAGAAGGTGCTGGGTTCGGGACCGGGGATCCTGGAGAGCAATATGACCACCTGGCTGGAGGTAAGATCAGCCTCTTAACCTTACGAAAGGAATCATGCAAAAACATGTTTTTAAAATGCAAGCCCTGTCATTTTAATGCAAATATCGGCTTTTTAAAAGGTCTCGGCAGCCCATAATTTTTTTAGTTAATTTGCAGACAAGTGCACCGAAGGGTATTAATGATACGCGGAATGTGCTGGGGTCTAAATGTTGATCTTGCATTTATGTAGAGCAATAAGTAAGGGGCAGTTACTTAGAGCTTTGATTACTAAGAGCGCTTAGGCAGCAGAAATTCAGGACAGGCGTGATGCGTTAGACCCCAGGCTGCTCTGGGACGGACTGAGCGGGGGATGTTCCAATGTTGTGTCAGACGGTCTCTGCCAGCGGGATTCTCCTCCCCGCTTGCTGGAGTTCTGATTGGTGTGGAGCTGGACCCACTGCTGATCATTATTAACCTATTTCTCGTAACCCCCCCCTTTGCAGACACGCTGCCAGATATCGCGGTCGGCTACGAGAAGTCCTTTGTGGAGCAGGGCTACCCCAGCCAGCGCCTGCCCCCACTCTCCTACACCGGACGATTCACTCTCGAACCCACGACCACCTGCGGGGGAAGCCTGTGCCCTGAGCCCCTGCTCAGCCTCGTCAGCGGACTGATGGGGATCTCCAACCCCTCCATTCCCTCCTCGTCCACCTCCGCGGCCAGCTCCTCCTGCCAGGCTAACATGAGCTGCTCCACCCACCACGGCGAATCCAACCCTATCTACTCCGCCGCGCCCACCCAGGCCGCCAGCAACTCCAACCTTCTTCCGGAGCACAGCCAGGCGTTCCCCAGCCCTACAGGCTGCCCCATCGCATACCCGCCCCCAACCTACGCGGGCGGGAAGACCACCAGCTTCCCTGTCCCCATCATCCCCGACTACCTCTTCTCCCAACAACAGACCGACTCCAGTCTGGTGCCCCCTGATCAAAAGCCCTTCCAGTCACAATCTGGGCAGCTCTGTCTCACGCCCCTGTCCACCATTCGGGCCTTCGCCTCCCAGACCGGATCGCAGGACTTAAAGTGCGCGGAACAGCCGCAGGTAACCAAGCCCCGGCAGGTCCGAAGGTACCCCAACCGCACCAGCAAGACGCCGCCCCACGAGCGCCCCTACGCCTGCCCCGTGGAGAGCTGCAGCCGCCGCTTCTCCCGCTCGGACGAGCTGACGCGCCACATCCGCATCCACACGGGCCAGAAGCCCTTCCAGTGCCGCATCTGCATGCGCAACTTCAGCCGCAGCGACCACCTGACCACCCACATCCGCACGCACACCGGCGAGAAGCCCTTCGCCTGCGACGTCTGCGGCCGCAAGTTCGCCCGCAGCGACGAGCGCAAGAGGCACACCAAGATCCACCTGCGGCAGAAGGAGAAGAAGGCGGAGAAGGTGGCATGCCCCATCTCCATGCCCTCACCTGCGTCCAGCTACCCCTCCCCCGTCACATCCTACCCCTCTCCTGTCTCCTCTTACCCCTCCCCAGTGCCCTCCTGCTATGCCTCACCAGTACACAGCTCCTATCCGACCCAGTCCGCTGCCGCTGCCTACCCATCCGGCACGTTTTCCGCCCAGGTAGCTGCCACATTCCCCTCCGCCCTCCCGACCCCCTTGTACAGCCCCCCAGTCACCAGCCCCGATGGCCAGTCCACCGTCTCCCCGAGAACAACTGATATCTGCTGAGGTCTTCAGATTACAGGACTCTCATTTCTGGACAAAAATGACGGGAAAAAAATAAAAAAACTGGAAAAGCACTTTTTGCCCGGCTCATCCATCGTTTTTCAAACACAGATACGACGAAAGGAGACCTCTCCACTTCTCACGCGAAATAGACTTTCTAAAGACAAAAAGATTGAGAGATTCTTGGCTTCACTGTCTGCTTAGCATCTCCAACTCAAGGACAATTAAGCAGAGATACGCATTTAGAGACTTCTACGATATACATAAGCTGTACGTATGTCGTAAATGTGCCATGTTTTTGCTTTATGTCCGTCGGTACTATCAATGTGAAATGTTTTCACATATTTACATTGTACTATTCAGACTTAGCTGACATGTAGCTTATAAATATTTCCTCCCTGTCGCGATTCATTTCAGGTTCTGTGTACAACAAGCATGTGCGAGAATTGCTGTCGTTTAATTTTCTCTCTCCTGTAAATACGACGAGTTCGATCTCTCCCCTTTCTTCACACGATTAGGCATTATGTTGCGAAGAGAAATTATCTGTTTGAAAGAAACTTGCAGTTTTGGTGCCTTTTGAAATGCCATTCTGGCTGTTAAATGTGACAATTTAAAGTACATGAACAGATTTCACGCATCTGAAATGATCCTGTTACATACGTAGGATTTTAAGGGGCAATTAGACAATACTTGAGGTCTCAATTTCACAACTAGAATGTAACCAAAAAAGGAAATTTCATACCTATATTTTTGTATCAGAAATGTAATTCTTCAGGGTTGGAATGTTGTACGTAGTTACCTACTGAGTAGGCATAATTTTTTAAATGTGTTTTACATGCAACTCATTATTTTGTGGTAATTTCTATTTTGTAATTGTGTTTGCTAAATAAAGTGACTGTTTTGGCTTCAAAACACATTGAATGCGCTTTCACGAATGGGTCAGTTGCTGTTAAGAATTCTCCTTTCAGAGAACAAATATTAATAAAGTATGCATAAAATATCTTCACTTGTCACTGATCTCTTCCGACTTACATTTTCCTCATAAAAAAATTAAGGAAATCTAAAATAAAATTTTGAAACATTTTATTTAAACATCAAGTAATTTTCTGCATCACAGTACATCACAAATAAAGTATCTTATAGAAACACACATTAAATTAAAGTCATTTTGAAAATATTACATTTGGCATTACAGAGATTTAGTAACCAAGCTGCATTTGTATAGTTGTAGATGAAAAAACTAGCCATCACCCAAAACTTCTATATTAAATTGCCATATTCCTTGTTGTGTTCATGCATTAAATATCTTAACCAAGGCTGTTATGACCTATTAGGCGATCCTTGGCGTCGGACCAGAACAAAATGTCATTCTTAGTTGATGCAGTGCGGGGATTTCATTTCATTTGTGGTCCAAAAGAATGAGTACTTCTCACACAGACATGCCACTTCACCTCAACACCGGGGTACTGTGCTATTTCAAAACAATCTCTCGAAGGAGGATTCCAGAACATGTTGTTCTATATTTCAGATGCTGTGATGTCTACAGATGAGCAAACAGATCTTGGCAGGTCGAGTGTGTGGATACACACAGCCTCATTTCATTCCTGTACAGGTCTGTGCCCAAAGTTATCCCTCCTTTCCGTGCTGCTGTACCTTACCAGCTGCTCATTACTGTGCCCTGTGCTTCAGAATCTGAATCCGAATGCCAAATCAGAATTCAGAAATCAGAATCATAATGCAGAAGCAGAATCAGAATTCAGAATCAGAATGCAGAATCAGAAATCAGAATGCAGAATTAAAGACTCAAAATGCAGAATCAGAATCATAATGCAGAAGCAGAATCAGAATTCAGAATCAAAATGCAGAATCAGAAATCAGAATGCAGAATTAAAGACTCAAAATGCAGAATCAGAATGCAGAATCAGAACCATTTACTCACCAAGTAAAAAATGTATGAGGAATTTGTTTTGGCGTTTGAGGTAAACAATAAAACATATAATCAAGAGAGGGACGCAAAGACCATAAATAGAATGACAAATGAAATAAGGTGAGATGACTGAATGCAGGGTGCAAACAGCTTTAGGTCTGTCTCTGTGGTCATAATGGCAACTGATCTATTTTAAAAATTATGCCAACATTATACACATATGACTGGACTATTGAGACCCTGATACACTGACATACACAGTAGAGAGAGGTATTGGTGGCATCAATTACTTTTTTTTTCATTATTCTTTCTTTGTATATCTTCCTATCTTCCTTTATGCATACATTC
>JABFDZ020000052.1:5567942-5581745 GCA_019775955.2 Pollimyrus isidori
ATCTGGGTCAGAACTAATAATGACGGCCAAAACGCACAAGCTCCAGTGTGCCGTTCCTGTAATGACAGACGGTGCCTTCATATTTTTCCTATAACAAAAAAACACACACAATACCTTCGCCTCTGGCAGAGCAGACTTGTCAAACCTGTCCTGGGTTCTGCGAGATGATGTAAAACACTGAAAATCTCAAGTGTGTCAACACCTGTGGCTAAAGTCTACAGATCCAAACTTTACATTAGTTTCATCGCTTTAATGTAACGGGAGTTTTACCGTGCAATGTAAGGGAACCGGGATTCGGTTTTTAAAAAAGGAGAGGAAATCTTTCATTCCTTCTCTTTCTCTCTTTACGGGTTTCAGTAGTAAGATTGAGCCAATTCCCTCAACGATTAACTCGGAGATGAGAAAATAATTCCGAGCGATAGTGTTCTGCCGGTGATTGTTGCTTTGGGATCTAGCAGAGACTGGGATAAAGGGGGATGATGTTAGCCAGCTTGCAGCTGCTAGCCTATTAGCTGGGAGCGGTAGAGTTTATTAAATCAGCGGCCGGGTTCTGCCAAGCGCTCCCCGTCATCACAGCATAAGAGGATCGTTATGCGCAATGTTGAGTCCTGCTTTCTACAGGCAACGTTAATTAGCCCTAACACAAATTTTGCATTTTGACACAAAGGTACTGACACATTTGAGGGGAGGTGTTGCAAATGTTTTTGTTTTTATTAATATGTTTTTAATAAACATTTTTATTTTAATTTATCTAGCCTCCCCCCCACTGCCATACCAACCACAGAAACTAACCCTAAGTCTAACCCTAACTCTAACCCTAAACCTAAGCCTAACCCTAATCCTAAGCCTAAATCTAAGCCTAACCCTAATATACCTACTCTCTCACCCCCACTGGTAGAGCCACAAGGAAAACTGCGCAAAGTAACTATAATTATAATAACATGCTCCTGAGTTCCCCCAAAGCCACTTTGGAAAGGAGGGGTGGCTGTGAAAATGGCCTGTAGTGAACATTCCCTCAGTGCCAGTGAGGCTGACGCGCGGGTCTGGCTTCCGGACCGCCCCCCCGGCTGCTGCCCCTCCCGAAGCGGGCCGGCGCCGGGCCACCGCTGCGGTACTCGGAGAGCGAAATCCCCCGGACTCAAAGCGAGACCTGAACTAACACGGCGGGTGGAAAAAAGGGCCATTGGCGTGTCGCTAATGCTACGTAGCATTATCGGGGACATTCCTGCCCAACGAGGGTGAAACGTGATCAGGCAGCGCACAAAAGCGGAGCGTGTACGAGACGGCAAAGGGTGTGTGTGTGTGTGTGTGTCTGTAATGTCATCCCCAGCTCTGAACACCAGCCGGGGTCAGTCGATGACTCACTGGCCTTATGACAGCTAAGGATGGATTTGAACCTTAACAGCCAGCAAAACCGTTCTGGAAAAGTGCAGAGGGGTTAGGGTGGGGGACACTCAGAACGATCCTTATCTCCTACCTCTTCCCGCCACTGGTGAACTCCCAGTCTGCAAAGCACACCACAGCTATGCAGTCGGTACAAAAGTATCGCGTGAAGCAATCCTCGTCGCACACAGCTGAGCATGTCAATTTGGGGGGGGGGGGGGGGTGGGGATACGTGTCATCCCGCCGAGTAAAACCCCCCTCTCTGCCGGCCTGTCAGACGTCCCGGGGGATGAAACCCAACACCTGTGACATTACGCCCCTGCAAAACCCAGTCTGAATCGCCGCCAGAAGGGCGTTATTGTCGGTGCGTCCACGGCATGTTAGCGGAGAAGCTATTGCATACCGCACCATTATAGATAATAATACCCAGTGTGTCCTCATATCTCTGGGGAGGCAGGTTTGCATTTCCCCTCCGCATCTGTGTGGGTTTCCTGCCGCAGTCTGCAAGGAGAACTGGCATCGCCGCAGTGTGGCATCTCAGCCAGGGTGCACCCCGGTGCATTCTGGGACACGCTCCATTCCAGCGGTTACGGTGGTTGGATTGATTGATGTGCGCCGATACAAATCAAATTATATGTAACATCAGTAGAAACACTGGCATCCGCGTCTAATGGTTTTTCGCCTTTTCATGCTGCCTAACGGGAGATGTCGGGTTTCTAGAGCATTCGCAGCGATAGATAGGAATTAACTCGCATGCCACATTGGGGAGAAAGATCGCCATGGCAACTGAGCCAAAGCCTTTAATTCAAAGTCTGACTCAACACAATGGCTTCATTAAAAATAGTTTGCGACAAGCTGGCAATGGGGCCTTCCGCAGCCAACTCTCAAAACTCCTTTCCCAGAACAGACTTCCGGAGAGGTGTTTATGCACCACCATGCTAAATGCTGCTTCAGGTTTTACAAACTTCCTTACTTGTGCTTTGACTGGCTCTTTTCCTTGACTGAAAGACTCATCCAGCTGTTTCACATTAACATTAGTGACACATGCATGATTATAGGAGACTGACCAATCAGCACACAGCAAGAACCCAGTGCTTAAGTGAAATAGAGAACCTGTCCTGGCTCCTAGTGTCGGGGATGACATAGATTATCTGGTCACCCTACTGCAGTGTTTCCCAACCCAATCAATGGGGAACCCCAGACAGTCCACATTTCTGCTTCCTCTCAGCTCCCAGTGCACCTGTGCCAGGTATTCCGCGTTCCTGATTGGCTGGGAGCCGGGAGGGAGCAAAAACCTGGACTGTCCGGGGTTCTCCGAAGGACTGGGTTGGGACACGCTGCCATAGTGTATAGAGATATAATACCCACGGAGCCAGTTTAGGGTTACGCCGGGCAGTAGGCTGGGCACGGTGCAGGAGCGCCATCGCACAGGAACGTTCACACGCTAAGCTACGGCTCAGCGGTAGCGGTTCACCCGCGCGCCTGGGAAAACCGCTCGCTGCTCCCTGCCTTTCTTTCGTCATATTACTTTACAGGCATTTTCCCAGCCTGGGACCTCACATAAAACTACATGCCAGGGGCTGGTTATTAGGACAGCGAGGCAGAGCCAGCTCGCAGCCTGCCGCTCTGCGCCTGTGTCTTCATTACTCATGCGAAGGCGGCGGGCGTACAAAGCCGCTGTGTGTGCGAGAGAGACAGCGCCAGAAAGAGGGGGGTGTGGTGGGGGGGGAGGAATAGAATACCGGAGTGGCGACTAAGTTTTTTTAACACCACTCTGCCGAATGTAAATAACAAAAATTACCCCGGTGCAAAAATTACCCAACTGCAGCGGGGTGAGAGCACAGGTGGGCGGAGCTAAGGAGCTGTCAATCACCGCATGGTTGCTCAGTGACCTGGTTCCCAGCGCCGACTTTAACGGCTCCCATTGGCTTAAACTTGGAGCCAGTAAAGGAATAAAAGACGAAGTGAGTAAGAACAGCTGGAATGGACTTTTGCTTAGTCACCGGTCAATGAATTCCAGCTCATGATATATTATTTAACCCCCATCCAACCATCCACCCATCCATCCATCCATCCATCTATCTATCTTCCATAAACAATTTTCCATTAGAGGTTTGCAGCAAGCTGAAAGCCTGTTTTCAGAAGGTACATCCTCCTTCTGTGGGATGCTAGTCCATCACAGGGCAAAACCAAGCACAAAAACACTTCTCAGGCAGAGTCCAACCTTTACCCACGGACCGGATTCAAACCCACAGAGGGATTCGAACCCACAACAGAGCATTGACCCACATGTCTGAGCCAGAGGATATATTTCAATATACATTCCTCTCAAATGTGACCTGGGATACTGACTTACTGGGTGTGCGAATTTATGCTTTGAAGAAAATATTAATGAAAATATGCTAATTTTCCACCTGAGAAACAGCTGTATTCGGTCCCAGACATGACCGACTGTGAGGCAGGAAGACCGATAACGTAAAAGGCACCAATGAAGTAAGACTGTGGTAACATATACACAGCACAATAAAAATATTTACAGCAGCTGTAAAAACAATTAAATGCAGTTTTGTGTATTTTCAAGTGTTTTGCACGGGTGTGGAGTTCATTGGATGTTTCGGTAATTGCTCAAGAAGTTGTATTGGCGCTCCCAAAACGCGCATCGAGTCTGGGTTTGGATCAGGACGGGCGGTGGCGCAGGGTGGGCGTGAGTTATCGGCTTCAGCGGGGCTTTCCAGCGCCGAATGCTCCGGCATCCTGCGGTTTTAGCTGGGGTCATTCTCAGCTGACTGAGTCAACGTCTTGGAAGTTCTCCAGATCAAGCTGTGGGGGGAAATCAGCTCCAGAGGGACCCAGCATTTTGGTGGAGGGAGAGAGAGAGAGAGAGAGAGAGACAGAGAGAGAAAAAAAACAATAATGTTTCACATTAGAGATTTAGGGAGAGGTACCTACAGGGTCCTGTGGTCTGTTATGACCCCAGGGCATAGCAATCAGAGGCAAGACAGCTGTGGAAATGTTACGGAAAAGAATTACAAGCATTCCCAGAGTGACTGTTCGAGTAAGGCCATGTGTAAGTCACAATATAAAATGAAAAATAGGCCCAATTAAATCCATCATAACGGGGTAATCGATGTCATAGAGATTGTTCTTTTTCGAAAGTGACTTTAACTGACAAGGTTGTCAGCGTGAGACTCAATTA
Source organism: Pollimyrus isidori (assembly GCA_019775955.2). Taxonomy (NCBI): domain Eukaryota; kingdom Metazoa; phylum Chordata; class Actinopteri; order Osteoglossiformes; family Mormyridae; genus Pollimyrus; species Pollimyrus isidori. The sequence goes on from JABFDZ020000052.1 coordinate 5,572,522, forward strand.
GCATTTGTATGGGATTCGAGCATAAATTTGTCTGAGGCTTGATCAAACTGGCATCTTCTTTATCCCGATCAATTCTGAAGGGGCCCCGTTTTTGTGCAGAGACTGAATGACGCCGGATTCCTTCGCCGATCCCCGCCTCACGGCGATAAGATGAGCCATTATGTGTCGCTGAATATCCAACTGTGCTTGTCTCACTTCATAAAGAAGACGCTGCCTTCGTGGCAGAAAGACCAGAGTCTGGCACAAAAAGCTCACCGCGAACAATGCTTAAACCATGCATCACCGATTTTACTAAAGGTCGGTGTCATCAAAAATATGCCCGTGACTTCTGTTCCCTGAGCATTGTTAACGGCACAAGTGGAAATATGCTTTATCTGTTAAGCAGACACTCTTGTCCAAAGTATCATGCATTTTAGCGAACGCAAGGTCAGCCAGGCCCTGGAACAATTGTGGGTCAAGGGCCCAATGGTGAAATTATTCTGCTGACGCTAGGTTTGGAACCGGTGACCTTCTGAACACAGGTCCCACATCAGACTCTATTGAAACGGAGCACACCTTGGCAGAGTATCATAGAGCGCATATAGCAATAACATATATACCAATAAGGGAATTTACAGAAATAACTATATCAATATTGTTTTATTGATTTAAATTGCGGCTTCAGTGTCATTTTAGACACATTCAGAGGATCAGCAAACTGAAAATAGTTTAATGGGTGAATAAAACAGTGATGTGTTAGGGACATTAAATACACTTTTTTATCATTTTTTTAGTCGTTGTCTGTTACATTAATTTCTTCCTTTTTCATTAATATGCAATCTTGCTGATCGTTTTCCCTGTGCAGTTACGTCTTATTTAATCAAACAGGCCCCTGTTTGTCAGAAAAAGGTAATTATCAAAGGTGATCTTTACAAACTGAACAAGCCTATAGACAGGAGGTGGTGTACAATTACTAAAACATTACAGTTAAACATTATGAGATTATCATTTAATTAATTTGACTTACTCCTTTTTATAGTTAAAAATGCGTTTAGAGCTGACTACACCATTTAAAATTTAAATGCAGCCAAACTTTGAAGAATTAAAATTTTCAAACCGACACAGATTAAGTGTGCCCAGGTCTTAGTTAACATGAACAGCTTTAATAGACCACAATGAACACCCGCCCCGCAGCTATTTTTAGCCCTGTGTTTCTCTTTTCTGGAGAATTCCATTCAGCGTAGTCAGATGCGCCCAAGCAGAGTTCCACAGAACGTGGCATTTCCTTTCCAGCAGGAGTGATTACATGGGAGAATCTGTGTCTAACTTGGCACCGTTTTAAAAGACATCGTCTGTCGTGCGCAGATGCATAAAAATGCTGTGAGAAGCTGTGTGTTTTTTTTTTCGAATTTAAGACGTGTTCCGACTCGTCCCATGCTGGGTTTGATTAGGAGCAGGCAGCCGCGCCCCCTTCTCTCTCTGCCTGACTTTTTCTGGGCATTGGAAAGAACACAAGGGAAAGTCCAAAAAAAAAAAAAAAACTGGATGCGAAGAAACCCCCGCAATTACACAGGGCGGCGGGTCTGTGTCGTGGGACGTGTGATCACCACAGGGTCCCGGCCAGCACCGCGATGACACACACGCAGTGCGGTGAATCACACCTAATCTACTCATTGTCCCAGGCGCAGCCCGGAGCATCTACTGGGAAACCGGTTTCCGCTCCGGAGAGAGAGAATAGCACAAAGCTGTACTCCGGGTTACCGAGGGGAATCTCCGTAGGTGAGCAGGATATGGAGTCAGATTTCGAGTGAATAACTTACAGCCCGGCCACAGGGAAGGTTTGGCTGCCAAAACTAGGGAAAGGACATATTCAGGAAGCAACGCAGCAACAGAGGACTGCAGGACGCTAACTCCTTTCAACACGTGGAGGAGACCCTATTTAACCTTGGTATAGCACGTAGCGATCAGCGTATTAACCCACTCTATCTTCGTACTGCGTTACGACTCAATTAGGCCACACCCCCCTACCACAAAATCTATTTCTCATGCTCTGTGCACAGAATCTGAAGAGCGTAGTTGTTAGATAAGATGTCATTAATAATTATTAAAAGAGTTATTAATAGTAAAATTAGAAAATAATACAAAGGCATGTCTATAACAACACACTACACCTCTGTTGCTCGAGAACTGTGGAAAAACAGGAACATGCATCAGTGATGACACTCGCCTACCCCATCTCACTCTTCATGACACACACAAAGGCGAAGAGAAGCTTGGCAGTGAAGGGCAGCCACCTGCACTGGTGTCCATGGAGCTGGGGGTTAAGGGCCCTGCTCAAGGGCTCGTAGACATGTGACTCTTCTACCAAGACCAGCCTTGAACTGGCAACTTTGCAATTAGAGGCAAAGCTTACAAGGATTAGCCCAGTGAACCACGTGTTGCATTCCAGTCGACGCCCTCATAAGCAACCGAGTGAACCGTCGGCATTGAAACAGCCAAAGTCCTTCTTGAACTGTTGTCGCGCGTAAGGGAACTGCGTGCAGCGCGATCTTGGACCATCCGTCGAGGAGAACTGCCTCCGGCGATGGATGAAAACGATGGAGGTCTGCTCTTCTCGCGCTGAGCTCCAGGACTTGCCAGAAATGTATAAACGATGTTTGTATGTGTTCTGAGGGCCACGGAAAGTGTTCAGCATCAGACTCACGTGCAGGAAACCACTCCTGAATTTGTTCAGCGCTGTGTACGGAATATGGGGACATTGTGAACTATTTAATTATGGGGTTGCACCAGGTGCTGTGAAATGGTTTCATCTTCCTTGGCCATCATCTGGCCACGTTAAAAAATGATTTGGGCCTGAAGATTCCCATGAGATCGTGGGATGAAGGCATTCGTTGGATTTCTCTAAATGTAAACCTGTCTTGATCTTCTTGGCCCATACTGCAGGTTATAGCTCGTTGGGCGTTGTCCTTTCTTAATGACAGCCCAGCCCCATAAACAACTGCTTTGGGAACTGTTCAACGTGCTGTTTTTTTTTTCTCTAAACTAGATCACATGACTGTCGATTCAGTTCTGTAATTATTTTCAATGCTCAATCTTGTACTATTTAGTAACTACCCAAGTGTCCATGCGGCAGCCTACACCAGCTTCACCCTCAAAGCCCTGCCGAAACAACGGTGTAAATTACCAACCCGGTCGGATGGTTGCTAATTGGGTGGGTCCAAGCAACTAGATGTGGCAGTACCAACCAATCAGATGTCTCGGCCCCGCCTCCTCTAGTTGCTTGGATCCACCTCCTCTGCAATCTGATTGGTTATCTCTCTGAACTAATCATTTTCCAATGCTGTTTGCGTATGATGTCATGACTTTTGTGCGTCTTCCCCCTGGCCTTTTTATCACTGCCATAGATAGATTGTAGCAGGGATACACCTGCAAATCAGACACCGATTCATCGGCCCCCTTTGAGCACCACCCCCTCCCCCCCATGCTGCTTTGAAGATTCACAAATCAGGGTGCTGATTGCCAGAGCTTGGCTAACAAGCCCCCCCACCAATAAGAATCACTTTCATAGCCGTGTCAGGACATTTATTTAAATCCATTTTCATGTGGCATGTCCATAATTTTATCGTTATTCTTACGTTATACAAATTACTACTGAGAAAAGCAGCACGACGACATGAATCATATTCACTTTCTAGCTGGTGAAACTGCATATCTTCAGGTATGTCTCTCCTGCGTCTGCAGTGGCTACTATTCTAGATCTCCGTGACCCACTGTCTGACTTACCCGAGACCTTCTAGCAAATGTCAATCATTGTAGTGCAGGGTAAAACGAGACACTTAGGTCATGTGTTACATAGCTTGAGCCACCCAGCATTCAGGAAACAGTTAAGATCGGGTTACATAAACTAATCCAGGTCTCGGCCTGATGTGTTATTTATGAGCTGGGATTAATGCACCAGCAATGCGCCCTGACACATAATTAGCATGAACCGTTTTCTCACCTGAGACCCAGGAGTTGCAGGAGGGGAGGCCCGGTTCCTTGCAATTCGTGTCGTGAATTTCCTCCGGCCACCGTGCAAAACAGCAGCTTCGGGTCGTTCAGGCGAAGCTCTGGAACGTCTGCCAGTTCGCCGCTACTCTGTCCACCAGGTGGCCGAAGCCCGACGCTTTCTGTCAACCTCGTGAGCTCTAAACCACTGCTATCCTTGGCACTTGCTGAGAAGCAGACCTTGCACGGTGGTGCCCTTACACGGTGAACCCTGCCAATAAAATCTACTTTGAAATTTACAGACTTCAGCCACATTTACACTACATCGACACATACTGTATGCATTGACACATAACCTGGAGAGGTTTCATCCCTTAACAGAAAACTAAATTTACAACCTTATAATTGTCATGCAATATTTACAACTACAGCAGTTAAATGATTTAAAGGCAGGGATTACACCCAAGGTAATAAAAGTGGGTTTTGTATGCTTTTATTGTCCCAAAACCCAGCTACAGAGTAACTACACAACATATCTGACTCACTTGCCTTCTGTGCTGTTATGAAGATAATAACGCTTTCTATACAACTGTCGTTATAAATCGTCTTCTTCTCGGAGCTTTCTATGACATCCTGCTCAAAATGTTCTTCGCGATGACGTGTCAAACGTATAATTTCACCGTGACGTCACCTTTCTTTGAGCACCTTGTCATTAGCAAATTCCTTGGAAGTTCCATCGTATTTCTCGGCAACCAGGTAGCTGCAAAGAGCACGTCTGCACCCAGCAATGGAGAAGAGGCCAGTGAGTGCATAAAATATGTCGGAGGTATAGGTCAGGCGTGAATAAATATGGGACCAGCTGATCAAAATCGTAGTTAGAAATTGAGGAAACAGCTCAGAACCAAGTCAATGGGTCATACTATGTAGGTCCAGCTACCACTGAAAGTTCCTTCGGCCCAGTGTCCCTGTGTGCTCATTGGCAAAGGTGTTTTCATCTCCTGTAACTCAGTAATAGCCCTGTGCTAATGATGAGAAGGTTGTGGGTTCAAATCGCGGGGAACACACATAAATTGAAGCCGCTTTCAGTCCAGTGTCCCTGCACGTGTGCTCACTGGCAAAGACAGTATCATCTCCCACAATTCCGTAACTAGAGCCTTGTGCTAATGATGTAAAGGTTGCAGGTTCAAATCCCAGAGAACACATGTACAACGGAGCTGCTTCCAACCAAAAGGTTCTGTCTGTTCATTAGCAAGACATTACTTGAGCCTTCTGCTTACGATGCAGAGGTTGTGGGTTCATGGTTCATGTTCCCAGAGAGCACATATAAATTGTAACCCCCCCCCCATACAGTACATTTCTATGGGGGGGTGTCAAATAAACGTACAAATTCACAAGCGTTATCTACATAACAAACAATCTTATCTAAAATACCATTCCATTTCTTAAGGAAGCAAGATCAAATAATCACTGGAGCAGCTGGGAGATAAGGGTCTTGCTCAGAGGTCTAGACGCAAAGTGATTCTGCCATTTCTGGTATTTGAACCTGTAACCTCATCACAGCCTTACAGTGACACACCATCCATGCCCCTGTGGACATGTGCATCCAGCATAGCGGTGGGGGGGCTTCATGTGTACATCCTCCCGCCACACTAGAGGGGGCCTGCAGAAGAACACGCTGAGAGACGGTTGAGGAAAATCCACCTTGCTCCCCCCCTCCTGCTTATGGATCCCGGCATCTGTTGTCAGATATATGAGTGACCCCCCTCTCGTAGGTACACACCCGGTTTCGCTTGCATCCCATATCACTGAGCTCAGCAATAACAAGCAAAAAAAAAAAAAACACACTGTTACCAAAAAATATGACGTCTAAAATTTGACCGGTTACGTAACTGCATTTTGCAATTTAAAAATCAACAACCGAAATATATAAGTTGGCATGCGTGTGCATGAAGTTCTGGATTTGACAATTAAACGCTATTCCAAAATGAAAAAAATATAACAATGAAAAAATTATCCCTACAGTTCTCCACGAGTTTATCCTTCCTACACCTGCTGTACCCAGAAACATCCTAATAAGTCAGAAACACTGAGAACTGGAGAGCGGGGGACATTCTGCCGGTATTCAGCCCTGCCAATGAATCACTGTGTGTCAGCAGGTAGCTGGGTGGAGTGAAGCATTCCCCGGTTCGGTTAACGGGCATATCTCAGATGCCTGACGCGTTAACTTAACTGCAGCAGTCAGCTAAATTAATTTGGTCCTTCCCTCCAGGATAACAGCAGACGAATGGCAGTTATATTGCTGTGCTGTGAGCACGCAGTTACCTACCGGTGGATGAAACACCTCCGACTGTAACAGCGGAGCTGCGGAAATGGAATTTAGGGGCGACATGAAAATACACCGCAATGCTATATAGCGCCTTTAGGAAAATGCTTCATTGAGATTTAAATAATCATGCTGAACTAACTGAAAAGAAAAGCTAACTATTTCAATTAACTTAATTACTGTAGATCAATACGCGTGAGGCTGGGTGTTAACAGGTCATGTTGCCCGTGATGCTTTAGTATAAAAGCCTGTTAAACAGAGACATGCGTCGCAAGGGCATACGGACTGGACTTTTCCAGAACCTCTGCGTTTCCATCGTGTATCACAGCTGTCATATGTGATGTTAGAAAGCTCCGGCCTATGAGCGATGAACAAACATCCTGACATGTATTTATTAAAGTGTCCTTATCTACGTCTTCTCCCTTAAGGTGCTTATTTATCCACACACACACACACACACACACACACACACACACACTACTGCGGTTCTGTCCAGTGTGCATTTAAATAAGTCTCAGCCCTGGAGAATCTTCTGGATTGTTTGAATGACACTTTAAAAATTGCTATAATCTCATCCAAGACAGGATTTCGGGTTAGTTTTACCGCTTTCTCTCTCAACTTTTATCCCGTAATTGGGTTCAACGTGCAGCCTACTCTTTCCGCGGTTTCCACTTAAAACGTGAATAGCGCAGGAGATCGGAGTAAAGAGGAGGTAGGCGATGCGAGAGCCGGGGCTCCTCCTCGCCGGGCGTCGGAAGATCAAAGCCGGTTGCGCGTCTCATCCACAGGTGTCTTGAGAATACAAAAGCCACGGAGCGGGAGGAACGCAGCCCTTGAAAGGGAAGGAGACAACAAAACTTCAGCTTGATCCATATTCAAGTGGATCGTTTGAAAAGAAGCGGGCGTCTAAAATTTCATTAATTCTCGCTTGATTTCAGCACAGCGCTCGAACGCCAGGGGCTGTGGGGATGACGTGTCGGAGTGCGTTGGGTCCCGCTGCCGTTTTCTATAAATCTACTTTACACGTGCAGTCGGGATACAAGGCACCGCATTCCAGTTAAAATATTCCAAAAGTTCCACGACTTTGGATCGTGACATTCTGGTGTCACTAGTCATCTGCCTCTTTGTAGGCATCACTGCCCTGGCGGCTATCAACACATAAAATGCCTTATAAATATAAAGGCATTACAAATAAAAAGTAGGCCAATTACAAAAAACTCACAGTAATTGGAAAAGTATTCAAATAGCTCGCTGGTCAAATGTGAATTAAATTTGATAATTGATTATGTCAGTTTGACAGGGCATTGGATGGATTTGCTAAACATAGACACTATACAATATAGTTGATTGAATTATATCTTCAGCTGCTGCTGCTTCTTGTGCGCGTGGGTGTTACAGGATTTTTCTTGCATCTGAACTTATTTAGTTTTATGTCAGCGTGGAGAAACCTGTCAGGGCTGTGAGAGGCTATGGAATGGAAAGCCTAACAGGACTGGAAGGAAATCCAGTGGCTCAATGAGACATTAAACACGTAATAACTAAAAAGTAATGGAAACGAGCAAGCGGAACTATGGGAAAGAAACAGCAATAGGGAAAATAATTCGGTAAAGAGAAATATCCCAAACAAAGTGTACTTCCTTATTTCCAGTCTGTTCTCTGAGAGTCTGCGGGCAGATGTGGAAAGTCACAACGATTTAGTAAACACCTTAAATATCTCATCACCTCACCAATTAATTTGTTTCCACATCCGTTGGTAGATCTGTACATAAACACTGATTTGCGCATTTCCTTGGAAAGCAGTGGTCGCGCGTTGTTGCGCGATGGGTTTGTTTTTCAGCTTTTGGAGGGTCAGGCTCCGGTGTGTAACGACGCTGATCCCAGAGGCATCGCGATGTTTCACTGAAAAATACACACCCAGAGTGATATCCATCTTCTTTATGTCCGTTTGAAGTCACCCAGTTTTTAGCTGGAGTGCAGACTTATGAGACTTCAAAAAAATCAGAGAACACGTCAAGTTTGCCATCAAAAGATGATAAGTTAATTGCATGCAAAGGGTGGGGGAGTGGGGTGCCAATTAAATGCTGATTCTACCACCTCCCTGCTTATTATAAGCTGTTTCTTGCCTGCTCAACATACGGTGACTCTGTACCAAAAAGGGGTTTCTTGAAAAACACAGGTTATCAAATATGATGAAAGACAAAAGACACACGTCGATGCGGATAAAATTAGTAAAGTCGAAGGATTTTTCATTTTCTTTTGACAATCAAGAAACCGGTTTCAGTGGCCGATTAGCTTGAAATAAAATTCGGTATGAAAACCAAAGACTTATTTCAATAGTTTCTACGGCTACATTTATTTGTAAAAAAAAAAAAAAAGCTGTCTAGAAACTTTAATAACTTCGTGCATATGTTTTTATTGAAGATAACTCTTTGTGATATACTGCAAAAATCAATGGACAATTTACTGAGAAACTGAAAATAAGGTTTCTGCTTTCGAATTAGGTGCACCGTTGCCCTCTAGTGTTCAAATATCGATATAACTTACTAATGTTATTGTAAATGTAAATACACATACGCGCGTAAGAAAGATCGATTCGTGTAACATAGTAGAAAACGTTTTATTTCCAATGGCAAAATAAAATACATGAATCTCGGTTCTGCTATGGCAAAAAATGTGTAAGGTTATGCCATTATGTTTAGATGGGTAAGAGATTTTCACTAATATACAAATGTTCATTCGCTTTAGACTGGAAAAATAGTCAATGTTTACAAAATCAGCCACAATTCAGCAACTGAATGCAGTACGTAAATGTGAGCAGGCCTTCAAATCTGTTGCACTCTGTCGTAATTCTTTTAGCAATCTGGTGACTGTGGGGGCCATTTTAGTACAGTGAACTCATTGTCATGTTCAAGAAACCAATTTGAAATGATTTGAG
>JABFDZ020000052.1:5600526-5612510 GCA_019775955.2 Pollimyrus isidori
AAGACAAAACAGCTTTTTCATTCTACAGACTGCAGACACAGACCTGTACATCAGCACAGTCCCAGTGAAATAACAGAATACCACACAGACTCCCTGTTGGGGGTCACCTCTGATCCCACACATAGACCGCCCTCGGATTATGTCAGTGGAGTCTGTGGGGCTTCCACATAAACCTCTGCTATGACCTCCATCATTAATATCTGGTTTGTGTTACAGAGCTGCAGCACTTCTGAGCACAAACACAGTCCTACTCACATGACTGCTGCCTTCAGTTGTGTTTGCAGTGGAGCTTCCTGTAGAGTAACTACTGTCATGGCCTATAGGTGCAACAACATAAAAACATAACGATCAAATTCAATGAAAGCACACTGAAACATTAAAGTAAATAATAAAAAGACTGTAATTCTAAAGATTTATTTTAAAAAATGCATCATAATGGAGTGAACAGGTTTACCCGGCGTTACACTGATCACAGTCTGTGTCTCTGGGCTGGCTGTACTGGATGGTGACACAGTCGTGTTGTGAATATCTGTTACACAGCACGTGTCACATATGATGTCACAAGTGATCATGTGAAAGGAAGTGACCATCACAGGACACACATTCGGACTTGCAGGCAGAAAAAAACTACAATATTTCCTTATGAAGCTAAAAAACATGTCTTGTACTCACTATTTATAGTCAAGGTAACTTTGGTTTTCAGATCATTAAATGGTCCTGGTATTTCCACACGACAGCCGTATATCCCAGAATCTCCCAGTTCAGCACTGATGATGGTCAGAGATACGTCACCCCGATTCAGGTCACCGATTAACTGATACCTGGGTGATTTTCTCCGTGTCACTTTGAATCCATCTGTTGCGATGATTTCATTGCCACAGCCACTATGAGGTAATTCACCTCTCCCCCAGCACACATAAAGTCCCCCGTAATACTGTGCATCGTAGGAGCACAGCAGAGTCACGTTATACCCAACAGATCCGGTAATTATCTTAGAGCTCTCAGCAACTGGGAGAGAAAAGAGCACAGAAACGGCAAACACTGATAAACTGAGTTTTATGGTTTAATGCTAAACATAGCACAAAAATAAATAAATCAATCTAAACTTTAACGAAACCTTTCCCAGTCAAATGGTTATGTTAAATTAATGCTATAGTACAATATTTCCAACAGAAACTTATGCCTTATTTAAGCCTTAAGTAACCTTTTTGTCATCCTGTAAGATTCCTTAAAAATGAATTATTATTGCTCTAAATAATCAAATTACAATAAAACATTAGACAAACAGTGCGGCTGATAATTCTAATGAGCACTTACCTGGCATAATGTGAATCAGAATTAACAATAATGCCGGCATACAGTGGCCATGCGCTGTCATTGTATAACACTGACACACGCACTGTCTCCGCTTCGCACAGAGAGCGTCTCTCAAAGCTCTAAAACACAGACGGCTTCCTTTTTCCGCTTCACATTTCACCATCTTTTGCAGCAGAGGAGACTCATAAGTCTGTATTTTTGGCTTTTTCACTTTCCAGACTCAGAACCATTCAAGCTTATTTACAGGCCCTTGCGACAGTTAATTATACAGCTGAATGAACAGATAATTAAACAGAACCTCTGTGGACCCACCACACACCCTCCCCCCAAAAAATACATGAAATAAAAACAAAACAAAAAAGACGATCAACAAAAAAGAAAGTGTAAGGAAATGCTGTCTAATGATAGCTGGGGGGGGTGTTTGGTCCAGCTAATAATATCCATATGACTTCAACTTACAGCAAATTAGTATTTAGCCACTTTTAATACCTTCTGGTGTCTCTTTTTAAAGCTTTTTGCGTAGACTCAGTGTGATTTTCCTGAGTTTGAGTTGCTATCAAAAGCTTATAAAACCTGTGACATATAAGAGACAGAGAGGAAGCAATCATCGGTGACATGTTGGAAATACCACCGAGCTGCATACGAGTGAGACACTGTCCCGGGCCGTCTGTCATCACACTGCATCGATTGCCCACCCGTGTTCATTTGAAACTTGCAATTTCTTCTTAGCATGTGCAGTGGCCTACTGTTACGATCGCGGGTGGTGCAGGGCGAAGGGAAGGGAGATCCAGACAGGAATACGGAGACAAACGAGGGTTTAATTCACACCACTCCGACATTGACAACTTCTATGCCACTTAGGAAAAGGAGAGGAGATATGGAGGGTGGATCCATAGGATGAAAACTGTGCAGCTCAGCTCTTTCCCGGTTTCACCACAAATGTTTCTGCTCGAGAAAATGGCGTTTTTTAGCACAAGGAGTTGAATCAGACGTGTTAGATGAGGGGAGACCCAAAAATGTGCAGGGCTCCGGCCCCCCCAGGACTGGAGTTTGGCATTCCTGGCCTAAAGGGAAAAACAAGGAAGTGAAACAAAGAGACCTCGAGGGGGCAAACAGAAGGGAGACCAGGGTTAGCAGGAAAGGGGATCAGAAACTCGGCAACAGGCGGGTGAGACACTAGTGGCGTAGCTGGGCATTCGGCCGAACCTCAGCCTGGCCGCACGTATCTCCAGTCGACTCCTTCACAGCCATATATTTCTTATGTGCTATTCGACTCACTTTTACACTGCTTCTGACAAACGTGTTTTCACGTTGGAAATAGTGCTCACTTTATTTGACGTTATAGCCAAAGCTGTCAAAACACATACACATGCTTTACATATATTCTAGTCTTCATTTCAACACTTTGACAACCACATTTCCCCGCCTTACTTAAGTTACATGGACGCACACAACAGACAACAGAGACAAAGAAAAGCATTGATTCACTTTGTGTATTGCAGCCCTGGGGGCAATTGGACATTGCAGCGTGGTGGACCAGGGTCATGTAAATAATGTGAAAAGTTGTATGTAATTAGTGTCAATTGTGTTGTAATTGTGTTGTATAGCAGAGGCGGCAAGTTCAGGTGCAGAAAGTAAAAATCCAGACCATGATTTACTCTCAACCAACCAGCTGAGCGACTCTATGTCTGCGACTCCTTATGCTCAACTGGTTGGTTGAAACAAAATCCTGGTCTGGATTTTTTACTTTCTGGACCTGAAATTGCCACCTCTGTTGTATAGTAATATCATGTGTAGTATTAATATATTTGTTGTGTGAATAATCAAAGGCACTGACATCCGCGTTCTAGGTACTGTAGCATGGAGGCACAGATACAGATATCAGGGTAAGTTTAAGAGGCATTAAAGACAGAATTCGTGGTCCCCAAGGTCCCTTTGTCCGTCCCTCTGATGTGGAGTTTAGTGCAGGAACCCATGTTCACATAATATACTGAGTCATCTGTCTGATGTTCCCTGGAAGAGAAGACCAGAGGCCAAGAGATTAATTGAGATCGACTTATGTTTTACATGATTCGTGGAGCTCTCACTGGTGACTACGTAGGTCACATGTGCACCATAAATGGTTCTGGATGTGATCTAATATGTACTTGGCAAGGGGAGAATGTGCAGGTCCCCTTTGCACTAGTGCAGGGGTAGGAAACCCTGATCTTAGAGATCAAGCATCCAACAGGGTTTTCCATTGTACCTGAGGAGTTACTATATGCTTCAGATCAGGTGAGGTTCCTCACAAAGCAGGTAGGATGGAAAACTTGCTAGATTCCAGAACTCCAAGGTGTGAGCCTTTGCCACTGAGCCACGACGCAAACCTGAGGTCACCAGCTCCACTTGCTAACTGGGCAGCTTCTTTCCCAACAGTCATTAAATACAGTAGCTCAGTATGGTACTTACACTTCAGCCAGTGTCCTCGCTTCTCTCTGCTGTTTTCCTTTAAAACAAAAATAAGCCATTTAGTAAGATGAATTATAATTTATCACAGTGGATCTCAACCGTTTTGTAGCACAACCAAATTTTTACCACACCAGCTCAGTTATGACCTTATATCAAGTATAGGTTTAAATTAACAATATAATCAAGTGCGCAGTACACTCTGCAACTTACACAATTCCTATCGCACAAATCTGATTGGATGTTACAGTGAATTTTAAATTTAGCATCTGGGTTTTGACTTCTTGGATTGGTTGAGTATTCACTAGTTTTGCACTAAGCAGTTGCTGACCCAAGACCCGTTTATGTAGGTTAATTATACGATTGGGGCTGGGAAATCTGATCACAGATCAGCATGGGAGCTTGCTGGTTTTAAAATACTTATATTCCAAACTCGCGGAACCCTTTCAGAACTTGCTGATTTGGGTCGCGACCCATGTGTTGAGAATCACTGATTTAGCCTACGCTTTAATCCAACACAACATACAATTAAGAAAGCAATTCAAGTTAAGGACTTTGCTCAGGGGCCCAATGGTGAAATCCGTCTACTAATCCTTGTATTCGAACCAACAACCTTCCCTAGCCTACAGGGCCTCACATCACCTTGACAACTGCAAGCAACATTAATGCATGCTCATGGGAGTTATACTTGCACAAAAATATTCTGAGGGCAGAATGAAAAATGATTGGTTCAGAGAGATAACTAATCAGATTGTAGAGATGGTGGGTCCAAGCAACTAGTGGAGGCAGGACCATGACATCAGAAAGAAAAATGATTGGTTCAGAGAGATAACTAATCAGATTGTAGAAGAGGTGGCCCCAGGGAACTAGAGTACCCAGGACCAAGACATCTGATTTGCTTGGACCCACCTCCTCTACAATCTGATTGGTTATTTCTCTGAACCAATCATTTTTCATCTGCTCTTATAACAATTTTCTGTATCATTACTCTTCTTATTGGTCTACAGGATTCCACCAGCCAACTTACGTTTATGTGACCAGATTGCCATCACCATCACCGAGACCAGCAGCAGCAGCAGCAGAATCACCACTGTAGTGATGACAAGGCATCTCTCTGTCTGCCAAGACAAAACATCTTTTTCGTTCCTACAGACTGCAGACACAGACCTGTACATCGGCACAGACCCAGTGAAATAACAGAATACCACACAGACTCCCTGTCGGGGGTCACCTCTGGCCCCACACATAGACCGCCCTCGGATTATGTCAGTGGGGTCTGTGGAGCTTCCACATAAACCTCTGCTATGACCTCCTATACTCCTCCATCATTAATATCTGGTTTGTGTTACAGAGCTGCAGCACTTCTGAGCACAAACACAGTCCTACTCACATGACTGCTGCCCCGAGGTGAACTTCCTGTAGAGTGACTACTGTCATGATCTATAGATGTAACGACATAAAAACATAGCGACCAAATTCAGAATAATGAGTTAAACAAATGACAGCACACTGAAACTTTAAATGTAATAATAAAAGGGCTGTTTAATTCTTTTGCTTTATTGTCTTTTTTTTAATGCAGGATTATACTGGAGTGAGTAGCTCTACCTGGGATAAGACTGACCGTAGTCTGTGTCTCTGGGATGGCTGTACTGGATGGTGACGCAGTCGTTTTGCAAATATCTGTTAGAAAGCATGTGTCACGTATCAAGAACAACAGCATCATCAACATCACCGGACACACATTTAGACAAGGAAACAAAAACTATGATATTTACTTCAGAAACAAAAAAAGGTCTGTTGTACTTACTCTGTATATTCAAGGTAACTTTGGTTTTCAGATCATTAAATGGTCCTGGTATTTCCACACGACAGCCGTATATCCCAGAATCTCCCAGTTCGGCACTGATGATGGTCAGAGATACGTCACCCCGATTCAGGTCACCGATTAACTGATACCTGGGTGATTTTCTCCGAATCACTTTAAATCCATCGGTCGCGATAATTTCATTGCCACAGCCATTATGAGGTAATTCACCTCTCATCCAGCACACATGAAGTCCCCCATAATACTGTGCATCGTAGGAGCACGGCAGGGTCACGTTATACCCAACAAATCCAGTGATCATCTCAGAGCTCTCAGCAACTGGGAGAGAAAACGGCACAGAAACGGCAAACACCGATAAACTGAGAGGCATGCTTTATAATAATCATAATCTGCACGCTTTACAGTAATTATTGAAAAATGTAATTAGTGTAAAGTAAACATATTACATTTTCATTTCCATCTATTGTGTTAAGTGGTTACTATGGTGCATTATCCTCTCCAAACCTAGAACAACCTTTTTGTCATCCTATAATATTTCATTAACATTAACTGTGCTTAAAAAAATAATCAAATTACAATAAATTATTAGACATAGAGTGAAGCTGATTATTCTAATGAGCACTTACCTGGCATAATGAGAATCAGAATTAACAATAATGCCGACATACAGTGGCCATGCGCTGTCATTGTATAACAGTGACACATGGACTGTGTCCACTGCCCACAGTGAGGGTCTCTCCAAGCTCTACAACAGCGATTCAGGGCCTGCCACTGCAGCAGGTTGGCCTTCTCTGCAGCAGAGATCGTACTTCTGTACTTTGAGGTTTTTCGGTTCCAGATTTAAGACGATGATTTACAGGCTTTTGAGACAGTTAGATAAGACAAGAACTCCCCCCCCCCCCCTGACAAAAAAAAAAAAATTACTTGGTGAACGGGAAAAAAGAACTAAGGAACTGTATCAGACATTTTTTGTTAACTTTGAAAAGCAAAAAAATACAGCTAATTAGCCTCCACTAAATTTAGTTCTGCTAACTGTAAATCTGCTAACATTTTTACGCAGGTGAAGTACAGGACGATATCAACCATCAACATTTGTAATTCCTAGAATCACACATATTTGTTCCAGTCTGTTGTGTGTCTGGAACAGTCCATCTGACATACTGTTGGCTGACTACATGTAAACACAAGATGTGATTGGTCGATAACTTGTAGGAAGTCTGGGCTATATGTAAGTGAATGAAGATATAGTCAATTTAAACTAGGATTCCCTAAACTAAGCAGAGAACTGGGCCCTATATCATGAAGCTGGATTTCTTCTGGCTAAGCAAAAACAGCATCCTGCTTCGCCCCCTAGTTATTTTCCTGATTGACAGAGCTATGGACCAATAAAGAGCTGAGATCTTCCTTCTTAATTCAGGGTACACTGCACCATGTTTGTAGTCCACAAGTAGCCTTATTTAAAAAAAAATAATTTGAGGGCAGCGTGTGGCTCTGTGAACTTAGCCTCTGCAGATGGTTGTCGGTTCGAGCCCAGCTTCACAGAACAGTCAAGTCTGCGGGCCCTTGGACGGGGCCCTCAAGCCCCAGCTCCATGGACACCACTGCAGGTGGCTGCCCTTCGCTGCTAAACTTGCTCTCACCTGCCCGTGTGAGTTATGGAGAACAAGATAGGTAGGCAAAAAAAGAACTTCCCCATACACAATGAATAAAGTATTATTATTATTCAATTAAAAATGTCATTCGTCCTCTCTAGCTCTCTGTGAAAGACTCAGACATACACAAGTCAGCATATAGATTAACCTGTGAATATTATAACCAGAATTACAGGGGTGTGATAATCTCAGCTTACTCATAGGCTACAGCACATCATCAGCTTTCCTTAGGGGAGGCCTGAAGGATCAGGACAATCAGACAGCGATGGAGTTGATCTGATCTATGATTACCCAAGACAATTATCAGAAGCAAATATTACTCTTAAGATTATAGTACTAAGTTGAGGACCACTTAAGATCTCCAGACGTTGATAAGCGTTTGGTGGGACTTTTTGTCTGGTACTTTTGCCTTTAATGAAGGTTTTAACTCACCGTGCAACTCCCCTACATTCACAGATAGGAGAGAAATATTTCATTTTCATTATAACGAAACCAACTGTTGTAAAGACTTGCTTACAAATTAAGCAGAAGTTCACAAAAATTTCATATAACTGTGGCCGGCATGGACTGGGGAAGTAACCAGTACACCCATCAAACACCATGGCGGTGGAAGGCGGGGGGAATTCCAAACACACCGCAATAGGGGAACAATATACTGTATTCGGCACTTCATGAGATTGGGGCAGTTTCATCCACTGAAGTAAATAAGTAGTAACATGTGAGTAGGAGGGCGATTGTACTCCAGCACAAAACGGCTGTGATCCGCTCATAGGTACGAGGCCGCAATACAAAGATAATCACAGCTGTCATATATTGGAGTACAACCGCACAACTTGGAATGTGTTGTTGCTTTTACACAACAGGTCATCGAGTAGCAGACCTATTTATAGATGAGCACCGATACACCGCAACAGATAATACTTTACTTAAATATATATTTAGTAATAAATAATTATTTAGACAATAAAAAGCACAGATCCAACCAGATAACTGTTGTCAAGCAACACAAACATCCATCCATCCATTCATCCATCCATTTTCGGCCTTTATTTTTCTGTCTAATTCGCGTCGCGAGTTCTCTCCTTCCGATTTTAAATAAACTGAGGGAATGTTAACGTTAGTTAATATCATTTACGCAAACTATACAAATGTTCTTAGTGTGGAAGTTAATCATTTATTCTTAAAATAACTTATTTTGAGGAAATCCTTGTCATTTAAGCTATTTTTCATGTATTTTGAGAAACATAAGTAAAATGATTGCCTTGTAGTCTTATACTTGGGAAAAAAAGTCCCATAAAGGAATGAAAAACGCTAAAATATTGATATATTTATCCGATAGCTAATTATTGTCAACAGACAAACACAGGCCAGTATATGTGCTATAGGTAATGCACCAGATTATGATTAGCTCATGTGCTTTGAAGTATCCACTATGATGTGATTTATGTGTAAGAAATAAATCAAACTCCATTGATAACCACGTGCCGGCAAACGGACACATACTCCTAGAGATGGCTAGGGTTAGGCGGCAGCTGCTTGTCCCAGTCTTTTGTCTTCTCCTAGTTTGGCCAGCAGATGTCGCTGTCCATCCTGTCCTCCCCTTTGTTAGCCTTCAGGGTTTCCTCTGCTTCCCGGAGGGCCGCATAGCTCAATGAGCTGAGCATGTAGATATTGATCAACCTCTCAGTCTTGTATTAAAATCCTCCTTCCTCTGTTTTTGTAGATTTTGTTCCCTGGCGTTTCACTTGTATAAGCTTTCTTGTTCCTGTGTATTGTGATTTGTGTTCAGTTTTGGTTTCATGCCTTGTGCCCATGGTTCTGTTTTACCTGTCTGTTATTCCCCTAGTGTAGTTTCTGTTTCTTATTTTTCCTGCTAGAGGTCCCAGAGTTAATTATTAGTTTCACCTGTTGCCTGTTCTTATGCTGATCGTTGTGTTTCCTGATTGCTCATTATCCTGCACCCTCTATGATTAGTTAATTGTCTCACGTCTCAATCCTGCTGTGTTATTTAGTTTCAGTATTTAAGTTCCCGTCTTAGTCCAGTTCCTGAGTGGGTCACTGATGTTGTCGCATGTCTGTAGTACATTCCTGTTGTACATTCCTGTTGTACATTCCTGTAGTACATTCCTGTTATACATTCCTGTAGTACATTCCTGTTATACATTCCTGTTGTACATTCCTGTAGGTCATTCCTGTTGTACATTCCTGTAGTACATTCCTGTTGTAGATTCCTGTAGTACATTCCTGTAGTACATTCCCGAGTGTTGTGTATTTTGTACTTAGCCTGTTCCTTGTTGCCTCGATCCTTTTGTGTTAGTCTTTGTTATCCGCTTCTTATTTTCTTGTTTTTTTTTTAGTAGTGTTCCTAGTGTTACCTGTTTGTGTTAATTGACGTTCGTCCCGTGACCCCCCAGTGGGTCGTCCACCTTCCTCCCTGCACCTTCCTCCACCCCCATGCCTTCTCCGCCCGAGTCCGGGACAGGTTTGCCTTGGCTGCCATCGTTCTAATCAAATAAAACTGGATCTGAATCGAGTGTTCTGATTGGAGATCCTCAAAATGTCGGTACGGGGACATGGTTAAATGCTATTTTGAAATACTGTGTTTTTGTTTTTTTGTTTGATGAAAATGCTTTAAAAAAAAAAAAAGTCTGTCTGAACCGGTAGGAAATTCTGACATCATCAAATTTTAAATAAGGACCCACCAATTATAGTATATTTCCTGTATAAGAAAATAGCTTTTAGAAAATGGTTGTGACATAACTTTACTTTAACCCAGATTTATTTGATTGGCTTTTGGTTAGAAAGTACTGTATAGCTGTTACATCTTTGGTTCCACACAAGGGGAAGTGAGAAGTGGAGGTGCATATGTTATTGTGTTTACCAGATTTTCTTCTTTTTTTTTTTGTCAGCGAAGTTCTTGCCCTCTGATTCATGCGTGAAAGCTGTTATTCATGGGAAACATCACTCACGACTTCCGCTTGACATTTCATCACGGCTGAATAGTGTTGCAAACTTATTTTAAGAAATGACACAAAGGCCAGGATTAAGTTTCAAAACATCAAGTTTATACTGGGAGGGGTCCTATAAATAGTTGTACCAAACCACTAAACAAAAGAGTTATGAAATTCACTAGTTCAGGTCAGCGGTACTGAAACGGCAGACTCCAGCACAACTTGTTTGTGGATCAATCAAACCGCACCCCCCTCGGGGAGCTAGGGGGAAAATTGGCAGAGGTTCCCAAATTGGGGATTGCAACCCCAGTGGGGAGCTATATTAATTTTTTATTTATTTATTTACTTTATGTGAAAAGATATTCAATTTCTAGAGTAAATGCAACCAGACGAGTGTGATGACTCTAGCTGAAAGGTTTTGGAACCCATGCCCTACAGCAGCGTTTCTCAATCCAGTCCTTGGGGACCTGCAGACGGGCCACATTTTTGCTCCAAAGGCTGGGAGGGAGCAAAGACTTTGCCGCAGCCGCCTTCGACCTTTGCGTTTTTACTCGTCCATACTTGAGTGCATCCTTTGCTCGAAAATGTTCAGATTGCCCTGGGCTACCTCCAGCTATAATGCATATTAATTAGCAGAACCTAATGAAAGCAAAGCGGGCTGCTAGTCTGCGGCAGAGACGGTAACAGGACGCGCCGTCGAGTTAAAGGTCTCAGTTTATCCGCAGTCCCCGTCTACAGACGAGGAAGATGTTTGGAACTTCACAGAGGAACAGAATACACAGGAGTGGGGGAGAAAAGCACACGCGACGAAACGTGGCATCTGAGAATATAAAGAAAAACAAGCTTCTCCTTGTTCTTGGCTAAGGGCGTCGGACGCTTCGGTCTTCATCCGTCTGTTGCTGTTGTCACATATCTGAGCGCTACTCAGGAAGACAAGTTCCTTTTTTGGCCTGAAGCAGAGCAGGATTGTTGTTCTGCATAGTGACCACCAGGGGGACACCGTAGACCGTGGGTATGGATAACATGCTGCCACCCCCCACCCCCCCCAACACACAGACACTCTACATCACTGCAGATAAAAGGAGAGGAAGAAAGGCTACTACAAAAAAACACACGTGGTATAATTTTTGGATAAAGTGTCTATTATTATTACATTTTGCGATGCCTTTATATGTAACGATAATAATGCATATAGAAATATACAGTTTATACAACTTATAGAAAAATATCCATCCATCAATCTTCCATATCCAGCAGATGGTCTGGGTGAGCCTGGAACCTTTGCTTGTCACTGGGTCTATACCCTGAAGGGTCTGCCAGTTGTACCTATAGCCTGTAGGTTATTATACCTTTTAGGGTACAGAAACTGACTCTGAGGATCATTTCTGTACCATTGATGGTACATTAATGCTGTTTGTACCATTGGGATGCTCCCCGTTGTCCATTTCTGTACCTTAAAAAGTACAATTACCAGGGTAAAACCCCAAAGACAAGCAGAGGTACAAATTTTAGCCCTTTTTTTTCGGAGAGTGCACACTGATGGGCTACGGCAGAGATCCCCCAAAACAGGGGGCGGACACTACAGTACCTCTACCCTCTCTAAGGGCCAGGCATTGGACCGCTGCACCCCCATCTCAGAAGGCCACATTTCAGGGGCACGGGTGAGAGTGCCAGCTTCGCTTAAACCCCCCCCCCCCGCAGGCGGCTGTGGGGAGGGGGGGGGGATTATGGGGTACAGGAGAATGTTGCGGGGGAACATTTTGGGGGGTTGGGGAACAAAAAAATGGGGCCCAA
>JABFDZ020000052.1:5627339-5640921 GCA_019775955.2 Pollimyrus isidori
GCATGTTTTTGGACTGTGGGGGGAAACCGGAGGAAACCCCACGACGACACGGGGAGAACATGCAAACTCCACACACGAGACCAGAACCCAGGTCCCAGAGGTGTGAGGCAACAGTGCTAATCACTGCACCACCATGCCGCGCCTGTTATTATTATTATTATATTCATTGTCCACAAATAATTTATCAGCCGTAGCGCAGAAACGGCCGTTTTCCAGGAGGGATGTCGATTCTTCACAGAGCAGACACACACTACAGGCAATGCACTCTCAAACAAGTATCAGCAGCACCCAGAGTCAAGCGATAAAACACGAGAAGTAACACTGGAACCCAGAGCGGGATTCTGGCAGACGATCTCGGAGGTGCGAAGCGCTGAGCCACCCCAGAAATGGGGGATAGAGGTGGGGACTCACCGGGACTGGCCGCTGCGCTGGGTCTGGCGGAAACGCCAACAGTTGCTGAGAAACGTTTTTCAAATCGAAATCTGTTGCCCAGTATCAGTGGAGACGTGCCCAAGCGACGTTGCTCGGAAACATTGTCCCAAGAGTTGTGTACCATCCTGTGTACTGTCACCCTACTGCTAAAAAAACCCCATCTGCCAAGCGACATAGGGAAGCGCACTTGTAACTGAAAGATTGCTGGTTTGAATCCCTGACCATCGAGGCACCGCTGAGGTACCCTGAGCAAGGCGTCGCCCCCGAGCACTGCTCCCCGGCCTCTGAGTTAGCTGCCCCCTGCTACGTCACATGTGGGTTAAATGCAGAGGACACATTTTGTTGTCACCCACTGTGTCAACAATAACAATCAATCACTAAATTGAATTCTCTAGGGGGAGCCCAGATTACTTGTGGATACTACACTCCAGGTCTGATTAAACATGAGAAGCAACTTCTTTTTAGTCCTGATTATGGTTAGTAAATAAGGGAGTGAGTGGATTTTATTGGGGTGAGGCTTGTCTTCCTATGCTAGACCACCAGGTATTACTCGGTTCCAGTTCCCCCTGGGTGTGTGAGGTTCTCCCATGTCCCTTTGTTCTTCCAGACTCTGCATATCAACAGAGCAACTACTAGTTCCGATCCCCATCCGGATATCCGTGAGTTTGACTTCAATTCCAATCGCACCATATCACTCAAGGGTGAAGCCCACAAGCAGCATCAAATTCAGGGACCCATGACTATTTCGCCAAGAACGGGACTTGAACTAACAACCTTCTGACCACAGACACAAAGGTTCAGCCTGCTGAGCCACATACCACTACTTAGCCAATCCCGCGTAAACAGGTACAAATGTACACATGACAACAATGCAAGAATTAGATTTTAGATGGTGTTTTATGACTTTGTACTCCATATGCTGATGGATGGATGCGTTCACGGAAATAAAGAATAGTCATATTCGCAAAAATAACAATACACCATCGCAGAAATAAAACAGTGTACTTTGATTTATCCTTCTAAAACGTTTCATCTACATGTTATCAGATAACGGCACGTAATACTGCATACGCTGTACACTTGTCCTTGACATGGAGAGTTTTGCACGGCCGCTAAATTTAAAGAGATAATGCAAAAACAAAGAGGAGGCGGTTAACGCTAAGTGGAGGCATTACGGGAAGAGCACAGGGAGTCACGGTGATAAATACTCATTTCCCCGGCTTCTCCTGTACGGCTCCACCGCGATTACGGGGAGCAGCGGGATGCCGCTGCCAAGGCGCCGGCGCAGATTTACGGTCCGCTTATCCGATCCGGCTGCTCCATCAGCACCTCCTGGAGACATGTCAGGGGCTGGTCAGCGGCCAATTTCCTGCTGTGAGAGTCGCACCGATTTCAGCAGATTGGCTGCAGTGCGGCTCAGAGTGCAGAGGAGCGTTTGCAACAGAGCAAAACGGACTCTTTACGTAAAGAGCAACAGGGTGCTGTCCGACAGCCCGGTGGGAAATAGAAAAAGCCAGTTTATTTTTCCTCATATATCTTCTGAATTGATTGTTTCTATATTTACATATCTTCACCGTCCTGTCTCAGCAGTGCAGCAGGATAACTGGATACAGTCCAAACAAATGAGATATGGACGCTTTTATCTAAATTTCATTACACTGGCTTTTTACACGTCACAAGGTTCACAGATGCCATGAATATTCAAAGGCGTCATTATACATCTTTTTCGATAATTATTTTTAAATTCATAATAATTTCTACAAAGCAATCAATCCGGAAGAACGTCCAGTATTGCTTAAACGCCTCTGCTGTGCCGCAAACAGCCTATCACTATAAATCTCTTCCAAGTCCGTAGCCATGGAGTTAACAACGGGGGGGCACCAAAGCCGTGATTAACACATATATCGGGGGGTGTTGATCCCTTTTGGAATAAACCAGTTTTTTGCCTTGAATCTTGGTCCTACATCCTTCGCAACCCAAGTCACAACGGGTTCTTGAGGTTATCGTGTTTGTGTCTCTGTTTGTTCTGCAATGAGCTGACACGATCACAAAGTGTATTTGTGTATAAACACACTGTTTGGAACGATTATGTGACAATGGAAGGCACACTTTGGAGACGTGTCAACGTCACCTTGACCAATCAAAAGGGGGCCGTGCTTGGCAGTGACACTGTATTTTTGACGTCACCAACTGTGAACGATTTCTGTAAAAGCGGAGTAGTAGGCTATATAACACAAGTCTTAAACAGCTTAGATTTTACATGGTGCACATAAAACAGTTCCGTGGCCCCATTAACTTGTTATCCTACTTGGAACATACAGTATGTGTACCATATCTATAGATTGTTGTAGGTCTACACGGGGTGAATCTTGGGAATATGCAATCTTGGTTGCCATACTGTAAAACTAACAAGAACCCATATAAAGAATAAATATTTTTTTCTAAAAAGAAGCATAATTTACGTATATTTATTTCCTCTTAAATACAAACCTTTTCCAACATTTTCAAAGCTAAATGGTTCCCTGACTTAGAGTGAAAAAACATAATTTTCAATCTTTCTGAGGTGCATTTTATTTTTTTCCCCGATGAGGTGAGAGTCGTCATTGCACTGCAGTACAGTTTGAAAAAAAAAACGTGCCAGTTTACCTTCTGCACGCTGCCTATGTATCATATCACTGTTACATACTCGTTTTATTTCATATTAAAACATAGTAGGCTAATTTAATAAACTGTCTAAAAGCTACCGATAACAATAACTTCTACTTAGCAATATACAAAGCACGCTAAACATAAACTTTAAGATGTATTAACTTAGACGCCTCACACTTAGAATAAAACAATGAACTTGTTATCTGAGCACAAATTATCTTTCATGGGTTCCTCCCAAAATGCTACTGTGGAGAAATTTAAATTATGTATTTAGATAGGAAGTTTTTGTCATAAATATTTCACAGATATAGTATAACACTTATCCTTGACAGTGCATGTTTTCACCGTGCATACAATTGCTTTAATAATCCTGGTGGGACCTGCATATTCTCAGAAAAAAAGTCAATCATCTTAATTAGAAACTTAGAAAATAATTACTTCAGACACTCATACACTGAATTACTTACCAAAGCTGACCGCGTGTACTAGGCACTGTTGCTTGTTGCAATTGTAATGCCATAATTCAATCCAACTCAGCACAATTCAAATTTGGCAGTAAAATGCCATTTTATTACTGAAATTTCTTTACATTATAGTACATTTACAGTACTTTTAGAAATGTGGAATTTTATTGTGGAAGAAATACTGTGAAATCCTTGAAATATTTAACAGCTTGCTGGAGGAAGTGACTCATATAAAAGGTAGAGAACTGCATGATTCTCTGATGTCCTTGGCCTCAGAACATCACGCTTAAGGGACCAGCAGAATCAGTCAGCATATTTGAGAACTGATCTGCAACTGGCAGGTCAGAGAGAGAGAGCAGGATCCTGTGTCAACATCCATCCATCCATCCATTTTCTGCAACCACTTAACTTATTCAAGGTTCCGGGGGGGGCAAATGTATTGCAGGCTTTCTGTTACATCTTATAAACGTCCAGAAATACAACTGAAATAATTGTTTCCAAATTAAATAATTTAAGGAATTAATATCTACTAATATAGCATAAAAATGACATCACCCAGAAAGCATAAGTGATAACAAAATTATAAGTGTGTTTGTAAAATCAGCAAAAAGGTGCATGAAAGAAACTGCTTTACTATGTGGTCTCGAAATCATTGTTGACCAGTTGAATTAATCAGAAAAGGCTTCTGTGAGATACACAGGTGCGTCTCCCAGGAAACGATCCGACAAACTGTGAGGCAGAGACTCAAGCCTCTGATCTACTCTTATCCCTGGATAGTAAATGCTGTGCAGCAGCAGGCCAGATTCGCCCTGTCTGCACTCGTAATGCATCATTCCTGATATCACAAAAAACTGGACTGAGCAAATTGTGACGCGGAATCCGATTCTCTAGAGCTCTCAAGTGGAAAACATGGACTTTATAGGAAATGGAGCATGAAAAATGTGCTTAATGAGAATGGGATGCACACATGGCTAATGTGAATGACATAGTCCATGTATAATTCTGTATGAGGTAGGAAGGTTCAAAGCCTGTCCCCTTTGCTGGGGGGGTACATTTCCATCTGGCGATTTCATACCAGTGCCGGTTCCAGTGGGGGCAAACTGTACTCAGTACACAAAATTTAAGAAAATGAAACACCATAATTTCCGAAATCGCAGAATATTTACGGATACGATGTCTTGCTCCGCATGTGTTTATACAGAAAAGATATCATTGTAAAACATATTCCACTATTCCCCTCTAATCAATTTTACTTTTTTCAATGCACGCTGCACTTTCTCATTAATATGCATATTGCACACTGGATATGAATGAAACCAAGTGGATTTTGCTGTTTTCATGGCCTCCAATAAATAGCCCAACCACATCCAAGGTACTTGATGTATTCAATGTACCAAATGTGTGGTATTGCATTGGTATCGCCAATACCGATCCCGATATCTGATGCTGATATTTTATCATTAGAAACCATTCTCAAATTCAAAGAAAGCATTACTGGTATAATGAGGAAAACCGCAAAACCTCATCACACCTTCTTAGATGCCTTGTAGGCTTCTAACGGAAAAGAAAAATTTAAGAATAGGAGTACACGGATGCATGACGATGAATTAATACTGCGACGATGCAACGCACCAATGCGTAAAGTCAGAGCTGATTCTTGGGGTAAAACAAAGAATTTCCCACGTCCCACGTCCGGGTTCGAGCGCTCTCACGTTCTGTGCTGCCTGCAGGCAAGAGATTCCTGTACACGAGAGTAGTCAGCCTTCTAACGGATTTACACTGGCTTAATCTCCCTGTTTAATAATAAAAATAACAACTAATCTACTGAGATTTTGCTTTCTTTGTATTGCATTAATAGTGTGCAAATTTGTTACCATGGAAATATGTGTGTGTTCTTTTCAGCAAAGGTCTGAATTTAAGTTGTCAAAATATTCAGATAACTGATTTATAGAATCGTGATAGAAATTAAAGATTTCTGGTGCACTGAATCATTGCCTGGGTAATCAGAATTGAAACACCTCAGGGGCAAAGATTTACACTCCTGGAACAAAAGGTAGTAAATTTCCATCGATTGGTCTTACACGTGTCTGTATTGGAGCATTCGCCCATTATTGTATCAGAGAGCTTTCACCTGCCAGCAAAGGCATCTGTTAGGTCACTAACTCTAAACCAGCCATGAACATACTGTGCTGGTCGACCCAGCTTGACCAGTGGTTCTTAACTGGCGCATCGCAAGACCAACATTAGTGGGTTGTGGACTGTGTGGTTTCAAAATATAGCCTGCGGACATATCAGCACTATATTTACCGTCGTGAACCTGTGCCGCGCTCCACTGACCAGGAAATAACGTGGGTCCTGATGTGACTGTCGGTAACTGAACGTCTGTCCATACTGTGTAAAGCTCCTCCGCCATCTTGACAGAGATTTAGGAGCAGACGACATTCTTCACTGTTCCAGTGGCCTTGTAGGATGCCAGAACGTCCATTCGTTGCACACAAGGAGCATGTCTTCCGGGTACCATTCAATCACGGTATCATCGTTACACTAAGGATTCAGATATACTGCTCAATTTTAAATACTATATTTTGCCTACTACGTAGCAGACAAGTATGCGATTTCGGATGTACCTTTCATCTGGGATGGGTGTGTTGGCAGGATATCTTACCTTGGGTTCTGCATGATCTTTGACAGGTACCTCACGCATGGAAATGTCAGGACTCCTGTAGATACATGCAATTGTGGGAGTAACTAAGATAGGTACTCAATGTAGGCTACCTGTGTTTGGCATTTTGAGATTTTTTGATATTTAGAGGCAGTGAAATGGGGAGGGGGGGTCGAATTTCATGCTAAATGGAATCTGCTCTGGCTTTTGAGGAACTCGCAGCAGACTGGTGTCTAACAGACAGTGTACCCTACCTTAATAACCATGCCACGGATCACCTGAGAAATGTCGGATAAAGTGGATTTTGGAATATTTGTATTTATTATGCGAACTTTTAGCATACTGCAGTAGTATCGGATTAGATAACTGCGTGCATTTAACGTTTTTGAACTGTATTCGCCCTCGTCAGCTAATTACGGAAACCAAGCTGATTGTTTTGATTTCCCTTAGGTGTTGGCTTGCGTTCCCTGTTGCTTTTAGCGACTCTAACGCATCCAACATGCTGAATCAGTGTGATATAAATCTATTGCATAATTTGGACTGAACACTGAAAAGTTTTTCCCTTTAGTCAGCACAGATGAGGGCGTTCTCTGAATGGATAAATGCCATCACCGCGAGGAAAAAAAAATCTCCTTTATCGTGCATTCTGTTTAGTCCATTAATTATATTCATGCCGCAGAGGGGAAAAACGATTAATTAATAACAAAATTGAATTGTTTGCTTCAACATTTAGGTAAAAAAAAAGTAAACAAGTAATCAGAAAATTAAATTTCACAATATATTGGCGTTGGACCAGAACTTTTCTGACACGATCCACTAGAGGGAGTTGTGCGACAATCACTGTCACATTTTCGGTAGTATCGACAGGTTTTTGTTCAAATTAAGCCCCAACTAAATTCTTCATTGAACTATCAGTCAGGTAAAAAGGGAAAACAGTGGTCCAGGTTAATGATGCTGGCAGTGGCGCCTGGTAATAGAAAAATGCAAACCCCATTGTTTTGGGGTGGGGGTGTAGCTTTTGGGGGAGAAATATCACGGGGGCGGCGGCATGGTGGTGCAGTGGTTAGCACTGTTGCCTCACACCTCTGGGACCCGGGTTCAAGTCTCCGCCTGGGTCCCATGTATGTGGAGTTTGCATGTTCTCCCCGTGTCATCGTGGGGTTTCCTCCAGGTGCTCCGGTTTCCCCCCACAGTTCAGATACATGCTGAGGCTGATTGGAGTTGCCCATGTACTTACAATTTTCTCAAAATTATCTAGTTATTTTGAAATTATAGTTATATAGTTGATAAATATGGTGTGACGCCACAGTAACGACGCCACCTGTGTTATTTGATTGGAGTTGCCAAAATTGTCCGTCGGTGTGCATGTGTGAGTGCTTGGTGCGTGAGTGTGCCCTGCGATGGGCTGCCCCCCAATCCAGGGTTGTTCCCTGCCTCGTGCCCATTGCTTCTGGGATAGGCTACGGACCCCCCGCGACCCAATAGGATAAGCGGTTTGGAAAATGGATGGATATCACGGGGGTAGTTAGAGATTAATGGAAGAGGAGGGTCTTTCCCGGGGGGAAGGGGGTTGGGAAACTACCAATAACTTAAGCCAAGACATTATTTCGGGGAGTTTAAAGCATTTTAGAGGGGCTGAAGTCGCCAACCCTCCCCCTAGAAATTGGCCTAACGACGCCCTTGATAAATATTACGTGACGCCACAGTAACGACGCCACCTGTGTTATTTAATGTGTGCATCCTTGTATTTAACTTTGAAATAAATATGTGTTGTTCCCATGTTGTGTTTTACCGGGAAGTGCAAGTCATGTCCTGTTCGTAAATTGCTGTGTCATATCAATTAGCACAACACGTGAAACTGTTAATTAAAAAAATACTGGAATTTGATACAAACAAATCTTCACACCCACATTCAAAGGCAAACAAACTGTCTGAATCCTTGGGGGCTGTCCCACTAAGTGAAACGTGCTATACTTGAGACACACACCGCGGTGAGACACTCAGTGGCAGACATACAGGGCAACCCGTAGTTATCGACGTGAAGTGAACCGAGCATAAGCCGCAAATGCTCTTAAAACACGATGGGGAGCAAAGGCAGCTAAATATTCTCTTTATCTTGAGGAAAGCAAGATTTGTTTACTAGAAACAGCGAGATATTTATCTCGAGATAACGGAAAAAGTGAGATTTTTAATTTCAAAATAACTAGATAATTTCGAGGAAAATTGTAAGTAGCCTATATGGGCTGCCGCAGTGGTGGCTGGTAATAGCCTATATATTTTTTTGGGGGGGGGTTAACAACTAAAACGCAATTTTCTTAATGCAGCAGAAGTCAGAATCAAATTTCGGAAGCAAAAGACACTTTAACTGCCATTAAACTTTGAAGACGCGGTACACAGAGTCACACAGTATAATGTCCAGAGTACATATTTTTTTAGTCAAGTTATATTTGACTTTCATTGCAATTTTATTGTTTTAAAAATGCTTTGAAGTACTACAGTTACTTCTTGCAGGAAATATTTTAAACGCAGAAAACATGTAATGGTTTGCAGAAAACAGTCTAATGGTTCAGGAAGTCTTTAAAATTATGCAATATATTATGTGATGTTTTTTTTTAATGTTTCATTTGCTGTTGTCTCTTAATTGTAATTGAAGCGTTTTATTTTATTAACAATGATCATTTTAAAGGTAACAATGTAAAGCTCGTATATTTTTTCCAAAAAGAATTATTCACTTTTTCACAAACTTGCTCTTGCAGTTTCACTCGGAGAACTGCCTGAAAACTTTCTTGAGCTCTAAACAATATCTGAAGTTGTTATTTTTCTAATTATCACGTGACAAACAAAGTTCGTGTTCAGTGTGCCTATACTTTCTGAGTGATCTGGATATCGAGTTTTATGTCTGCCATATTACAAAATATTAGCTCATTAAATGCATGCTTGTATATTGACTATTGTAAATGAGTGCGCATTTCAGGTTGACAACATTATTTATAACTTAAGTAATAAAGTCGCTGCAACTCTTCTGTCACAAAGTATAACATTAATTATAACTTAAATAACTAAGTTGTAGAAGTTACCAAATTTCCCATAGTGTCTGTGAGTGAATGGTGTGTGTGTGTGTGTGTGTGTGTGTGTGTGTGTGTGTGTGTGTGTGTGTGTGTGTGTGTGTGTGTGTGTGTGTGTGTTACTTGCTTAAGGTGTGTCACACTCGGATCCAGTCCTGGGGGGCCGGAGCCCTACAAATTTTGGGGCTTTCCCTCATGTAACACACCTGATTCGACTCTGTGTAGGAATTACCATACCGCTCTTGAGTGTATTGAAAAGTGAGACGTTGAAACAGAGTTGCAATTTCAACTTCGATTCATTTTTCAAAACCAATACTTAATTCAATGTTGATGCAAGACCTTGTTGAAACCCAAGTTGGAAAGTTGGACTTTGCAACAATTTTGCGATATTGACGTTGTTTTTGGTTTTCAAAATTGAGGCGAAATTTTAAAGCATTCAACTTTGGTTCTTAACATTTACTTTTGGTTCTTAACGTTTCACCCATAAACAGACACTGAAATGCATGGTATTGTGAAGCTCATGCTGTCATGTGCACACGCTTTTGAAGTACTGCTGGTAGTGGGGTAGGGAACTGTTAAAAGCAACAATGACTATTACCTTTTTATTTTGCAGTCTGCCTCTTCCAAAGCACCTTAAGAGAGGATGAGAGCGCAGGGAGAGACGGCGTTTAGAGTTCAAGGCCTTGCTCAAGGACCCAGCGGTGACATACCATTTAGCCAGTTACGGTGATTGAACCAGTAAACTCTCAATGATCTCATCTTATGTGATCCATTCCGTTTTTAACTGTTCATCCTACACTACGGATGGGATAGCTTAATTTAAACGTATTCGGGATAAATTTCGTGACTGTCTTCTGTTACATTCACCACAAGTATCCCTGCTGATGAGCATACTAATTACCAATAATTATAATCAGTAATTGCAGTGTGAATTACCAATTGTGACCAGGGCTTCCATCAGATATTAGCATCTGCAGAAATACATGCAGGATACATGCAGAGCAGCCACGCGCTGCGGACCGATAGCCGGGAGAGGCGAAGCTACTCTTGCAGTTACACGTGGGCAAGAACGGCGCCATGTGACCTGTGCTGCAAACAACGCCAAACTGTATGGGGTTTGCATCTGTACACCAGGTTGCAATACGGTTTCTAAGAGATTGGGACACTGATTTTCTGTTCAGATGTGGAGTGCGTATACAGCGTGCGTAATTTTAATATACGAGACGCAAGAAACAAACAATTATAAAATATAATAATAATAATAATAATAATAATAATAACCATTTTTTGGTGACATTGCTTTTCACTTTCGAATTACTCAGTAGATTTACAGAAACGTTTGCTTTAAAATGATAAAATAAAACAAACGTTACAAATCAAAATATATATTGATGAAGTAATAAGAATTGTATTAGTCCCGAAATTGTTTGCAGGTATGTACACGCATATTACGTATCCCCAATTATTTGCGTGCATTACTTAAGATCTGCGGGGGTTGTAATATACCAATGCCTGCAGTTTAATAGTTGTACAATCGGTCGAATGCGGTTTACCGCGTACTACAGGCTTACTACGGTAGTTCAGGGAGTCCATCAGCGGGAGGAGGTCACTCTCTCCCTCCTCGAAGCGCTCAGTCATTTAGACGTCGCGCCCAGATCGGCGCACTTTGGAGGCAGTGAAGAAGCGCGGAGCGAAGGAGGCTGCTGGGAAAGCAGCAGGGAAACAAGACCACGGTAGAAAAGTGAACTTTCTTCTTGGAGGTAGGCTGCGCCTCAGCGGGAGCGACATTTCGCAAATTTAGTGGAGCCACAGAACGTTAGACACCATCTCCATCCGGAGCATCTGGAGATAGTGATGAGCGAAGGAAAGGAAAGCTGATTTTCATGTAATGTGATTTGGATTTGAGTATAAATATCGCCTTGAAATGGAGGTGGTCCTTTGTCAAAATGAGTATGGACATTGATTACCTTACGAGCAGCGGTAATGCTTCGTCGGAGCTGTATAGGAAGACGGCGCGTCTGACCAATATCTCCAAAGTCACCGAGAACGAAACCGATGTCAGTCCGCTGGACCTCACCCGGGCGGTACCGCTGGGAATGGTCCTGGGGGTTTTTATAGTGTCTGCCATCGTGGGGAACATACTTGTCATTCTGTCGGTTGTGTGCAACAAACATCTACGCATCCCGACCAACTACTTCATCATAAATCTAGCCATCGCCGACCTGTTGCTGAGCACCACCGTGCTGCCCGTATCGGCTATTTTGGAGATCCTGAACTACTGGGTATTCGGAAGGATCTTCTGTGATATCTGGGCAGCCGTGGACGTATTGTGTTGCACCGCCTCGATTATGAGCTTGTGCGTAATCTCGATAGACCGTTATATCGGGGTACGGTACCCCCTGCAATACCCGAGCATTGTAACCGAGAGACGGGCGCTGCTGGCCATGCTGGGAGTGTGGGCACTCTCCGTGGTCATCTCCATCGGACCCCTGCTTGGGTGGAAGCAGCCGCCGTCACCGGATGACACCGTCTGCCTCATAACCCAGGAACCGTTTTACGCCTTGTTTTCGTCCCTCGGGTCATTCTACATACCCCTGGCGGTTATTTTGGCCATGTACTGCCGCGTGTACGTAGTAGCTAAAAGGACCACAAAGAACCTGGAGGCCGGGGTGATGAGAGAGAGGATGGACTCCAACGAGCTGATACTGAGGATCCACACGAAAAGCGCTCAGCCCCAGGAGGACTGCGGGGCAGCTGGCAAGGGGAAGGGGCATCACACGAAATGCTCACTTGCGGTCAAACTGCATAAATTTTCCAGAGAGAAGAAAGCTGCCAAGACTCTCGGAGTCGTGGTGGGGATGTTCATCCTCTGCTGGTTACCATTCTTTTTAGTACTTCCTATGGGTAGGTTGCGTCCATTCCTGTTCACGCGCCCGCCTCACGTACCACCATGCAAAAATGAAAATTACTAAACGACTACTAAAGTCAATACTGTAACTAATGGACTGTCAGCCAGGTCTGCGGTTCACCCTGTTTTCTTTTGTATGCCTGTGTGTGTTTCAGGAAAAGAGTTAAAGTTATACGATAATTAACAAACTTAAGCCGTTGAGCATAACTGAAAAAAACAATACAAACTTGTGAATACCTGTATACAAATTCGGCAAACAGGTCGTCGAGATTCAGTAGACTGGTAAAGCACTGTCACGTTTGTGAATGTCAAAGCTGAATAAGAGAGATTAGCCATATAAAATATAGCCAATAAGATTTCTTAGTGCCATTATAATTAGTGTTGGCCTGTCTGATAATGGAACTTAATGGGGAAGACATATTTGTAGGCTATAGTATTTCTAAATCGGTGATTATTCAGTATTAGAAAGAGTTTTAACTAAAGTAATCAGTATGCAATATAATTAACTAACCAAGACTGTTTGTGACATTATTTTAAAATCAAAATCAAACAATATGTCGTTTTCATGTCATTTCACCATACAGTTTCATAACTCCATGTCTATCTATAGCTGTCTCTCACTAATACCGACTAACGTATTTACAAGCGTTTAAGCTTCTTCTAATCACACCGCGCGCAAGTTTCTCATTTTCATTATGCCTGTGATCCTCGAGACATCGGTTCCTGTTGAAATCCTGCCCTGAGTTTCTTAATGCTAATGGAAGAAAATAGCCTTTTGCGGTGAACCGATGACTCACCACGAAGCGCGTTTAATAAGTAGCCCTCCTAAAGCCTATACGTGGTTATATAAATCTTCAAAGACCGAGATCGGGGTGCATTCATATTATTAGTCATCAAATTTATTGTCTCTGTTACTTTAACGTTGGCCGTAACTCATACACTCCAGATTAATTAATTAATTCGCGTTAAATTCAACGGCAGATTAACAAATGCAGCCCACACGAATTAATCTAATTGCATATAGCAACTGGCATTTAGTTTTATTTAATTTAGCAAAGTCACAGTGTTACAAAATGTGATTTAGATTGCATTAAGTTTAACTTCATTCAGGAGAAGTCAGACGATATTACAGATTACTGATTCATCTTTGTAAATACTTTTCTCTTGTAATACATATACCATTAGCACGTGGAAGAGATACATTGATGAAACTTAAGCAATTGTTATAGGTGGTCTTTTGAAGTACATATACAATTTAAGGCTGGACCCCTGCTTAGTGCCCTATGATGGACTGGCATCCCCTCCAGGCTGTACCCCTGCCTTGTGCCCTCGATGAACTGGCATCCCCTCCAGGCTGTATCCCACAAGGCAGGGGTACAGCCTGGAGGTGATGCCAGTCCAT